>OV884059.1:27398881-27998881 GCA_930367215.1 Pollenia angustigena
AGTTTGCAATCGAGACTAAGAACATAATTTCTTCCAATAAGCCAGTTAATTTGAATTGCTTTTAGTTTCATTTGGGTTAATTTTGCTTCTATATGGCATTTCCATGTTAAGCGCCGATCTAGATGAATACCGAGATATTTGACATGCGATTGTTGAGGCGCTAGTTGATTATTGGTTTTAATAGGGGGGCATGTTTCGCGACGCAAGGTGAATGTAATATGTACGCACTTTTGCTCATTGACCTTTAGTCTCCATTGTTTTATCCACAGTTCAAGTTGAAATATATGATCCTGCAGGTATCGAGATGCTTCACGACCGTTCCCGTGTACGCTTAGAAAAGCTGTATCATCAGCAAAAGTTGAGGTTAGGATGTAATTGTTTGTTGTTATGTCCGAGGTATATATGAGGTAAAAAAGCGGGCCAAAAAATATATCATTTATTTTTTAGCGTCCATTCGCTGTTTATATTACAAAATCAAATGTGTTTAATTAAAAATTCAAATCGTATGCGGGGTTAAGAATACACGTCTGTATCACAACAAAGCACAAACCGAACTCCTTATAATTGTAAATGAAAAAAATTTAACAAATTTATATCTTTCTATCTATCTTCTTCTTCTTCTATATATATAAAATAGGATGTGTGTATGTATGTATGTTTGTATGTAACGTATGGACTCCAAAACGGCAGGGCCGATTTTGATGAAATTTTCAGGAAATCTTCAGAATAGTCAGGCGGGTGACAGTGTGAAGTCTGATTTTTGGCGTGGCAAAATCCAATTTTCATTGCACCACCAATGACATCTATATAATTGTGACGATTCTTTCTTTAAAATGATCGCCATGGTCTAACTTAGATTTATACGAATAGAAAATTTTGCTCCGCCCACTTTTACGCCCACTTTTTTCCAATTTACTTAAAATCAGAAAACGGCTCGATCGATTTTACAAATTTTTCTTTCAAATGTTTGTATTAATCCATTTTAAGTTTTGATCGAAAGAAAAATTTACCACGCCTACTTTTACGCCCACTTTTTTTATTAAGCGCATAACTTGAGAACGGCTTGACCGATTTGGACGATTTTTTCTTTAAAATCATCGCCATGGTCCAACTTAGGTTTCTACAATTTTGCTCCACCCACTTTTACGCCCACTTTTTTCGAATTTACCTAAAATCAGAAAACGGCTCGATCGATTTGACAAATTTTTCTTTCAAATGTTCGTATTAATCCATTTTAAGTTTTGATCGAAAGAAAAATTTACCACGCCTACTTTTACGCCCACTTTTTCTATTAAGCGCATAACTTGAGAACGGCTTGACCGATTTGGACGAATTTTTCTTTAAAATTATTGCCATGGTTCAACTTAGGTTTTTACGGAAAGAAAATTTTGCCCCGCCCACTTTTTTCGATTAACCTAAAATCAGAAAACGGCTTCATTGATTTGACAAATTTTTCTTTCAAATGTTCGTATTAATCCATTTAAAGTTTTGATCGAAAGACAAATTTACCACGCCTACTTTTACGCCCACTTTTTCTATTGGATGATTTTTTCTTTAAAATTATTGCCATGGTTCAACTTAGGTTTTTACGGAAAGAAAATTTTGCCCCGCCCACTTTTTTCGATTAACCTAAAATCATAAAACGGCTTCATCGATTTGACTAATTTTTCTTTCAAATGTTGGTATCTTTTTAACGGATTTTAAAAATCGAACGCAAAAATTTTTCCTAATTTGGACAGGACAACGTCTGTCAGGTCAGCTAGTTTTAAAATAAAAAGAACAAAATGATACAATATGGCTCCGGTAAATTAAAAAACAAATCGTTACTTTTGTGTATAACTAGCCTTATTTTAATAACTCTTACTGCAGCTACTTATAAATTTTTATTAATATAGAAAAACAAACTAAAAACTCATGTTTATAAAATCTCTGAAGAGTGAAAAATACAAAAAAAAAATTATATTTTTTTATAAAAATAGAAACTACAGTGTGATATGTTTAAAGTTTATTACATGCCTGTTAGACTTGGGTTTAATTATGGCCTAGTTTATGAACATGAATTATATTTTTTTTTGTTTTTTTTTTTTTTTTGTTTTTATTTATTTGTTAAAGCACAATTTGCTTTATACAACAAAAAAAAAAACGCTAATAAAATTCAAGTTTAAAAAAGCTTTAAAGCCTTGCGAATGTATTTTAATTAAAACTCTTTTTTTTTATTTCTATTGAATCTACTTCAATTAACAAAAATAATTAAGTCTTATAATGATGTAACGACTCTTAACAAATAACTTATACCATTTATATAACATTTTGAAAACCATCCTTTTGGCTACTTTTTAATCCTCTTTTATAATTTAATTAATATTATGAATATTATTTAAGCTGTTTGCCCGGGTATTATCTCCACTTTTATGTAATTGGTGAAAATGTGCACAAGTGAAAATCATAAGGACACTAATCTGACAAAAAGGTGATTGTTATGGTTAACAATAGAAAGTATGAAAATGATAAACAGAAATTATTAAAGAAAAATGTTCAACAAAGGACACTTTTATTAAACAAAGAAAAAAATTTGTTTAAAAACAACTAATCAAATAAAAAGTTTGAAGCGTTTTCTTTAAATTTCCTTTAAAAATGTTATTTTGTTTCAAAGATTTTCATGTTTTTATAAAATTCTAACTCAATAATATTAATCATACGTCCTGTAGTTCCAAGAATAAATTTCTTTAAATTTTCCTTAAAGTTGTCAATATTTTTAAATTTTTATTTAATTTTTAAATAAATCCTTTAATCTAGCTTTAATTCTAGAAGCCTTCTATACACAGTGTATAGTATACACATCCTTTATAAAATTTCTTTCTTTTATGGATTTATATCCTCATTTTTTTTTTTAATAAACTTGCAAGAAAAGTCATCATATTCCTTAGAGTAGTGCCAAACTGTAATGATTATAAAAGTACTTTTACATGTTAAGCAAAATATTACCATAAACCAACAGTGTTCTTCCTTAAGCGTTTTATTTTATATTCCCCTTTTCAGCACACGAAATTAAGCATTAAGAAAAGTATAAGAAGCAAGAAAACGTGCCAAAACGTTTGCAGATCCATAAAAAAAAATTTTTATAATATAAATATTTTCCTTTTTCTCTTCTGTCATTTGCAGGCTGCCTCACCTCGCTGGGAGCCACAAATTGCAGTATTATGTGAAGCCGGTCAAGTTTATCAACCTCAATATCTCTCCGAAGAGGGACGCTGGGTAACAGATTTGAATAAGAAATCAACGGGTGCAACTTGTCTGCGTGATAAACTTGATTTGTTGGATTATTGCAAAAAGGTAAGTACGAATGCAAGGGAATACATGCACTCTAACTAAACTTAATACAACTAACACACTCTTTTACAAAACTATGCTCAAATGCCAACCAAACCAGCTTAAGATTTGAATTTGTAAATCCTTTTATGGCAAATAGTAGAAAAGAAGAAAAAAACACACATTAAAGAAGCATTGCAAAGTAGATTATTATTGCAAAAATATTAAGTCTTTGCCAGAAAAATACCAACAAAAGTATTTTAAATATTGTTGCAGAGTTTTTCAACTATTACCGCAAATTACTTTATGACTTTACAACCCGAAAAACCACAAAAACCCTTATAAAAATTATTTTCTTAGAATTCTTTTTTTTTTTTGTTTCACAAAACTAAATTAATAGATAAATAAAAGAAAAGGGCCAGCATTTAAATTTAACAACTACAATTTTTCAAAGAAAAGTCTTCGATAAATGAACTTTTCTTTATAAAAGTTATAAACAACATAAATTTTCTGTGAAAGTTATCGATAGTAAAAGTGTTTTCATACAAAAGTTAAAGATTGAAAAAGTTTTCCTTAGAAAAGTTATTGTAAGTATAAGTTTTCTTTGGAAAATTTATCGTTAGTATAAGTTTTTAATTAAAAAGTTATCGGTAATATAAGTTTTCTTTAGAAAAGTTACCGTTATTATCAGTTTTCTTAAGAAAAGCTGTCGTGAGTATAAGTTTTCAATTAAAAAGTTATCGGTAATATAAGTTTTCTGTAGAAAAGTTATCGTTAGCATAAATTTTCAATATAAAAGTTATCGTTAGTATAAGTTTTCTATAGAATAGTTATCGTAAGGTTAATTTTTTTATAGAAAAGTTATCAGTAGTATAAAATTTCCATAGAAAATATATAAATCGTATGAGTTTTCAAAGTTATCGTTAGTATAAGTTTTCTTTAGAAAAATTATCGATGGTATAAGTTTTCTATAGAAAAGTAATCGTTATTATAAGTTTTCTTTAGAAAAGTTGTCGTTAGTATAAGTTTTCTGTAGAGAAGATATCATTAGTATAAGTTTTCCGTAGAAAGTTATCGTTAGTATAAGTTTTCTATAGAAAAGTTGTCGTTAGTATAAGTTTTCTGTAGAAAAGTTATCGTAAGTATAAGTTTTCTGTAGAAAAGATATCGTTAGTATAAGTTTTCTTTAGAAAGTTGTCAATAGTATAAGTTTTCTATAGAAAAGTTGTCAATAAAATTAGTTTTCTATAGAAAAGTTATCGTTTATGCAAATTTTCTTTCGAAAATTTATCGTTAGTTTAAATTTTCTTTAGAAAAGTTATCGTTGGTATAAGTTTTCTGTAGAGAAGATATCGTTAGTATAAGTTTTCTGTAGGAAGTAATCGTTAGTATAAGTTTTCTATAGAAAAGTTATGGTTAGTATTAGTTTTCTGTAGAAAAGATATCGTTAGTATAAGTTTTCTGTAGAAAGTTATCGTTAGTATAAGTTTTCTATAGAAAAGTTATCGTTAGTATAAGCTTTTTATAGAAAAGTTATCGTTAATATAAGTTTTCTTTAGAAAAGTTATCCTTAGTATAAGTTTTCTTTAGAAAAGTTATCCTTCGTATAAGTTTTATTTAGAAAAATTATCGTTAATATAAGCTTTTTTTAGAAAAGTTATCGTAAAGATATGTTTTCTTTATAAAAGTTATCGTTAGTATATGTTTTCTTTAGAAAAGTTATCGTTAGTATAAGTTTTCACTTTGAAAAGTTATCGTTAGTATAAGTTTTCTTTAGAAAAGTTATCGTTAGAATAAGTTTTCTTTAGAAAAGTTATCGTTAGTACAAGTTTTCTTTAGAAAAGTTATCGTTAGTACAAGTTTTCTATACAAAAGTTATCGGTAGTATAAATGTTCAACAAAAAATTTGTAAATCGTATAAGTTTTCTACAGAAAAGTTATCGATAGTAAAAGTTTTATACAAAGAAGTTATCAATAGTATAAGTTTTTAAAAGAAAAGTTATCGATAGTAGAAGTTTTCTATAGAAAAGCTATCTATAGTTTAAGTATAAGTTTTCTATAGAAAAGTTGTCAATAAAATTAGTTTTCTATAGAAAAGTTATCGTTTATGCAAATTTTCTTTCGAAAAGTTATCGTTAGTTTAAATTTTCTTTAGAAAAGTTATCGTTGGTATAAGTTTTCTGTAGAGAAGATATCGTTAGTATAAGTTTTCTGTAGGAAGTAATCGTTAGTATAAGTTTTCTATAGAAAAGTTATGGTTAGTATTAGTTTTCTGTAGAAATGATATCGTTAGTATAAGTTTTCTGTAGAAAGTTATCGTTAGTATAAGTTTTCTATAGAAAAGTTATCGTTAGTATAAGTTTTCTATAGAAAAGTTATCGATTGCGTTAGTTTTCATAGAAAAGTTATCGATAGTATAGATTTTTCATAAAAATTGTATTAATAACTTACCTTTCTCTGTAAAAAAATGACTGACTTTTCCAAAAAAAAAAAAAATAGTTTTCTTTGACTTATTTTATAACTTAATTATTTCAATGAGCAGTGATCGATAGTATAAGTTATTCAGAAAATAGTTATCAATAGCACACGTTTTCTAATAAAAAGTTATTTAGCTTTTTATAAAGAAGTTCTCTTTAACTATCAAAAATATTTGAAACAATTTCAGTTACATACAAAGAACTTTTCTTTTGGTTAATAAAGATTTCGATCATTTATCTCTCGATTAGTAAGTTATCAATAAGGCTTTTATAAATTAGCAAAGTTCTCGATAAATTTTCGAGAGTAAAATTAAAGTTATTATTTTCTTTTTTTAAAATTAGGAAAGTTATCGAAAGGTTTTGAAAGATTGACAAATTTATCGATATTTTTTTTTAAATACTATTAAAGTAATCCATAATATTTCTATAAATAAGTTGAATTATTAAAACCCTTTCCATATATTATTTAAGCTATCGATAACTCTTCTATTGATTATTAAAGTTATCGATAACTTTTCTTTAAGTTAACAAAAATATCAATAAATTATCTAAGCGCTAGTAAAGTTATCGATAGCTTTTTGTAATATAATATATGTATTATATCCAGAAACTCTTACCGATAACTTTTATTTTTTTTTTTTTTGGCCAAAAATAATTTTGTGCAACTTTGTTTTTCTTCGGAAAGGCACGTAGCCACCTTAAAGTCAAATTGTTTTGCCGATATCTATAAGGCAAAAATAGCACAAAATTGTGTTTTTAGGTTTTCTCTCTTTTTCGGGTTTTCTGCATCTCCTTCTTCTCTCCTCTACCAAATAATCTGCAGTAAATTGTGTGCGTGCTTTAACCTCAAGTTAAGAAGATTATGCGGTTTTTGGTTTATCGTTCTACAATGTATCGTAATATTTAATATTTTAGTTTGTATTGTGTTGCTGCAACACGATGAAAATAAAAATTCATGAAAATGGAAAACTCTGTGGCCATATGAGGTTTTATGGCAACTTATAGATGCCTGTTTGTAGCATTAAACTACAACCGATTACTTGTATGTTTAATAAGTATTATTTTAGATTTTACCAGTCTTTTTTTTGGGTTTTTTTTGCTACAATAAAATAAACTTTACAAAAATAAACACAATAAACTCTCTTTGCAATGCAGTTTAATAAACATATTGTGGTTAGTAAGTTTTAAGGCATACAGAGTGGTTAAAATAATATAGAGTTTAATTTTAGGAGAAAATAATAATAACAGTTTTAGTTTATTGCTTAATTTTTTTATTCGAAAATTTACTGATTTCAAGAAAATTTTGTACATTCGTCTTTTTTTTTTTTTTTTTTTTTTTTTATTTTTCAAAAATTCTGTTAATTTTAAATATTTTCCTTTCATGTTGCTTAGAAAATTGCAATCATAAATTGTCTTTAATGTCTTATGAACGTGTAACAGATTTTCCTCATAAAACAATTATTATTGTCCAAACTAATTTTTTTTCTCAACGATAAATTTAAGATTAAAAATTGCAATAAAATGCAACTGACTTTGTTTTCTGTTAAAAAAAGATGTAAAACATTAACAACTACCAACTTTACAACAACAATAATAAAAAAAAAACATGAAAATAATATGAACACGGGTCAGGTTAAATAAAATATACACTCTTATTCAGTGTTGCCAGTGAAATTTCGAGGAAGATACATTTTAGTTTCCAAAAAGATACACTTTTCCCCAAAAAGATACATTTTGAAAAAAAATTTCAAGTCTATTTTTAACGTTTAAAATTAAATTTTTACTTCATATTAAATGAATATTGTAAGGAAAATGATATCATATAAATTAATTTTTATATTTATTTAAGTCATAAATATTTTAGGTACATATGTAATTATTAAAAATATAACAAGAAAACTTTAAAATTAATTATATGTAACTTTCATTGGATGTTATCGAAACAAATTCGTTTTTGTAAAAATTAATATACGAGTTAAGGCGTTAATACCAAGGGAATTATAGCATAAAGTTCATATAAATTTTCTGAAAATGAAAGATGTTCATATTTTCTCCGAACAACTCCGCACTACTTGTATTCCACGATTAAAGTGAATCGTATGTTGAAACGTCCTTAATGTTTTCTTTCACCATTATGAAAGTTGCTATTGTATAAGTATTAAGTCGGTTACGATAATCAGTCTTAATAAGTTCTAGTACATTTTGCATACAGATTCAAAAGATACGAAAAATGTCAGGATTATACATGGTACGTGAAGCCATCAAAAGATACGAAAAATGTATCTTTCGTATCCTAATGGCAACACTGCTCTTATTACTGTGACTTAAACTCCTGCCAAATTTTAAGAAAACAGGTTGATTAGCTAAGACGACACAGGGACGGGGAGCTAATGCCCTATTTTGCGCCCTATAGCTATATAAAATATACTCTACGACGTATTCTCATACCTAACAAAAACAAATACAAAATTTCATAAAAATCAGTCAAGCCGTTCCGAAGGAGTTCATTTTGTTGATATTTGTATGGGACTATATAGGAAAATCTAAATGCCATATCTCCGGAACCACTGGGCCGATTTCATGCAAACTTTACATAAACCATCTACAGACTATCCCCAATAATAACCGGGCAAAAAATGGAGGTGTATCATGGAAATGGTTTTAGAAAACGGAACAATTTAAAATCGATAATATTTAGGCAAATCACAAAGTGTTGGTTTGTTATAATTTTATGACTGGTTTAAAAATGTTGCTTTATTTTTCATAATACAATACAACTTTTTTCCTTTGTATATTTATTGAGCTATTTTTCCAGCTGTTTTTTGTTAACAGTTTTCATTCATAATTTTTGTTTAACTTTTTATTTGTGCACTTAATAAAAAAATAAAATTTCTTAACTTTTTGTCATTTTATTTTGACATTTACACTTATTGATCATATTATAATACAACAGGCTGTTCATAACTGTGCTATTTAGCCTAAAATAGTAATTTAATTCTTAGTTGAATTGTATTTTAAACAAAAAATGAATGCTTATATTCAAAAAATTATTTCAAACTTAAATAATATTTACAAGCACAATTTTTTAAATTTTTATTAAAAAATCATATTTCTAAAAAAAATAATCATCATTTGAAAATAAAACTATATTATGGTAAAAAAAAATTTGATAAAATCATCGTTCTGGCAACGCTGCTCATACCTTCCTCCTCTCTCAGCCGCTCTCATTTACAAAGCAAACAAATAAAACGGTAAACTATTTATACAACACACACTTAAACATAATGTATAAAAGAGAAACTATATAACCAACAAACACGAAGGTTTGATTTCAAATTGCAAATGATTTGAAATTAATCATTTTCTTAAACGTTTAACAAACGTTTAATAATGATTTGAAAATCAAAGCATTCTCAGTAAAAAGGGAAAATTATTTTTAAAACTGAGAAATGAAATTTATTTTTAATTTGCTTTCAAACGTTATTCACAAATGGTTTTCAAATGTGGATTTTAATACCATGTGGAACATAAATGGAACATATTTTTTTTTGTTTTTAATTGAAAAATGTAAAATAATGATTTATTTTAACAAACGGTCAGCTAAGCATTCGGCACGATAGCTAAAAGATGAAAAAATGTTTTTCCGTTCTCAAATTCTTGGAAAGTCGAAATTTTTTACTCCTTTTTATTTTAAGGATTGTCATGACGTAGCACCGCGATCGTACAACAAACGTCTATTTTCTTCACATTCCCGTTTTATTTCAGTTCACATTCTTACACTTTGTGAGTCATTTTTTTACTTATAAATAATTTATATTTTTTTTTTTACAAGAAATCAATGTTTTTAAAGGCGAATTCACTTCACGTAATATGTAATTTTCTTTAATTGTAAAACACTTTTAGCTTTAATAGCAATTTTTTAATGTTTACATTAATTTTTTCCCTTTAATTTGATTTGAGAATAATATTTGATAGCAATTTGACATTAAATTGATAAAACATTGAATGTTTACATTCAAACCCTTATCAATTTGAATTCAAATGTTAAAATCAAGCAATTGAAAAAGGTTTGAGAATGTGTGTGTTTGATGTCAAATGATAAAGACATGTCATATCAAAAGTTTGACTTCTTGTTTGTTGGGTAATAAATATGTATGTGTGTGTGTATGTGTGTATGGCTGTGTATTTATAAGTGTTCACTATAATGACACTTAAAATAGAGACCCTGCAGGAAATGTCACCAGTGAATCTGTACTGATTCACTATTGACACAGTCACCAGTACTAGTGACTAATTATACCCCAGGCAATGTTATTTACAATAGACATTTAACATGTGCGTGTCATTGGAAATCTACTACTGACGTTGGTACTACTGACTAGGTATTGACTAGGTAGTTCCTTTGGGAACATATGTAGACACTGGAACCAGAGAATCGCTAGTACATTTTAGTAAAAGTAGTCTACACTTTTTGTAAGAATACGAAATCATAACAATCTCTTTTTATTATTTCTTCAACTTATATATGTAGGAATTGTACTTCTCAAATGTTATTGATAAAATCTTTTTCGTATTAAAGCCAAATATAGTGGCAAATGTAATGTAGTGTGGACACTTTGTTGACAATGTCACCAATATAGTCGACAAAACTGGTGACTTGGAGACACATGCACCCAGGTTTCCTTCAGGGGATTTATATGCTCAGACAAACACACACACAAATCCATGTATGTACTTAATATTACATGTATAGAATATTCATACAAAATGTATGTTACACATATTTAAGCAGGTAGAAAAAAGAATTATACACAGCATAAAGTGTTTTTTATGTATATGTGCATATACATATGTGTGCGTGTGTGTTTGGGTATTTCTGCATGAGATTGAGCTTATGTCCTTTGTGTAGAGCAAATATTATCGTTTTTTTTTTTAATAGTTTAACATAAAATTGCAAATTGTTGTTTTATTGATTTATGCATGTAACATTAAAGAACACATACTCCATAATATTGTTTATCCTCAATAAATACACAAAAAACACAATGGCGTACAAACATTTAATAATACATCTATAAAAGAAGACACGACAGTGGTCAGCTAAACCTGTTAAAAGTTAACAAAACTTAAAAAAATCAAAAATATATTCCAAATTTCTCATATTTTTTTTAAAAATAATTTCATATATATCCATATTCAATCAACAAATTTGATTTATGCCAAAAACTTGACTTACCCTCTTCAGACCATGGGTACACATATGTGCACCTTAAAATATTACAAGTTTTAAAGACTAGCGACATCGTGTGACCCATAGAAACAGTTTAATTACTTGCTTTAAGCTACTGCGCTTCAAAACAATTTCAAAAGATGGTAGGGTTTAGAAGTTTTAGCCATTATTTTTACATCTGAAGTTAACTGTTTAAAAAAACCAAACTGTTGGGATATTTTTCCTCAATAACTAATCGCTAAGACCTGAAGTACACATATGTATGTGCACCTCTTTTTCTACCAGTTTAAATAAAAAAATAATAAAAACCGAAATTTAATTTACACCTCATAAGATAAAACAAATAGTTAATAAGCCCTTTACTTAATCGGTTCAGTTCTGATCTTAAGAAATTAAGAATTTACGTTGAAATTTTTCATATTTTAAGACCTGAGTAACACATATGTGCCCCCTTAATTTCTAAGAATTCAAATAAAATGTTAAAAAAAAATATACAGTTTTCTTATTTCCTCCCCAAAAGGTGTAAACAATATCTAAGAAATGTAAAAATTCAATGGGTTAATGCTCGGGTCTTAAGAGGTTACAGATAACTTTACTTACCCTTAGTAGTTAATTTAACCACAAAGTTATCGATTTCTCTGCAAAATTATTTAAACTTTTTTGCCTGTAGCTTCCCTTTGTGTTGGTAATTTTTAAATGTCCTGTTTTGTTTTATTTTTTTCCTCAATGTTGTTGTGCCAAGTGTGTGGCATTAAAAATGTCAGTAATTATTATTGTTGCAGTAGCATGTTAATGATTTGCATGGCTTGTCTTATTTCAATACGGTTGAATAAATTTCAATTTTATGGAATTTTCCCCTCCACAAAAAGGTTAAAATAAAACTATTGGCCCAACTGTAGGACAAGAGCTAAGAAGAGAAGAGAAAACGAGACAGTATATGATAAAAAAATAACCAATAATTATAGTAATAATGTAAATATGACCCAAACATATTAAAGGCTTAAGCTAAATTTAAAAAAATCTATACAAAAAACTTCAGTGACTTAATATGGAAAATTAAACAAAACTACAGGTAACATAAAGAAAACAAAACAGATTTTTAAAGGCTTTTGCCAGTAAAATTAATTGAAAATACATATTCGCAAAAAAAGTTTTATAAAAATTTTGTTTAAAGAGTACAAAAAAAAACTGGTTAAAATATGTCTCTACTTTAATAAGTGTTTCAGTTTCAGGCTTGCCATTTAAGTACTAAAATCTAGCACTTTTTATTCTAATTTAAATAATTAATATTAACCTAGCACTTTATTTTTTAAATGTAGAACATGTTATCACCAATTTTTAGCCGATTTGGCTCCTTTATCTTGTGGCAACACTGGAGTCTTTTATGTTTTAAATTTTTTTTTTCTATATTTTACTTAAATCACTTATACGCCCTTTATTTTAATAAAATACGTTTTTTGCTATTTGCTTTGTTTTCTTGATTTTTCATTACATTTTTAACATAATTAGTTTTGCAGCAATTAGGGCTTTTTTTCAATTTGCGTTAATTGTCATTTTCTTTAGTTTTCTAGGTAGTTTTAGTAGTTTTTTTTTTATGTATTTTATTTAACAAAATAATTGCTTTTGGTTTATTTGAATTCTTAATTAATTTGGCATGAATAAGAAAAATCTTCAAAATGCAAAAAAAATTACAAGAACCTTTTTAATTTTTTTTAACAAAATATAATTTAGACAAAATAGTTTCTAATATTTTTGCCATTTTAGTTTTATTTCTTTTTAAAATAAATAAATAATTTTTATTGAAAAGTTATCGATAACTTTAATTTTCTATAAAATAGTTTTCGATAAATAAACTTTTATATAAACGTTATCGACAATTTTATTGATAAATTAACACTAAAAGAAAGCTAAACGAACTTCTTCATGGAGACTTATTGATAGCTGAATTTGTCTCTTTATAACGTTAAAAATAACCTAAATTTAAATGTAAAAGTTATCGATAACTTACATTTTCTATAAAATAATTAGCGACTGCTCAACGTTTCAATTGAAAAATATAGATTACGTAACCTCTTTATAAAAATAACCTAAATTTTTCATGTAAAATTTATCGATAACTTTAATTTTCTATAAAATAATTATCGACTACTCAACGTATCTATAGAAAAATATAGATTACGTAACCTCTTTATAAAAAACTTATCGATTACGTAAGATTTCTATATAAAAGCTATCGACATTTTAAGAATTTTATCGATACAATGACCCCAAACGAGAGTAATTGTTAACTAAAATTTTTTTAATAAGAAAATTCTATAAAAAAAAGTTTTCAAATTTCTCTAGAAAAGCTATTGACAACTTAACTTTTTATAAAAAACTTATCGATAACTCAAATTTTTTTCAGACAACTTTTGTAGCTTTGTAGCTTGTCGAAATTTTAACTCTTCTATAGAAACAATATCGATTACGTAACATCTCTATATAAAAGCAATCGACATTTTAAATATTATATAAACATTTTATCGATATATTTAAACAAAACGATAGCTTAACTTCTTTATAGCTAACTGAAGTTTTTCTATAAAAAAAAGTTATACAATTTCTCTAGAAAAGCTATTCACAACTCAACTTTATATAGAAAACTTATCGAAAACTAAACTTTTGCATAGAAAAAAATTGTCGGTTACGTAACTTCTCTATATAAAAGTTATCGATCTACACAAAAGTTATTGACATTTAACATTTTTTTTTTTTTTTTCGATAAATTTAAACCAAACGATAGCTAAACTTCTTTATAGAAAGTTATTGATAGATGAATTTTTCTCTATAAAACAAGTTATAAAATGTTTCTAGAAAAGTTATTGACAACTCAACTTTTTATAGAAAAATTATCGATAACTAAACTTTTCTTCAGACAACTAGTCGACAACGGTTTTTTTATAAGTTGTTTATAAACTAAGGGGTGATTTTTTAAGAGCTATAGGAAAGTTAAAAAAAAACACATAAAATTCAGAAAAATGCATGAAATCTTTATTTGAATCGATAGTACGGTCCATATAATTTGACTGCGCCTCAAATGGTCCATCCGCTTAGTCCAATTTTGGCCTACTCTTTCCAATATTTCGGCCGGTATCTCATGAATAAATGCTTCAATGTTGTCTTTCAATGCGTCAATTGAAGCGGGCATGTGTGTATAGACATGAGCTTTAAAATAGCCCCACAAAAAATTGTCTAAAGGCGTAAAATCGCACGATTTAGGCGGCCTATTGACCGATCCCGAACGTGAAATGAAATGTTCACCGAACTCGCCTCTCAATAAGTCCATTGTTAAGCGTGCAGTGTGGCATTTGGCACCGTCTTGTTGAAACCACATGTCATGCAAGTCAAGCTCTTGCATTTTAGGCAAAAAAAAAAGTTGGATATCATCTCACGGTAGCGCTCAACATTCACAGTTACTTTACGATACGCATCATCTTTGAAGAAGTACGGTCTAATGATGCAACCAGCCAATTAACCGCACCAAACTGTGACTTTTTCTGGATGCATTGGTAGCTCTTGCCATGCTTCTGGCTGATCTTCACTCCAAAATCGACAATTCTGCTTATTAACGTACCCATTGAGCCAAAAATGAGCTTCGTCGCTGAACACAAGAAGCGCGCGATGAACTTTCTTAACAGAGCACGCATTTTGATAATAAAATTCAATAATTTGCAAGCGTTGTTCGTTTGTAAGACGATTCATGGTTAAATTATAGACCAAACTGAAGATGTTTGACAGTGAAACAAAACACGAAACGTGCGTCAGCTGTTTTAACCAGTGTTGCCAAAAAGATAATAGCTAAAAAATCACCCTTAAGTTCTTTATAAACTAGTAAAGTTATCGATAACTGAATAAAAAAGACATTGATTTCTTTCCTATAGGTTAGTTTAGGTTCAATGGGAAGCCGACATGAGGTCTTTATAACAGCCCCATTGTTATACCCGGAACTAGTGACCAGAGTCAGTCCGTGTTCAGCGGATTATTCTCCAGATCAATGATGTTATACGTAGGCCGTAGGAAAAAGGACAGATTTTTTAAATGTTGGGACTTTTGAGCGCGTAGGAAAAAGAAGGGATTTTTTTGGACTGCGTTAAGACATTTCAAAAAAGTTTATAACAACACTGCTCTAGACATCACTGCAGCCTTGAACCATTTCGATTCCCTGCAAAATCGATCTAAGTCTTACAAAAGATTAAGCTTCCAAGCATGGCAATTCTGGTCTCCCCAAATTTCTCACCTTAAAAACCCCGAGACCAGGGCATTGGCAGAGAAAGTGAAAAACCATTTCCTTCTGCTCCTTATGACGCAAGTAACACGGGGTGTTACGCCGCTTCATAGCCAGGCCACAAAGTCCTGGCGATCGAACAGGTATTCTCACCCTTTTCACCATCACTAGAGCTCTCCTGTACGACTCACGTCTTATAACAGTTCTTAAGCGAGCCAACACTAATGCCGACTAGGACATCAAGGAACATGTCATCCAAGTGGCAGACCTGCTTGCCCAGGCCGTCTGCAGTTTGGTTTCCCAGGCATTCGCATTACTCTTGAATGTTTCATAATCTCATTTAGAGACATACGGCATTCCACAGTTAAAATAATGTGATGAAGACAACAGGAAGAGATCGATAACTTTTCTATAGATTCACAAAGTTGATTTATAAAGTAATCGAACACTTTTCTTAAGATAAGTAAAGCTAAGTTGCAAAGAGAATATTAAATGTAATTTACTTTTTTTTAATTGTTTCCTTTGTTTAGATTTTTTAAGCTGAATTAGTTTTTTTTATTATTAAATTATCCTTTTCTAATTTAAAATACTTATTTGTTTTTAAAATTTTTTGAATGAAAAAATTGCTTAAAAACCCCTAAAAAAACTCATACATATTTATCAATGTCATTACAAACATGTAATTTTTTTCCTTTTTTGACTTTCTTTTTAACAAAAACGACCTTTATTTATTTTTTGTAACAAAATGTGTGTTATAATATCTTTTTTACTAACTCTTCTAAATAAATTAAAAAAAAATATATGCATGGAACATTAAATTCAACTTAATACTGCGAAAAATTGGTACAATTTTTTTGAAGCCACAACAAAAAAAAAGAACTCGCATCTAAAAAGAATTAGAAAAAAGCAAGCAAAAATTATTTACATACATACACATTGAAAACTTTTTAGAAAAATGTATTCAATATGAAACATTTCCATCCCACTGCGGCAATTCTGACAGCAAAAAATCATGGCAAAACATGTTAAAAATAAATAAAAACAAAACCCATAAAACATGTTTCGCAAAAAGCTCCTGCACATTTATACACACACACTTTCTTGCACAAACTCTCTCCATTTTAAATAAACCGTACGAAGAAGAACAAGAATTACACTTTAGTAAACAACATCAATGTTGCATTAAAAAATAATTTTCAATACCACACACACACACACACACACATGCAAACAAACACCCACCTTCTATACACTCAAATGCACAAAACATAACAAATGAGTGGTGAGCAGCAGGAGACGAAGAAGAATAGCAAGAGTTGTATAACCAGTTGGGTGAGCGAAGTGAGTGGGTGAGAGGGTGAGAAAATATGTGAAAATTTACATTTTACTAATAACAACAACAAAAACAGCAATGCTTAAAGCTTGGTTTAAACTGGTTGTTGAGCAAAAACCCACGTACGAATTTTTTTGTATGTATGTATGTGTAAATATATTTGGATTTTTTAGTTGTTGCTGCTGTTGTTGTTTTATGCAGACATTTATATTCATCATACGCATATGGTTGTTGCTGTTGTTTTGTTTAAAACGTATAAATCTAAAGCAAGCAAGTGCATGTAAAAAATATTAGAAGCATTCAAGACATATAAAGACATTAGAGCGGGTCGATTTTTTTTTCGAAAAATCGCATATGCGGAAAATGTTCTACGGATCATTTTGAGAAACTTTGCTTAAGAAAGTATGGGTCTAAAACCGATTTGGATGCCGCGATTTTTAAGGGGAAATTTAGTTTTAGGTAGTATAAAAAATTGTATCAAATATGTTTACATAGAAGTAAATTACATGTACAAAACTTATATTTTTAGCTTTTTGACAATAATTGGAAGGTTTAATTTTTTGAAAAGTGGTACAGTGGTTTCCCGGTATTACGAACGATATGACACATTCGATTTTTACGATCGTAACATCAGTGCAATCAGCGAGTAAAAACCTTGAAGAGTGTAAAAAAAAAATTTCCTCTGTATATTAAATTAATGAAATTTTCGCATTTGAAAACGCAAAAATGTAATATTTATCAATTCGCAAACTTTAAGAGTACTTTTATTTTGAAATAAAATTTTACACATGTTTTTTCTTTAAAGAAATTGAAAAACTTTTTTGAAAACTATTCTGAAGTTTTAAAAAAGAAATCGCTTCCAGCGTTAACGAAAAGTAAGACCAGAGTAACGGAAAAAAATCGTGAAAGTATTATGGCTGTGACTGATGTTAGTCGAAAAAAAAATCCACGCTTGGAAAGCAGGCAGGACTTAAAAACTTAGTTATTTAGTTCTTTTTTCAAATCTAGAAACTAACTTTGTATTAATAACAATACACTTAAAATTTATTTTATTCTTTCTGATTTTATTGCTAAATTAATAACTGCAAATAAAACAATAAATCGTAGAAAACTTAAAGGATAATTTTAGTTTTATTTCAATATATGGTCAACAAACAAAAGTATACCTTTCCCTCGATTAACACCTTAAAAAAAGTATTGTGTAAATCGAGGGATAAGTGTACTTTAAAAATAAGAAGTAAAAACAAAGGGTTTAGAAGAAAACTTAGCGTTTTTTTAACCTCAGTGGGTCCCTCACACTCATAAATAAGCTATCTGTTTAAGTTTTTCTAACAAAATTTTCTATAACCTGAATATGAAACTTCCCTTTAAAAATCGCGGCATCCGAATCGATTTTACACACATAGTTTCTTAGGCAAATTTTCTTAGAATTGTTCGTAGATTACTTCCCGCATATGCGATTTTTTCATTTTTTCCGTCCCATACAAATTGACCCGCTCTAAAAGACATGCACACTCATGTATATACATACATACACACGCACATATACTTCTTCATGTAAAGCGGAAATACATGCCAGAGGTGTTTTTTTCATCTTCAAATATAAAATAACCTTTTTTCTTTTTGTTATCTAGTTTCTTTGATTGTTTTTTTTTTTTTTTGCTTTCTTTCTTTCCTGTTTAAACGTGAAACAAACTTTTAAGCCTTTTGAGAAATCAACAAAAACAAAAAAACAAACAAATTCAAAATTAATTTTTCCTTGTACGTCATTATTATCATCATTTAGCCTGAAACTAAGATGAAATGAACATAAATTTCCCGCTTTCTTTGTTTTACTTAAATTAGACAAACCAAAAAATAAAAAAGAAAAGCCATATTTCAATAACTATTTTAAAAGATGTAAGCCCCAAATAACATTTTAAAGAAAAAAAAAAACACAAAAAAAATTAAAAATTAAAAATTATTCCTTTAACTTAAAGGCTTTTATTCATTTTAAAAGCATATTCTTAGGCTTATTTCAATCTAACTAAAGTAAAGCATACCTTTTAGGCTTTTTTTTTATTATTATTTAATTACAAAAAATGTTCTTTAATTGCTAATAAATTGTTAATTAAAATTTGCTTAAAAAGATTTTTTTTAGCTACAAAACTTAAAATAAAACTCCATTCCTTAGCCCTGATGTTTCCTAACAAATGTTTAATTTCAGGCAACAGTTTTCTTCTGCTCTATAGGAAATTTCATCAGAAAATTTTTGTTAAACAAAAGAAGAAGAAAATTGTAATAATTGTAATGAAAAGTTTTATATTTCATTTTATATATAACCATAAGCACCTTGATTTTTTTTGTACAAGAAATTGTCAAAAACGAACAAGAGGAAGAGCAAAATGTGCAACGGATGCAAAAGTCATTTCCTTATTTAAATATTGTTGCAACAATAATTCAAGTTAAAAAATAAAATACAAATATTAAGAAACAATAAGAGCAAAAAAGAAGAAATTAACAAAAAACAAGCTACAAAATATACACACAGTTTGTAATAAAATGAAAAATTTTATTTATTTACCAAAAAAACACAAAAAGTAGTTTGTTTGCTTTTTCTTTCCTTTGAAGTTAAATAACAAATAATAATTAAAATATATTTTAATACAAAACAACAAAACTTTGCTTTAAATTCAAGCAAAATATACATTAATTAAACGAGCTACATCAGGAGTGGGCAAGCGTGCAATCGCGATCGACCGGTAGATCTCACGCTATTCGACAGTCGACCACAGGTATAATTTACTTATTTAATAAAAAAAAAGCTACCGATAGCTTGACTTTTCTAAAGAAAAACTATAGATCAACGATCATCACGCTATGCCCCCGGGGGCCGAGCACTTTTCGTGAATTTCACACACATAACACGAAGGTTAACGAAACAATTGTAAAAAGCCATAATTTCATTCAGTTGTATGCTAGCTTTCAAACAAGCAGGTCATCGTCGCTTTTGTTGTTAAAAAACAAGAACAAAACACATAGTTAATGTCTTAAACGAGTAAATTTATTTTCCTCTCTTTTCTAGAATTGGTGTTTCATTGCACACAATATGCACTCACCACTACATACACATTTTTAGCTGTCTCTCTTTGTGATGACCGCTGCAATATATAACATGACTTTTCTATAGAGAAGCTATTGACATCATGACTTTCCTATAAAAAAAAACTATCGATAAAATAGCATTTTTCTAGCAAAGCTATCTATAACATTACTTTTCTATTGAAAAGCTATCGATAAAATTACTTTCCTATAGAAAAGCTATCGATAACATGACTTTTATAAATAAAAGCTATCTATGAAATGACATTTATTAAGATAAGCTATCGATTACATGACTTTTCTATAGAAAAGCTATCGATTAATTTACTTTTCTATAGAAAAGCTATCGATAAATTTACATTTCTATAGAAAAGCTATCGATAAAAAGTCTTTTCTATAGAAAAGCTATCGATAAAAAGTCTTTTCTATAGAAAAGCTATCGATAACATGACTTTTGTACAGAAAAGCTATCGATAACATGACTGCTCTATGGAAAAGCTATCGATAAAATGATATTTTTATAGAAAAGTTATCGATAACATGACTTCTCTTAAGAAAAGCTATCGATAACATAACTGTTCTATAGAAAAGCTATCGATAAAATTATATTTCTATTGAAAAGCTATCGGTAACATGACTTTTCTAAAGAAAAGCTATCGATTACAAGACTTTTCTATTAACAAGTTATCGATAACATGACTGTTTTATAGAAAAGCTATCGTTAACAATACTTTTTGCTGAAAAATTACTGAGAGCTAAACTTTTTAACTTAAACTTATCGATAGCTTCAACGTTTCATTGAATTTACTGTTAAAATATTGCTATGCACCCTTCATCGATGTTTCGCAAGCTTTTAATAAACTCTCACATGAAGGCTTATTACATAACTTGAAGCTTAACTTAATACTTTGTGTTTTTCGGTGTATGGTCCCACTCAAACCCTTATGGAGCCCAACCAAAAAGTCCGATCGAAATAAATGGCATATCTCATATAAAATTCCGTTTTTTTTTTAAATACGTAAAAACTGATGGACGCCGAATATAGTGCGTGAGCAATGAAGATAAAAATATTGTCGTTCCACAAAATCCTTAATAAAAACTTTATTTTTCATCCGATAAAACATTCCAGATCTTTACTATAACGTAGAAAAAAAAAACGAAATAAAAATGAAAAATTTTGAAAAAAACGTCAACAATAGGCAAATTTTGAATTTCTTATCAGATAGACATTTTCAGCATATCGACGGAAAAGGCATTCAATTACCTTTCCAACGATATGGCGTTTGTTTCGATCGGACTTTTTGGTTGGGCTCCACAAGGGTTTGATTGGGACCATATACGGAAAAACACAAAAGTACCGTTATCTAAAAAACGGTACTTAGAAGAAAAAGATTACAGCGTTTTTCGTGTTCAGGTGGTCCCAATTAACTTATCTAGGCATGTGGCGTTCTTGGTATTTTTCCAAATTAAAAATTTGTAAAGCAGTGTTATTAATGAAGTCGATTTTTCAAGTTCTTCTCAGCCAATTGGAGCTGGAGTTCCACAATGCAGCATGTTGAGTCCCCTATTACACCTAATAATTACTTCGGACGCTCAAACAAATAACGACGCCCAAACTTCAACATTTGCGGATGATACAGCTTTTCAAAGCGTACACGAAAACCCTCATGAGGCATCTCGTTATTTACAGGATCATATATTTGAACTGGAAAAGTGGTTTAAACCAATGTTCGAAAATAAACACTAAATATCGCTCCTTAGTGTTCGGTACGATAGATTTGTGGAAAACACAAAAGCTTATAGTGTTTGTGTAGAAAATCATTAAAATAATAACGTTTCCCTAATAGTCATCTTTCGAACACAAAAAAAAATACTGTTGTAATCAAACCCAACAAACTTCATTGTGTACGGTTCGGCTCATAAATGTTCGTCCCTTTTGGCTGGTAAAAAAACCCAAACACTTCTAACAAAAACAAAATACACAAACGAAAAAAAGAAAAAGCCAGCAAAATAATTTTACACAAACAAAACTTATCGTGGTGCGGTCGTTGCTAAAATGTTTTTGTTTGTTAATTTCTTTATCAATGTAAAAAAGAAACATTATAGAACATTAAAATATAATGTTTGTCTACAGTATCACTACAATTGTTATGTTTTTCGTTAAAAAACAGAACAATAAATAATGTTCGTCTCTTTCTTGAAAATAGTTACGAGCGGTATTAAGGGTTATGTTCGTCGACACAATCACAAAATAAAAATAGATATCGTTCTTGGGTGTGTGAGCACTGGTTTAAACAGTAGAATGATGGCGGCCACACTCGCTTATTGCGAAGAGATACAGCAGGACTCATCCAATAAGAAGAGCGTTAAGCACTTATTGGTTTAGCGCATATGCCAAAAAATCGTAGTGTGGGAAACGACAATGAAGGTTTACATTAAGTTTCAACGCTGCTTCGGGCATTTGTTTTGAAGAAAAATGAGAATTTTTGGAACATTCATGAACGGATTTAGTACATATTATTGAAAATTAAAACTATTGTTTTGTGCCGCATTCGCCACTGTTCTCAATTTATATCTAAAAAGTAATTTTTTGTGCGTATGCAGCGTATGTTTTGAGTTTGATATTTTATTTTGCTTTAACTACTTTTATTTTTACGGCAATGAAGTGATATTTTATTTTGCTTTAACTACTTTTATTTTTACGGCAATGAAGTGAAGCAAAAGTAGAATTTATTTTCTTGTTGACACTTTGCTTTCGCTTTAACAACTTGTTTTTCTTATGACAATGAAGCAAAGCAAGAGTGAAATTAATTTTTTTTGATTTCTGTATGAGGAATTTGCAGCATTTGCCAAACAGTGGCGTGTAAAGAAACAAAATTTAATAAACTTTAAAATAGTTGATATGGAGCAAAATTAAAACTTTAACAAATTTAGTAACCACGATTTCCGTGTGACGTGCTTAATTCCCAGTTTTTCATATTTGATAAATACACTGAAATTCATTGTTGAGGGAAAGCTAGCTTCTATGCGCATTTCACTGGTTGCTTAGGCCAGCTCATCAGGAAACCTTTTCCAAAGATTTTAGAAAAGCCAAAAATATTAAACAAATAAAATCCTAAAGCGAATAAGAATTATAAACACTCTTAGGCCCATTTTCACAACTTATCGATAGCTAAAAGTAGACTTTTTTTTTTTTTTTACTGTTAGGACCAGCACTCAGGGGATGACCCCTACTAATGCATTGCATTGTGTTGGAACTAGGAAAATAGGTTATGGGAAGGAGGATAGAGGGAGTAGTGTTTGTGAACATTCGATTTGAACTTAATCATGTCGTAAGTGAGAGGGAAGACTTCTGCAGGAAGGTTATTCCACATACGAACAGTCCGGGAAAAAAACGAATTCTCTCTGTAATGCGTTGTACGATTCACCTGCCAATCGACCACATAAGGATGGGCTCTTGAGGAAAAACGTGTATTACGAACAAATGTACGGGTTTCGGGAACCAGATCCCTGATTTCGTCGGAACACATCCCATTGTAGTAACGATAAAACAGGCAAATACAACCCACATTGCGACGGTGCTCAAGGGAGTCAATAGAATTGGTTACCCTTCTGTCACCAATGAGTACCCTCGCCCTCTCCTGCACGCGGTCGAGAAGCTCCAAAATAGACTTTGAAGCACCGGCCCACACATGAGAGTTGTATTCCATACGCGGTCGGATATAGGTGGTATAAATAGTAAGGAGATCAGATGGAGTGAAGTATATCCTACACCGAGGCACTTGAATGCTTCTTTCGACACCTTGAATATATGTTCAGTCCATCGGACGTCACATTGTATCCTCATGCCCAGAACATCAAGAGATTCTGATTCCTCAATAACTATACCACCCATATATACAGATGAGGCACCTTGGTTTGTCGCGCGTTTATGCGTAAGCACGCAACATTGGGTTTTTCGGGCATTAAAATCGACCCTATTTGCACGACCCCATTCCGAGACTATGTCAAGGTCTCGGCCAAGCGTATCATTCATATTCTGCCTCATAGCAACGACATCGGATACGCTTGGTCTGCACTCGAATGAGTACGAATGGCAAAGGTTGCTGTCATCTGCAAAAGAGTAGATAGGGTTGGAAGTTTGACAAAGGAGGTCATTTAGAAAGATAAGAAATAGAGTAGGAGAAAGAACGGAGCCTTGCGGTACACCTGAATGAATCTTGAACTCGTTTGACGAAACCCCATCTATAACAACTCGTATAGTGCGATCTCTGAGAAAACTCGATATAAATCGAGAGAAATTATCACCGACACCAAAAGTAGACTTTAACCGGCCTTATTAAAAGTTTCCCATTATTAAAACTTTACTTTAACCTTAAGGGAGCGATAAAATAAATTAAGATTCATCCTATCTGGTAGATAAAGTTAAAGTTGTAACAATGGAACACTTTTTATATGGCCGATAAAATCCCACCTTTAGCTATCGGTAAGTTGTGAAAACGGGTCTAAGTCTTACTTGTAACAATATCAAAGCTTAAACCAAACACCAACAATAAACAGCGAGTTTATCTTTTCTTACATCCCCCTACAATTGGTTGGGTTCTTTCCGACTCGAATTGTAGTTGTAAGTGGGTTAAAAGAAAAAACAAAATTTTAAAACAAACCATGTTTTTAGTTCAGAAAGTGGGTTTTCAAAATATATAAACCACATACCTTTTTAAATTTTTTTAAAAATGGTCGGTAGGTCAAACCAATAATGAACCGACGATATGTGAATAGAAGTTGTAAAGAGAAACATTTTCTTCCGGCACTGGCAGGACACAAATATTTGATAAATTATTGTTAGTTCATGTTCAATATATGAAGATTCAATAAATAAATACTGAGAACAAATGACGAAAGTAAATTTTCTTTATCACAATTTTTTTTTTTTCTTTTTACTTAATTAAAATAAAACTTTATTAAAAAGTTCCATACACTGTTACTAAAATATTTATATTAGAAATTTATTTAACTTTCATAAACACTCACCCAGCCACTCTGAGCTCAATGTTACGAAAGTTTATTGAAAATAAATTGTAGAAGCAAAAAAAGAGAAAAATATGCAAATGACATCAAATAGAAATTGTGGCATCTACGACTACCAAAAAAAAAAATGCTGCCACAACAAATTTTTTCTACGCACTGGTCGGTCAGCAAAACAAAAACAAAAAAAACAAACTTTTATATAAATTTTATATTTATTTTATGGCATTGATTTCAAATTTATTAAAATAAATGCAACAAAATGCATTTGATAGATAAAGTGGTGTATGTGTGTGTGTGTGTGTGTCTGTGTTGGTTTTCATAGAAATTATTGTCAAATAATAATAAGCAAAAAAAAAAAAAAAAAAATGTGGAAATTTTTTTGGTTTCCATTGATGTCATATTTTTATATGGACATCAAGTTTTATTTAAACAATTTCAATTAATTTGTGAAAAAAATGTTTATGAGACCGAATGGAGTATAAAAAAAATTAATTTAATAATTTAAGGGAATGAGAATGTGTCATACTAAATTAAACAAAAAAAAAAAAACAAGTAAGAAAGTATAGTCGGTTATGCCCGACCATATGATACCCTACACCACAGTATTAAAAAACACATCATGCTTATATGTCCATATAAATATGGATTTATCTATGTTTATAAAAGTCATTAAAATAGGTTTAAAAGTTTGTGAGATGCAGAAATTGCCCCCTACCTCCCCTTGTGGTCCTATTTTTGAAAAACTGTATAGCTTATGTGTCCATATAGATATGGATCTATCTACGTTTTGAATTTCATTAAAATCGGTTTGAGAGGCAGAAATTGACCCTATCTCCCCTCGTGGTCCTATTTTTTAAAAACTGCATCCCTTTTATGTCCATAAAGATATGGTTCTATGTATGTTTTAAATGTCATTAAAATCGGTTGATAGTTTCTGAGAGGAAGATATTTCCCCCTATCTTCCCTCGTGGTCCTACGATTTAGCCCATTTTCAATAGGCTTGGTCCTTATGCCAATAAGAACCTATGTCCCAAATTTTATCAAATTATATCCAAAATTGCGACCTGTACTTTGCGCACAAGGCTACATGGACAGCCAGCCAGCCTGCCTGCCAGCCTGCCAGCCAGCCAGCCGGACGGACATCGTTAGTTCGACTCAGAAAGTGATTCTGAGTCGATCGGTATACTTTAAGGTGGGTCTAGGACCAATATTTTAAGGCGTTACACACATCAGGTAAACTGTTACGTTTTTACTTCATGAAACTTTTACAAAATTTATTCACTGTTGTTAATAAGGAACTGAATGTCTCTGAAAAAACTTAACTAAACAATTATGAGTTAAGGCCAAACTATAATATGCTTAAGTTGGCTTAAGCAATTTTGCGAATACATGTTATACCTATGGGTCGAGCCATATTGAACTTAAGAAAACATTTTGGTTAATTTTATGAAACTGGCATTTGCTTAAGCAAGGTGCGAAACATATCGCACTTTCCATACGGAATAAAAAATTTTTTGATTTTATTTTTTTCTTAAATGCTTTTTTTGTTTGTTTTGAGAGTAGCTTAAGCCAGCTTATGCATATTATAGTTGGGCCTTTAGCTTGTATTTACAGTTTACAACCATTCTAGTATATTCAAGAACCATTCTAGTCGATTTTAGAACTTTCTGTTCGAATTATTTTAACATGACTTTTATACATCAAAATCTAAAGTCTATCTTAAGGCGAAACAAATTTTTGATTCCATTTACTGGAAAGTTCCATACAGTGGAGTTTATAACAATTTAACACTAATACGACAAAACTATAAATATTGGGTGATTTTTTAGCTATTATCTTTTTGGCAACACTGGTTTAAACAGCTGACGCACGTTTCGTGTTTTGTTTCACTGTCGAACATCTTCAGTTTGGTCTATAATTTAACCATGAATCGTCTTACAAACGAACAACGCTTGCAAATTATTGAATTTTATTATCAAAATGCGTGCTCCATTAAGAAAGTACATCGCGCGCTACTTTCGAAAAATTGTGTTCAGCGACGAAGCTCATTTTTGGCTCAATGGGTACGTTAATAAGCAGAATTGTCGATTTTGGAGTGAAGATCAGCCAGAAGCATTGCAAGAGCTACCAATGCATCCAAAAAAAGTCACACTTTGGTGCGGTTTATGGGCTGATGGCATCATTGGACCGTACTTCTTCAAAGATAATGCGAATCGTAACGTAACTGTGCATGGTGAGCGCTACCGTGAGATAATATCCACCTTTTTTTTGCCCAAAATGTAAGAGCTTGACTTGATTACACGTGGTTTCAACAAGACGGTGCCACATGCCACACAGCACGCTTAACAATAGACTTATTGAGAGGCGAGTTCGGTGAACATTTTATTTCACGTTTGGGACCGGTCAATTGGCCGCCTAGATCGTGCGATTTAACGCCTTAACATTTTTTTTTGTGGGGCTATCATGTCATCTCTATACACACATGCCCGCTTCAATTGACGCATTGGAAGACAACATTGAAGCATTTATTCATGAGATACCGGCCGAAATGTTGGAAAGAGTATGCCAAAATTGGACTAAGCGGATGGACCATTTGAGGCGCAGTCACGGTCAACATTTGCATGAAATAATCTTCAAACATTAAATTAAATGGACCGTTCTATCGATTTAAATAAAGATTTCATGAATTTTTCTGAATTTTATGGGTTTTTTTTAACTCTCCTATAGCTCTTAAAAAATCACACATTAGTTCTTGGATAAAACTAATTTCGTAACAATAAATTGCACTTGATTTAAATTATTGAATAGACTATGTGCAAAACTATGAGCTAGAATATATTGAGGTAAATCAAATAGTAGACTAAAGTGCAGAGTATATACTGATATATAGGGCAGGCTTTAGACTCGAGTTCAGTGAAGGCTAGACTGTAATACCAACTAAAGACAAAATTATGTTTAAAGGCTATAAACTATACTTTAATGACTATAATAATAACTATAGTGCAGACTGAAGACTAGACTTTTTATGGTGAAGACTATAAACTAGACTTTCATAAGAACTAAAAATTAAACTACATTCTTAACTCTTGAATGTATATAAAGCTCAAACGAAAACGCACGATATTAATTGTAAATAAAACAAAAAGTTTTCAGAGAATTTTCTTAATATTTCTTATTTCTGGTGGAAGGATCTATGAAAATTATGTGTGAAACAAAATATCGCCCCAAATGCTCGCCCAATAGTCCATATTTTTAATGACTCTGAGACATAATTAAGTTTAATGTCGTTAATGTGCCGAATCATCGCATCCTTTAGCTCTCGAATTGTTAAGCTTATTGACGTACACTTTTTCTTTTAAATATCCCCAAAGAAAGAAGTCCAACGGTGTCAAATCCCACGATCGTGATGGCCAATTAACATCTGTGTGACCAGTGTTACTATCCTGTTGCAATCACACATCGTTTATAACCATATCCTCGAATTCTGGCCAACAGAAGTCCGTAATCATCTCGCTATAGCGAATACAATACACTGCAACTGCTTGGCCGAACTCATTTTTGTAGAAGTAAGGCCCGATGACGCCGCCAGTCCATTAACCGCAACAATTAGGCACTCTTTGTGGATGTATCGTCTTTTCAACAATCACTCATGTATTCTCATTTGCCCAAATGGTGCAATTCTGCTTGTTAACGATTCCGCTGAGGTGAAAGTATGCCTCATCGCTGACGATAAAGTGCACGAAATTAATTTTGATTTGAACGCCCATTTTCGTAAAAGGCTTAAACAATCTTAAGGCGCTGCTTAATTGTGTAACTGTCCATGGTTGAATTTGTCAAACACTGAAACACAGAAATGTCAAATAAAGTTGGGCAAAAAGCTTGACGTTGAGGTGTAACTCACAACTAACATCGTGCATTATGGTAGGACCACCCTTTAGCATATACAAATAGCCAGGTACAGCGTGCTTTTTTTTTATTTTATTTTTTAAAACCAAAAAAAAAAAAATCTTATTTCCTTGTTTTCAAAATTATGCTGTCTATGAATTTTAAATTGCCTTAATATTATTTTGACCCCAATTTGCACTTTTTCGTCATTTTTCTTATTAAACACTTGAGCTACTAAAAACGTTCCCCTTACTTTTTTAATTTTCTTGTAATATTTATTTAAATATTGTGTGAGTGTATGAGTTTTTGTGTGTATTTGTGTGTATATTGTATGTAGTAGTTGCATTGTATACATAAGAACGCGTTTTAATTAGGTTTGTTTTGTTATTTCAATGACTTTTTTACTACATGCTCTCATAAATAATGTTTGCACATGGTCTTTCAGGCCAACTGCAATGGCTGTAGTAGCAGCAGCAGCAACAGCAGCTACAAACATTAAGTAAATATAGTGTATAAAATCTTTTAACTTGCATTAAACACACAAGCGAAATTAAAAAAAAAACTCATGCATATACACACATTTGTGTAAAGACTCCTACACTTATGCAACAAAATGTGTGGGTGAAAAAAAAAACTAAAAAGCAAAACCCAGCAGACAATTTATTTTGCTTTATACTAAATAAATAATGTAAGACAATTTTTATTGAAATGGTTTGTGGGTTTATTAGGAACACCTACCCTGCAAATAAAATTGGACCACCTGATCCATTTTGATAAAATGGACTACTCCATGGAATGGTCCGATGTAATGCAAGCATGGACCATGTCATTGCTAAAACGTGTTTGTAGTGAGACGACATGTCTTCGTTTTTTAACGACATGCTTTCGTCAAAACTAATCCTCTTGAGTATACCATGGAGTAGTTTTAAAGCTACTCCTTAGTGGTCTAAAGGTGGGTTATATGGTCCTGCCCTAGGACATCGTAATGTTAAATAGACCATGTTTTTCCATACGTTTGGGTTACTTTTGGACTAGTCCTGGTCCCTTGTGGGCTACTCTTTACACGCGTGTTTGGACTGGTCCTATTATTTGCAGGGTAGCCACGGTTTCTCTTGTTGTTGGTATTATGTGTTTACGTGTGAGTGTGTGTGTAAAATTTTAGATTTAATTTTCCAGTTTTTGTAACAAAATCTTTTTGCTCCCTGTTTTGTTTTAGTTTCTAGTTCATTTGTATTTAATAACAAAATTCGTAATTGTTTTTTGTTTAAAACCCCTTGCATACTTTTTGGGGCCAAAGTTTGCAGTAAATGCAAATAATTACATTTTGTTAATGTTTTTCATATATAAACTTACACATACATTTGCATTTCAACTAACACATTAAAATATTCAGAGTAACCCAGTGGATTAATTGAGCTCTTATGCATACACTGGGTTTTTGTGTTTATTTTTTCTAATTTTCTCCCCCCTCTCGGTGAAAGCTTGTGTTTTCCCAAAGTGAAAACAAAAGTAATTTTTTTGCAACAAACATATTCAAATAAGAATAGAAATGGAAATATTCATTTAGTTTTGGGTTTGTTTTTTTTTTTTTTAATAAAATGCACTTCAAATGAAATTATAATAAATAAACGAAATTAAAAATTACCTAAAAGTATGCTTTAGATTTCAGTTTGTTTATTTTTAAATGTATATGAATAAGATTTTACAAATTAAATTGGCTTTTAAAAATTTTTATTTTTTTAAATTAAACCGAAATCAAAAAAATTGAATGGTTTCTCCCTTAAGTTGTCCGGTCCTTTCCCTTGAATGTAGGCTTTATATTTCCTAAGCCTTTTTTTTAATTTAACTGGAAAACCCCACTACTTCATTAACGTTTCCCTTTCGTTCGTGGATATACATATTTATATGCCAAGGTTTATGTTTCTAGGTTTTAACAAAAAAATTACCAACATTTTTCATTATTATTATAGAAATATCAAAAAGTACCATATTTTGAACGGAAAAGTAAAAGAATCTTTTTTTAAGTTTTTTTTTTAATTTTTTAGATAAGTTATGTAAATGATGTTATTTATATTGGTTTAAGAGATAGATGGTGTGCCAAAAAAGTTCCAAAATACAGAGTTAATCCGTTTACTTCCCAAAAGGGCCGAATTTCAAAAAAGTACCAGACACCGCTTATTTTTTTATTTAAAACTTTGGGCCAAACACGACTTAAATTTGTACAAACAGCTTCACCACATCGCTATTGCCATTACACAAAAGCCATTTATAATAATAATTATCCCCAAAAATCCCCATCGAAAAAAGTGTGTTTCCCCCAAAAGATCCAATTAGGATTTTCAGGTGTTTCAGGTGTTTAGACTTTGCGATGATGAATTAGTCAGTCTGTAATGCAACAACGAATATACAATTAAAATAATATTAATCTTTGTATTTTTTGAAACCCCCCTTTAAATATGCTTTAAGTATCCAAGAGTTAATTTAAATAACACTAAACCACTGACAAAAATGTGAAATGAAAATTGTAAGTCAGCATTTTTTTTTTTGAGAAGTGGGCGTTGCAACTCCTATACAAAGAGCCATTATTTTGTTAGCTGTGTGGTAAGTGGCACCGTCCTGTTGAAACCACATATCGTTCACATCCATATCTTCCAATTCGGGCCATAAAAAGTTCGTTATCATCTCACGATAGCGATCACCATTCACAGTAATTGCCTGACCGGCCTCATTTTGGAAAAAATACGGCCCGATGATGCCGCCAGCCCATAAACAGCACCAAACAGTCACTCTTTGTTGGTGCATTGGTTTTTCGACAAACACTCTTGGATTATCATTCGCCCAAATGTGGAAATTCTGCTTATTGGCGAATCCATTGAGGTGAAAATGTGCCTCATCACTGAAGATGATTTTCTTCGAAAATTTGTCATCCACTGTTGCCATTTCTTGTCACCATTCTAACCATTGACGACGTTTGGAATAGTCAAGAGTCTTGAGTCAATTGCACCTTGTTAGCGTGTAAATGCGAGTCTTTATGCATAATCTTCATCAACGACGAGCATGAGAGATGCAATTGTTGGGCACAACAAATATAGCTCATAGCAACAATGAGTTGAGATGGACGGCTCTTAAGCAACACTTTCGCGAACAGCAGCAATATTTTCTGCAGTAAGAGCTGTACGAGCATGCACTGGTGTTTTTACATCTTCTTCAGACCCGGTTTGCTCAAATTTTTGCACGATTTTTCTGATTGTACGCACATTTGGACGATTAAATTGACCGAAAAAATCAAGAAGTGCACAATATGCATTTTGATTTGAACGTCTATTTTCATAATAAGCCTGGATAACTTTAACGCGTTGCTCGATTGTGTATCTTTCCATGGTTCGAATTGAGTTAGTCTAAAGTTCAGAAATGTCAAATGAAATGCAGAAAAAACTTGACGTTTAGATGTTGTTCACATTAAATATCGGCCTTTAAAATTTAACCACCAAATGGATTTTTGTATATCTAGGGAATCATAGCAGTAGAAGTTTCCAAACTTGTTCAATGTCAATGCATCGCATCTGGAAAAAAGTGGGTGTGGCACAAAATAGATTTCTTTACATGTATCTAGAGGACGAATGGAGAAAAATTGCCCACATTTAGCACGCCTTGCCGGGATGGGTCTATCGAGAAATGGGTGCTATTGGATAGGTAGGCGTGGCACTTCCATACAAAGACAAAATGGTTTCCGTACATCTGGAAAATGGCAATAGCTTAAGTTTCCAAATTTGGTACAAACGGCTGGGTCACAATACGCAACAGTCAAAAAGTGGCGGGAGGGGATAAGACATTATAGATTTCCGTATATCTAGTGAACTTTATCAGCTTAAGGTTCCAAATTTGGTATACATTGCTTGGTTATCAATACGCAGCATCTGTTAAAAAGTAAGCTTAATTTAAGAAGTGGGCATGGTACCTCCCAAACAAAGACAATCACCCTTATCGTGGTTGGCGTTTTTGCGGCGAAAGTTAGTTAGTTGTTAATAAATGGTGACATAGTTAGCAAAAAAACCACAACAAATACGACTTGATTAACAAAAAATGTTACAAAAAAGGTTAATTTATATAAAAAGCCATTTGTTGCAAAAACTGTCGATAAGTTTTTTAATCAAGACAGCGTATATGAACAAATTTTCGTCTAAATACTCCTACGCCAAGCACGATAAGAGTGTACATAATCTTTTATTTATCTTAAAAACGGTTTAAAACTTGTATACTTGTTACAAATAACTCTGTTATCAAAGGAGATCTGTATGTAATACATTTTACAAAATTTTTAAGCCAGTGTATTATAAAAAAATACATATCCTACAAAAATTTTTATTTTTTGCTTACACGCTGAAGTAGGCTTCATTATATTTACCTCTAAGTAGTATTTTACATTATTTTCTTAAATGAAAAAAAAAACAATTTCTATTCCTGCCATAAATTATGCTGTTATAAAGAAATTACAATTTATCTGTATTTTGATATCCCTTAAAGTAAACACGTTTTTTAATTTTTTTTTTTTTTTTTCTTTTTCTCAATTTGTTTTTTTTTTCGTAGAAGGTGAAGGTAAACTGTGTGTTCGTGCTTTTCATTAGTTTTTTATTATTAAAAGACCTTCAATTTATTTACAACAAACAGCCCTAAAGTAGACTATAACTGTATATACATACATTTTTAAAGCATATTATTTGGCATATACTTTTAAACACAAAAATATACTTGCACCTTAATCCACATGATACTTACAGTTTACTTTCAACATATTAAAGGTAGATAGACAACTGTGAGTGTTGTATAAATTCTAAAGGTTAACAATTCTCAGTTGACTTTTACAAAATGTTTCCCATGTTCATGTTTTTTAACAAGATTTTATGGTTTTGGTTATGATTTCCTTCTTTTTTTTATTGATGCTCGTGTAATACTTGTAATATGATTAAAGAAAATGTGATTTAAAAATATATATGTTTATATGTATGTATTTAATGTTGCCAAAAAATAGACTACAAAATATATTTTATAAACTTAAAATAAAATTAGTTTAAGGCCAATAAAGTCAATCAAAATTTTGTTTTTAAAAACGAAGTCCTTTTTAACATCAAAAGCGTATATTCATTTTATGCTTTAAGGTTTATATTTCTTGTAGCTAGACTATTCGTCTATGGTATTAACTATATTGAACACTATAAACTAGACCACAGTGGAGAACAGAGTTTCAACTATTGAGAAGACTTTGGGTCGATCATAGTGAAGTCTGAAGTGTAGACTTTAGTTAAGACTACTATAGTGTTTTTTATGTCCTCTTCATTGATTTCGTTCGCTTTTTTTTACTTTGATCCAACACTCAGGGTATGCCCCCTACTAATGCAATGCATTGTGTTTGAATTAGGAAAATAGGTTATGGGGAGAAGGAAAGAGGGAGTAGTGTTTGTGAACATTTAATTTGAATTTTTCCAAATTGTAGCCGACTGGGAAGACTTCTGCCGGGAGTCTATTCCACATACGGCGAATTTTCCCTGTAATGCGTTGTGCGATGCATTGGACAGTCGACAACAAACGGATGTGATCTGCTGGAAAGGCGAGTACAACGGGCATGCACCCGCGTCTCAGGGATGAGTTCGCCCATCTCAGCTAAACATCTTCCGTGGTAATATCGATAGAACAATGCCACACAACCCACATTCCGACGATGCTCCAAAAGGTCAATAGAGCTGGATACCCTACTGTCATTGATGAGCTTCAACGCACTCCTTTGCACCCGATCAAGAAGCTTCAAGATAGACCTTGAAGCACCTGCCCTGCTTAATTAACATATAAAACAAAACAATATTTTAAAATTAGTTTTTGTTTCAGAAGTCTTCGTTCGGAAATACATAGATGAACAGGCAGTTAATGTTGGGTAGAAAACTTCAATAGCTTCCGGTTGGTTATGTAGAATTCTTACCGACGAAAACCACCTCGATCATTACCGCACACACCATGGTACTCCCGAAAAGTATTACTTCTTGGGATGGGTGGGCGTTTTCCCCAAATAGACTTTGTTTAAATATCTAATGAATCCGTTTCCCCAATTCCACTGCCTTTTCGTTTTCATCATGGTATTTACAGAATTTTCTAAAGAAAATATGAGGCTTCTGCAATTTGTGTAAACCTTTCGGTGCATGAGGTTGAGCTATCGCTCTATATTTAGTTATACTTTAGCGTTAACTATAAAGAAGACTATAGTTGACAACATAGTGAAAACGCAAGACTATAGTGAATATTCTGCATATAGTGTAGACTATAGAAAAAGCATTAGTGAATTCTATAGTGCAGACCTTAGTGTAGAATGTAGTGTAGACTATAGTATTTTTTTTTTTATACGAGGAAAAAATCATTGAAAGACCCTGGCCAGATGGCAGTGCCCGGAGTGCGAGACTTTAACACGCTAAAACAACCTTGTTTCACATGCCCCTTATCCCTGCGGAAACACCGCAAAAGTACTACCTCGCATGGGGCGAAGGTTACTAAACCCTAACCAGCAAAAGTTATTCTTCGAACATCCTACTCGGTTACTGTTTCCCAATTTTTCAAGGACACCAGCATGATATAAATTATATTACTAGAACTTACATATTCTCCTACTTGCCGTCGTAGGTTTTCTCTCTGTAGATCAAAACAAGGACACACAAAAAACACATGTTGGGGATCTTCAGTACAACATGTACAAAATGGACAAAACGGCGAGCTGTCAATTCCGAAGCGGTATAAGTATGAACGGAAATAACCGTGTTCACTCAGAAATTGTGCCAAAAATTCAGATAACCATGTCACCTACTGAACCACACTTCCAAATCAGGTATCAGCGCGTACGTCCATTTAACTTTGGTAGAGCTTTCCCACCTCCTTTGCCACTCTGCCATACTATTGTACCCATTTGCGTCTGGAGTGTAGACTACACAGAAAAAAAATTTGCGCCAGTAAAAGCATTAATCAAAAATTAAATCAGTTTTAATTAAAAATTTAATCAAGTGAATTAAACGTTTATTCAAGTGAATTAAATGTTTAATTTATATTTTGAATTTGTTTACTGGTGCAAATTATATTGTCAATAAAAACGATTAATACACTTGATTAAAAGTTTAATTCACTTGATTAAACCTTTAATTAACTTGATAAAATTTTTAATTAAAACTGGGTTTATTTTTGATTAATGCTTTCACAGGCGCAAAATTTGATTCTGTGTATAGTGTAAACTATAGTGCAGACTATAGTGTAGACTATATTGTAGACTATAGTGAAGACTATAGTGCAAACTATAGTGAAGGCTATAGTGTAGACTATAGTGTAGACTATATTGTGGACTAAAGTGTAGACTATAGTGTAGACTATATTGTAGACTATAGTGTAGACTATAGTGTAGACTATAGTGTAGACTGTAGTGTAGACTATAGTGTAGACTATAGTATAGACTGTAGTGTAGACTATAGTGTAGACTATAGTGTAGACTGTAATGAAGACTATAGTGTAGACTATAGCATAGACTAAAGTTAAGACTATAACATATACTAAATTGTAGTCAATAGTTTAGTCCATATTGCAGACTAAAGTATAGGGCATATTGTAGACTACAGTGTAGACTCTTTTTATGTTGGAGGTGGAACCCTTCAATATGTCACAAGCGGGTATGTCGGATTTTTACCGACTTAAATCAACTCCACACTCTGCGGGACTGCCGTTCGGTATTACTTCGCAGGGTGGATAGCCTTTTCTCTACTCATTAATGTTTTGCTCTTGAATCATTCATAAGCTGTTACCCTCTTGGAAGTAATTCGCTTACGAATGTTAAGAAACTTGAAATGCTATTCCATTTTTTTTTTTTTTTTTGTCTCCATCATGACATCCACGATGTTTTCGGGTGATAAGTTGCGTCCCACTTGTGATTATAGAAGAGAAGGCTCTCCCTATTTAATCCTTGACATTTGAATATAACATGCTTCACTCTTTCATCAAGATCTGGAAACGCTGGAAACCTCACGGAGTCGTCGTATCCGGATCGATATAGATAGCTTCAATAACCACCGTGCCCCGTTAGAAACTGTGTCTGATGATAACAGATTTCCTCATGTTTTCGGTTCATTTACTTCTTTACATTTGGTATTAACCTATGGGTCCATCTCCCACATGGAGAATGTTCCCATCTTCTTTGACATTTCAGTTTAGACTATAGTATAGACTCGGACTGTTGTGTAGACTAGAGTGTATACTATAATGTAGACTATTGTGGAGCCTGTAGAGTTGACTATAGTGTATACTGTAATGTTGACTATCGTGTAACATCTTGTGAAGACTATAGTGTAGAGCATAATACAGACATTAAATAACAACTTTAGTATAGATTGTAGCTCTATTAATTCTTAAATATTTTTCGTTAAAAATCTATTAGGTTTTCATTGTAACCTGCAAATTATTTTCTTGCTTTTTTTTTTTTTTTTGTAAATTTAATTTTCATTGAAAATATTGTTTTCCTTAGGGGTGGCGTTTTATATTTCATTTTTCTTTTATTTGGAAGCCTATTGCGAAATAACGTTTTTCAGGTATTTAATATATAAAAAAATAACACAAAAAAAAACTGAAAATAATAATAATAACTGTAATCTTTTTTCACACGCATTCATCAGCACATACAAAAAAAAATTATAATAAAAAAACAATTTGCGTCAAGGAAGTGGGTACAAGAAAATTTTGTTTTTAATGGTGGGATTATTTGATGTTTTTCCATGTAGAAACAGCGAGTTTTTTTTAATAGTTTTGATTTTTTGTGAATTAAATAAAGATTTATATTAAAGTACAATGCAGCACGCAAACGAAAAAACTAAAACAACATCAACAATTTTGTAGCCAAGTTAGTTACTTGTTTACTTACCTTGCAGTGTAGTCAAGTTAGTTACAACTTTGATTTAAAGTTGTATGCCTTTGTTTTGATGTTGAACATTAAAAAAAACGAGAAATATTAAACTAAAAATGTCTAATAGTATTTCAAAGTTTAACTATTTTGAAATATCAGTGGAAATGGTTAATTAGTATTAAGAACTATTGCTATGAATTCATTTAAAAAAAAATTATTTAAAAATGTATTTTAGAAACACAGCTTTTTTTCTCAATAACTTAAAGAATTAGAAAATAAGTAGACTGCTTTAGGTTTTTTTTATTTGCTCAATTTAATATTTCTTCTGCATATACATTTGTCTACATACATACGTACACATACTTAAATATATGAATATTTATATGTTTTTGTGTATATATGTATGTATATCTTAAGTATAACTTTTTTTTAAATAATGCCTTTATAGGCTTCAAAGCACATTTGGGTCGTCATGCTAAGCCAACAACAAAGTTAATTTTTATTAACAAAAAAAAAATACAAAAAAAACCAAAGAAAGGATGGAAACATGCAACGAGCACAATCAACAACAGCAACAATATTAAAGACTCAATGCGTAGTTTTTATTATTAACTAAAATTAGCATCTTTTAAAGGAGAAATAACCAGTGATGCCAACTTTACGCTTTTAGGGGTAGATTAAGCCCTTTTAAATAAATGTACCTCGAACGCAATAAAAAATGTTTATCCATTTTTTATTATTTTTAAGCATTTTTTAGCTTTTGATCTGGTAAATTTACATTTTATATTGTTAAAACTATAACAAGTTGTGGAAACGGTCTTTAAAATTTAAAAACGTACAATTAGAAAAACATCGTACTTTATAGTTTTTCTATAAATATATTAATATTTCCCTAATTAAACGCTCAAGTTAAGTCGACTTTTTGTGTCTAAAATGTGATGATTGTTATTGTTCAAACTACAAAAGTATCTGACGAGTTATACCTTAAAATTTGTTTTAACGAAACATGCAAAATACCATATAGATAGTGATTTGTAGAATGAAGACGAGGATGATCAAGAACTGCAAATTTTATTTAACAATGACCAATTTTAAAAGATTGTAAATGCTACTTAAGGCTTTAGTTTTACGAGTACCTTAAATTGAATAGAATGTAAAAAGATATCATACTCATCTTCTATATTATATTATATATATATAAAAAGAAGTGTACATTTTGATGTCACCACTAACTGCGGAAACGGTTCGACCGATTTCAACCAAAATCAGGATACGTTGGGGATAGTCTGTAGATGGTTTAAGTTAAGTTTGCACATAATCGGCTTAGGGGTTCCGCAGATATGGCATTTAGATTTTCCAATATATTCCCATACAAATATCAACCAAATTGCATCCATTTTGAACACCTTCGAAATGGCTTGACTGAGTTTCATGAAATTTTTTATGTGTTTTTGTTAGGTACGAGAATAGGTCGTAGAGTAGGGCTGCCAGAAGTTTGAACCTATCAACCAGGACACATAGAAAAAATGGATAAAAAATTACGCCACCAAAAAAAAATTTTTTAATGCATAAAAAAATTTTTTTAATGCATATGTAACAATATGTAAAAACCATCCAGTTTTTATTTTTAAATCCAACAATATATGAGGCTATCAGCGCTGAAGTGATTACTTGGTTGCAGTTCTGGTGAAAGATATATTCGTTGCACTGTTCTTAACAGTGCAATAGTCGAGTAAGTCAACTGTTTGTATCCAAAACAGATGGCGCTAGAAACATAGTTTTTGGATGGGCCGTTGCAACCAAGTACTATAGTGCAAGAGTAGTGTTAACTCCTCATCATCTCATAATAATAAGTCTGGGGTTACATCACTTCTCATATATAAAAAAAATTAACTTGTAATTCATTTACATAAAAACGATGAAAAATAATGAAAAGTTGAGCTTAAAATGTTCTAAACTTTAATACTTTTCAGAAGATTGCACTTTTTCTAGAACTTCATTTCAGCCTTTGATATAGTTACTTGCATTGAATATTACTCTCCAGTGTTCCAGTCTTTAACGAGTTTCTTTCTTTAGTCCATTGAGCAGACTTGAAAAAATCAAAATCTTTTGATTTTTCTTCAACCAACTTGACACCTGTCAAACTAATCAATTGACAAAGCCATACACGCTTTGATTTGGACAATAACCGACTCAGTTGGCAATTTAATTGAAACGTGTATTGGCTATTTTAAAGAAAGTAATTTGTTATCGGCTTTCGATTACTTATAAAAGTTGTTACCACTTTTTAAAGCAACTAGTTGAAACAAAATTTGGAAGAGAATTGACTCTCATCAAATTTTATTGAAAACTTTTAGTTAAACGACGTTAACACCAGATAACAGTTGAATTAAATTAAAGTTGTTTATACAATTGCCTTATGTTAGCAGTGTTATAACAGAAATCTTAACCTTTGCTAACAACTAAAACCAGCAAAAAGCAAATTTTCTATCTTGACCTGTAAAAAAACCAGGACAATTTCATAGTGGACCAGGACAAGTAGTCAAAAACCAGGACAATCCTGGAAAACCAGGACGTATGGCAGGCCTATCGTAGAGTATATTTTTTATCGCTAGTATGGCAAAATATGGCATACGATCCCCCTCCCTATATCTTATTAGCTAATCAACCGGTTTCCTCAAAAATTGGCATGCAAACACTGTAACATCTGAAAGAGAACAGGGCATGAAATAGGGCAAGAGGAGTAAAACCTCCCCCTCCTTATATTTTTTTAACTTATCAACTTTTTTTTTATAAATATGTATTTTTGTTTAAAATTTTTAATCCTAAAATATATTTTAGCCCTGTTTTGCGCTTTTAAAAAAATGGTATGAAAATGTCCTAAAAGCGTATTTTTTCAAACTAGCCCTTTTAAGCCCGTTGTTCATATTTCTTTGCGTGTTAAGTGTCCCTAGCGTTGGCATCATTGGAACTTACCTGCCCTCACTCATTCTTCCTAACCTCTTTATATTTTTTTTAATTAACACTTATATTTCTGTGGTCACAAGCAATAACCGCCTTACAGCCATACCCAAACAAGAACGGAAAGCGTTTTCTAGCTGTCAAAAATGCTCATGCCCATATAATTTGTATTTTGGAAAATCCGATTTTGACAGCGCGTTTAAAGCTTTTTCGCAGCATACGCAACTGTCAAAAAAGTAGAATCTGTGTAGTTATACGTCGTAAGTTCCATGCACAAAAGCGTAGATGCCTTGAGGCGAAAAGTAGGTTTACTTTCTACTTTTGTAAATCAGCTGATTTTGACAAATTAAATTTTATTTTTACTTGTGCTGCTGCTGCATGTAAAGCGTTGCATGTAACTTAAAACTTAGAACGCAAGTAAGGTTATAAAAGCATGTGCTGCGTGGAGGCGAAAACGCGTGGTATGGACCTCCAGCTTAATAGTGAAGTTGGCCGCAATTGTTAATAAATAATGGCAATTTAGCTATTTTTTGTCAATCTAGCGGCTTTTTCTCTTCTATTAATTGAATTATGTGGGTTTTATTAAACAAGAAAGTTAACACTGCTGTTTGTGGCACAACGTTGACGCTCTTGTTTAGATATGGCATATCAGCGTAAAAGCTAAGCGGAAGAAATCGTTCCGCCTTCCGCTCTGGTTTAGGTACGCCTGTTAGTCGAAATAGTTTTTGAGAAAATGCAATTTATATTTAGGCTTGCGTTTCTAAAAAAATTAATTACATTAAACAAAAATGAATTCAGAATCAAAGATTCATACTCCCACAATGCTAAGATAAAGAATTATAGCGAAAGTTGTATTTATTTCAGAAATATTTTGTAAAAACAAAAAAAAAACTCAATTGTTTCTTAAGTCGACTTAGGCGGTTATCGCTTGTGACCACAGATTTAACAACAGGTATTTAAACAAGCGGAAGTGGGGTGAAGACTACATCAAGTAGTGTAGACTATAGTGGAGACTGTAGTTTAGACTATAATAAAGACTGTAGTGTAAACTATATAAAAGACTTTAGCGTAGAGAAAAGAAAAACTGTAGATTATAGTAAAGACTATAGTGTAGGGCATAAATAAGATAATAGTGCAGGCTTTACTTAAGACAACAGTATAGACTATAGTGAAGATAATAATGAAGACTAATATAAATATTATAGTCTAAACTCTAGACTATAGTGAAGACTATTATAAAGAGTATAGTGCAGACTTAAGTGTAGAATTAAATGAAGACTAAAGTGTAGAATGTAATGTAGACTACTGATTCAATAATGTTTTTGAGATAATCCGCATTCGGATCCCAAATATTCCAAGATTGGCCTGACTAAAGATGTATTTCACTCTTATACTTTGTATTAATACATGTCAAAAACTCAAGTAATATGACAAAGTGTGATAGTGTGAATGCATGTGTCACGAAAATGACAAGTATTATGAAAAAAGTTTGACATCCCATACGACTTCATCGTTTTTTGAAAAATTTCTAAACAATAATACTTTTCATTGGATCAGGGTTGCATTTTATTTCATGTGTGGGTGTTTATACTTTGTGCCATGGTCTGAACACAAACTGTCATGTTACATTAGATTTTTTGACAGTCGCATCAAAACTCATTAGATTTCTATCTCACAAAGTATTATGGAATACGTAAGACTTGTGAGATAGTGTAATCTAGGCTTTAGTAATGATTGGTTCCGTAAACTCCTTAGCACATCGTTTTTCAAAATCCAACACACCGCGAGCTTTGTTTACCATCATAAATATGTGTTTCTGGAAATTTAATTTAGGATCCAAAAGTATTCCAAGATCTGAAAATTTCGTAACCAGTTCAAGTTGATGTCCACCCAGTGAAAAGTTAAATAAAATGTTATCGTTAATTGAAAAACGCATATGTTTTTAAATTGAGTTCCATTAAATTTAGCACGCACCATTGAAATAGTTTATCCAAATCATATCATAACATATGTTGCAGAAAATTATTTTCAATGTTATTGTCATAGCTATAAAATATCTTCACATCATCGGCATACGTTAAGACGTTACAATATTTAATTACGCACAGCAAGTCATTGATTAATAGAAAAATAAAATTGGACAAATGTGGCTACCTTGGGGTACTCCAGAACTTACGATAAGATTTTTTGATGTATTATTATAAAAAACAAGATTTTGTTTTCGGGGAATTTAAGTTAACACTTTATTTAAGACTACACAGAAAAAATGTTTGCCAAAAATTGTTCAATTAAATAATTATTTGGTGTACATTAATTTTTTCAATTAATTTTTTGTTTGTTGTAATTAATTTTTTAAATCGAAACATAAATTTAAATGTTTGTGCATATGTTGTGTTTATCTTTTAATTTATGCAATTAATTTTTTAATTGACTAAATTTGTGTATCTCGACTTGAATATACAAATGCGTTAATTGATATGATCAATCCTTTTGCCGGGGCAAAATTAGTAATTAATAGTAATAGTTTAATTAAAGTCGATTTTCTATTTTTTCTGTATATAGACCAGTCATAACCACTCCATAGACTCGCGAGCAGTCAATAATTCTATTTTTCACACAGACACGCTCGGCAATTCACATGTATACAAAACTTTGTTCGGGCCACTCCATAGTCTATGATCAATCCTTTTGCCGGCGCAAAATAAGTTATTAATAGTAATAGTCTAATTAAAGTCGATTTTCTATTTTTTCTCTATATAGACCAGTCATAACCACTCCATAGACTCGCGAGCAGTCAATAATTCTATTTTTCACACAGACACGGTCGGCAATTCATATGTATACAACAACTTTGTTTGTTGCTTGGTTATCACTGATATAGACTATAAAAAATACAATAGTGTAGTTTATAGGACAAGTCATGAGAAAGTATAAAGAATACGGAAGGGCAGGTAAAGTGTAAAGCAGAGATAGGCAAAATCCCTACATCATGCTTTTTTCTCTATTTATCTCATTAATTAAAATTAAAATTTATTTCAATTGAAAAATTTGTAATATTAATTAATAAATTAATTAAATTCGCAACAGTTAATAAATTAATAGAATAATACTTTAACTTTTAATACACTTGATTAAACGTTTAATTCACTTGATTAAATTTTTAAATAAAACTGATTTTATTTTTGATTAATGCTTTAATTGGTGAACATTTTTAGAGATGTGTGTGTGGTCAAATATAAAAAAACAGCCGGTCTTCCTTCAGTTTTTACACAAAAAGGTTGTGTTATCGCTTGTTACTTGCATTCAATGTTGCCGATTTGTGATGTTTTAACAGTTTTTTTTTTCATAAAAAGATGAAATCTATCACTGACCCCAGGAGGTCAACAGACCCCCAATTGGTAACTGTGGCTTAAAACGTTTTTATTTTCTTTTTAAAAGATTTTTGAAGAATTTTCTACAAATTAAGTATTACGAAAAAAATGTTTTGGCAAGACTGCAAAGATTGTATGTATGTGTTTGCCGATTTCTGGTGTAAACTATAATGAACTCATTTAACTGAAAAGTTCTATTCCTCTCTTGCCCTCTCTCTCTCACTCTCTTTGTTCCACTCTTTAAACATAAAATACAAACTCTTACACACAATTTCTTAAACAAACGACCATATTAACCAAGAGCCATAAAAAAAACTGAAATGAAGGCGGAAATGAAACTGAACATAAAAAGGAAATCCTCTTTCTTTTGGTTTTCCAAGTTGTGTTATTTCCACTATTTTGGTTTCTTTTTAAGATTTTTTTTAACTAAAATAATTTCTTTTTATAAGTCTGTTTCTTTAAAATACACTATTGAATATTTATTGTAACAAAAAATAAGCTTCATGTTAATTATGATTTAAAAAATCGTGGTGTTTGCCTTAGTTTAGAGAAAAAAAATAAGCCTAAGGACATTTTTAAAAACAAAAATAAAAACAGCATCAAGGAAATCTGTATATCTTAGGCCTTGAAAAAAGAAACTAAATGCTTATTTTTTTAAAACATTTATGCATCGTTAGGAATGCATTTGTTTGGAAAGAAAGGAAAAAAAATGCAAATTCTTTCAAAGACTAAATGTACTCAATTTATTCGTTTGTTCATTCATTATGAGCAGTCAATTGTTCTAGAAACATACAGACTTATAAATATATACAAATAATGCCGGCAATTTCCTTTCAAGCATTGAGAAAAAAAACCATGGCAACGCTTAAGGATGTCTTTTAAAATGGCCCTCAGCTTAAAATTATATGATTTTTTATTCTCGAGCCATTGAATGGAACATCATCATTGTAAATCATATATTCATTTCGTATTTTACAGTCAGCTAATAATAAAAAGGACACTTAGACTATTACGTCATAGTTTTGAAATTAAGCGGTTCAATTATTTCAACGGGAAACTATTTTCAACAAAACATTCTTTTGACTCAAAGCTTGCAAAAATTGTTTAATAAAAATGTAGCAAATCCAAAAAAAGAATTCTAGATATTGATAAAAACTATAATGCGCCACTTGAAATTTTAAAAAATTAGTAAACTCTAACCAACTTTTACTAAGTTGTTTATAAAAATATGTCAAGGAAAAATTCGTTCGCTCATTATTGGTTTGACCTACCGACCATTTCTAAAAAAAATTAGTTAGGTATGGGGTTGAAGTATTTTGAATACCCCCTTTCCGAATTCAAAATCTGTTTCACGAATTTTTTATGGTTCCGGAGATATTAAGCATTAATTTTGCTCCATATCAACTATTTTATAGAGTACTACGTATTGTTTTGTTATACGCGCCACTATTTGGCGAATGCAGAAAATTCCTCATACAAAAACGAACAACATAACTCTTACTCTGGCTTTGCTTCATTACGGTAAGAAAAAAAGTAGGTAAAGTAACACTTTTGTAAGTATATGCAGCACCAAAAGCTACCTTTTAGAAGTAAATTTAGAAAAGTGGCGTATGCGGCACAACAGAATAACTTTCGCTTCCAATAAAATACCATTAACTGCTGAGTTCTTACAAGATCGTTCACAAAAATTAAGATTTTTCTTCAAAACATATGGCAGAAGCAGTTTTGACAATACAAATAAAATTCTATTGGATACATTTCAAGAAAATTTAATGTAAACCTTCATTGCCGCTTTTCTCCACTACGACTTTTTGGCATATGCGCTAAACCAAGAATAAGCTGACGACTTGCTTCGTTTGAAGAGAAACCATTTGCTTATCCTTTCGATTGAGTTTAAAGTACACAAAAATGCTTATTAAAAGTTATAAAATTCGAAAATTTTAGAAGTTATAGACAAATACGTGTCAAGGAAAATACCATTTAATGATTAAAAAATGAAAAAAGTAAGAACGGAAAAATGGATTTAACTGCAAAGTTCTTTTAATATCTGATAAATAACTGTTTTTTTTTTTTTTTTTTTAATAAAAAATAAAACAATATTTTTTAGAATTTAAAAAATCCCTTAATACGGGATTATTAAAAAAAATTTTGAAAGAAATTTTTTTATAAAATTTAGAAAGTAAAAATTATTTAAAGGCCGTTAACAGAAACCCCAGTTATAAAAAAATCAATTCCCAAATTCATTTTAAAAAAACTTTTCTACAAAAATAAGCAAAATCCCCTTAAATAAACTTGTCAAGGGAAAATACTCTTTAAAGATTAAAAACAGAAAAAAGAAAATGTCTTTAAATGCAAAATTTCTTTAATAGTTGATTAATACCTCAAAGTATCTTTAAAATATCTTTCAATATTTCATAGGAAATTTAAAAAGTCCTTAAATGTTAATCCCAAAAAACTTTTCAAAAATCCCCCATTATGGGATTATTAAAAATATCTTTGAAAGAAGATTTTTTATAAAATTTATAAAGTAAAAATTATTAAAAGGCCTTTCAAAAAAATCCCAGTTATAAAAAAATCAATTCCCAAATTCATTTTAAACAAACTTTTCTACAAAAATAAGCAAAATCCCCTTAAATAAACTTGTCAAGGGAAAATACTCTTTAAAGATTAAAAAAAGAAAAAAAATGTCTTTAAATGCAAAATTTCTTTGATAGTTGATTAATACCTCAAAGTATTTTTTAAATATCTTTCAATATTTCATAGGAAATTTAAAAAGTCCTTAAATGTTAATCCCAAAAAAGCTTTTCAAAAATCCCCATTATGGGATTATTAAAAATATCTTTGAAAGAAGATTTTTTATAAAATTTATAAAGTAAAAATTATTAAAAGGCCTTTTAAAAAATCCCAGTTATAAAAAAATCAATTCCCAAATTCATTTTAAAAAAACTTTTCTATTTACAAAAATAAGCAAAATCCCCTTAAATAAACTTGTCAAGGTAAAATACTCTTTAAAGATTAAAAAAAGAAAAAAAAATGTCTTTAAATGCAAAATTTCTTTAATAGTTGATTAATACCTCAAAGTATTTTTAAAATATCTTTCAATATTTCATAGGAAATTTAAAAAGTCCTTAAATGTTAATCCCAAAAAACTTTTCAAAAATCCCCATTATGGGATTATTAAAAATATCTTTGAAAGAAGATTTTTTATAAAATTTATAAAATAAAAATTATTAAAAGGCCTTTAAAAAAAATCCCAGTTATAAAAAAATCAATTCCCAAATTCATTTTAAAAAAGCTTTCCTACAAAAATAAGCAAAATCTCCTTAAGCTTGCCAAGGGAAAATACTCTTTAAAGATTAAAAAAAGAAAAAAATGTCTTTAAATGCAAAATTTCTTTGATAGTTGATTAAACCTCAAAGTATTTTTAAATATCTTTCAATATTTCAAAGGAAATTTAAAAAGTCCTTAAATGTTAATCCCAAAAACTTTTCAAAAATCCCCATTATGGGATTATTAAAAAAAATCTTTCAAAGAAACCCCAGTTAAAAAAAATCAATTTCCAAATTCATTTTAAACAAACTTTTCTACAAAAATAAGCAAAATCCCCTTAAATAAACTTGTCAAGGGAAAATACTCTTTAAAGATTAAAAAAAGAAAAAAAAATTTCTTTAAATGCAAAATTTCTTTAATAGTTGATTAATACCTCAAAGTATTTTTTAAATATCTTACAATATTTCATAGGAAATTTTAAAAGTCCTAAAATGTTATTCCCAAAAAACTTTTCAAAAATCCCCCATTTTATTAAAAAATCTTTAAAAGAAGATTTCTTATAAAATTCGTGAAATAAAATTTTTTTTAAGGCCTTTAAAACAAATCCAAGTAAAAAAAATCAATTCCCAAATTCATTTAAAACTAATTTTGCTGCAAAAATAAGCAAAATCCCCTTAAATAACCGTGCCAAGGGAAAAATATTCTTTAAAGATTGAAAAAAAAAGAAATAAATATTGTTTTTAATTGCAAAGTTCTTTTAATAGCTGATAAGTAACTCAGTGTTTTTTTTAATAAAATATCTAACAATATTTCTTAGAACATTTTAAAAGTCCTAAAATTTTATTCCCAAAAATTTTTTCAAAAATCCCTAATTATGGGATTATTAAAAAATCTTTGAAAGAAGATTTCTTATTAAATTTGTAAAGTAAAAATTATTTAAAGGTCTTTAACAGAAATCCCAGCTATAGAATTATCAATTCCCAAATTCATTTTAAACAAACTTTTCTACAAAAATAAGCAAAATCCCCTTAAATAAACGTGTCAAGGGAAAATACTCTTTAAAGATTAAAAAAAGAAAAAAAATGCCTTTAAATGCAAAATTTCTTTGATAGTTGATTAATACCTCAAAGTATTTTTTAAATATCTTTCAATATTTCATAGGAAATTTAAAAAGTCCTTAAATGTTAATCCCAAAAAACTTTTCAAAAATCCCCATTATGGGATTATTAAAAAAAATCTTTCAAAGAAACCCCAGTTAAAAAAAATCAATTCTTATATTCATTTAAATCAAATTTTCTTACAAAAAAAAGCAAAATCCCCTTAAATAAACGTGCCAAAGAAAAATACTCTTTAAAGATTTTAAAAAAATTGTCTTTAAATGCAAAGTTCTTTCAATCGTTGATAAATACCTCAGTTTTTTTTTTAAATATCTTACAATATTTCATAGGAAATTTTAAAAGTCCGAAAATGTTATTCCCAAAAAACTTTTCAAAAATCCCCCATTTTATTAAAAAATCTTTAAAAGAAGATTTCTTATAAAATTCGTGAAATAAAATTTTTTTAATGGCCTTTAAAACAAATTCAAGTAAAAAAAATCAATTCCCAAATTCATTTAAAACAAATTTTGTTGCAAAAGTAAGCAAAATCCCCTTAAATAACCGTGCCAAGGGAAAAATACTCTTTAAAAATTGAAAAAAAGAAATAAATATTGTTTTTAATTGCAAAGTTCTTTTAATAGCTGATAAGTAACTCAGTGTTTTTTTTAATAAAATATCTACCAATATTTCTTAGAACATTTTAAAAGTCCTAAAATTGTATTCCCAAAATTTTTTTCAAAAATCCCTAATTATGGGATTATTAAAAAATCTTTGAAAGAAGATTTCTTATTAAATTTGTAAAGTAAAAATTATTTAAATGTCTTTAACAGAAATCCCAGCTATAGAATTATCAATTCCCAAATACATTTTAAACAAACTTTTCTACAAAAATAAGCAAAATCCCCTTAAAAATACTCTTTAAAGATTAAAAATAGAAGAAAATGTCTTTAAATACAAAATTTCTTAAATAGTTGATAAATACCTCAAAGTATTTTTAAATATCTTATAATATTCCTTAGAAAATGTTAAAAGTCCTAAAATGTTATTCCCAAAAAACTTTTTAAAAATCCCCCATGTTATTCAAAAATCTTTAAAAGAAGATTTCTTATAAAATTCGTGAAATAAAATTTTTTTAAAGGCCTTTAAAACAAATTTTGCTGCAGAAATAAGCAAAATCCCCTTAAATAACCGTGCCAAGGGAAAAATACTCTTTAAAGATTGATAAAAAAAAGAAAAACATATTGTTTTTAATTGCAAACTTATTTTAACAGCTGATAAGTAAAACAGTGTTTTTTTAAATAAAATATCTTAACATATTTTAAAAGTCCTCATATGTTTTTCCCAAAAATTTTTTCAAAAATCCCTTATTATGGGATTAAAAATAAAATCTTTGAAAGATGATTTCTTATAAAATTCGTGAAATAAAATTTATTAAAAGGCCTTTAAAACAAATCAAAGTTAAAAAAAAAATAAATTCCCAAATTCATATAAAACAAATTTTGCTACAAAAATAAGCAAAATCTCCTTTAATAACCGTGCCAAGGGAAAAATACTGTTTAAAGATTAAAAAAAAAAAAGAAAAAATTGTCTTTAAATGCAAAGTTCAATTAATAGCTCATAAGTAAAACAGTGTTTTTTTATATAAAAAATCTTACACTATTTCTTAAAAAATTTTAAAAGTACTCAAATATTATTCCCAAAATTTTTTTCAGAAATTCCCCATTATTGGATTATCAAAAAAATCTTTGAAATATGATTTCTTATAAAATTTGTAGAGTAAAATTTATTTTAAGGACGTAAAAACAAATCCCAGTTAAAAAAAATTAATTCCCAAATTTATTTTAAGCAAGCTTTTCTACAAAAAAAAAACAAAATTCCCTTAAATAAACGTGTCAAGGGAAAATACTCTTTAAAAATTAAAAAATAAAATAATTGTCTTTAAATTCAAAGTTCTTGTAATAACTCATAAGTAACTCAGTATATTTTTTTTAAATAAAATATCTTGCAATTTCTAAGCTAAAAATGTTATTCCCAAAATAAAATTAAAAAATACCCTCTACGGGATTTCATATTATAAGTTTAAAAAAAGAAATCCCTTTTCAAAAAAAAAAAAAATTAAAGACAGCCCATAAACTTCCCCTTCCAAGAAGCATTTACTTTATTTTAATATATTTTCAACCTTAAAATATAATTTCACCATGCTGTTTAAAAAATATATTGTCTATTTTTAGGTGCCTTTTAAAAATCAAAAGTGTAGTCTGGCTTTTTAATTTAACAAATTTTCTTTATGATATTTAAGTAATTTCTTTTTGTTATTTAACTAATAAATTTAATGTGTAATGTATATTATTTGAATATTTTACGCTTCAATTGTTCTTTATTTTTCATTTACGACTAACCATTTTTTTTTTTTAAACATTTTTGTACAGTATTTTATTTAAAAAAAAAACCTTTAGGGTTTCGGTTTTCATATAGTAAAAAAAAACTGATATGGTATCCAATTTATGCTAATTTCACACTCGACTTAATGACAAATTTGATTTTCTCTTTCTCCCATCTCTTTTCCGTAGTCCTATTGTCAAGTCCTTTTTTATATTAAACATATAAATTTCATAAAACAGCATAAAAAATTTGTTTGTAACACAAGTACTCGTATGATTTTAAGCATGATATGGGATTAAATATACAGGAAAATAAAGCAAAAAAAAAATAAAATAAATGGAGTATGTATATCTGCAGGAAACCACTTATATCCTTCAGTAATGATGACCCCAATTAATCAACCACAGACATGGTAAATATTGTATATAAGTTGCCTGTTTAAGTGATGGTACATGAGAGAAGGAGAGTCCTTTTATAAGCTGAGGGCTTTTTTTAAATTAAAACTAAATTGTTTACAGAGTCATGTGAATAAAAGACAAACTATTCTTTAAAAAAAGTTAAAACATAATTTGTGATTTACTTTTAATGCACTAAAACGATTTTTTGTTTTATTAGTTCACTTTATATTTATAAAGTTTGTTTAAAAGCCTTTTTAATAAATCTAGTTTTTTTAACTGTTTTTAAAACTTTAAATTTTTTAAGCTCCTTTTCTAGACTGGACTTGTTATAGTGTTCGGTAGTTAGCGAGAGTTGTTTAAGTGGAGTGTGTTTAAATTTTATTTAACTTGCTCCTGTTTTTAAATATCCTTTAGCAATGGCTGCCTACACCATAGAATACTGACAAGAATGGAAAGAAAGAGAAAAAACCCAACTCAGATGTCAAAAAAAACCAGCTCTATTATTGTGTTAATAAAAAATGTACAGAATCTTGAGAGAAATTCTTTTTGTTTTGCTTCGAACAGAGCTTAGATTTTATGATCTTCTATGGCCTACACTTTAAAAACATAAAACAAATACCCTCAACCAAGCTAAAGGGTGGTTCAACAAAAACGCACGATGTTAATTGGCCGCCATTAACACGGCCATTGAATTTCTGACGCAAAATAGTCATTGTTTCGTTGGCAAACGGCACCATAATGTTGGCACCACATATCGTTCAGGTTCCGTAATTATGGGCACAAGAAGTACGTTATCATCTCGCGATAGCGAACAACCTTTCACAGTAACTGCTTGGCCGACCTCGAAGAAGTACATCCCGGTGATGCCGCCAGCTTATAAACCGCACCATATAGTCACTCTTTGTGCATACATCGGCTTTCAAACAGTCACTCGTTTCTCATTTGCCCAAAAGCGGCATCTACTTGTTCACGAATCCACTGAGGTGAAAGTGTGCCTCGTCGCTGAAGATAAAATGCACGAAATGCATTTTCATGTGAGCGCCCATTTTGGTAAAAGGCTTCAACAATCTTAACGCGCTGGCTGCTCAATTTGTACCTCTCCATAGTTGAATTTGTCAAACACTGAAACAGAGAATTGTCAAATTAAGTTGGGCAAAAAACTTGACGTTAAGATGTTACTCACAATTAACATCGTGAATTATGGTTGGCCCACCCTTCACAACACTTGTTCATACAAAACGCACAAACACATGGTTTGTTAGGTTTTGGATATGGTTATTTCTGTTTTTTTTTTTACTCTCCATGCTTCACTCTACTTGAGTCATAAACAGTTATACTTATAATATTGTTTTGTTGTTGCTGCAAATGCCGCCATTGTAGTTTGTTTATAAAACTAGTAGTGGAGCAATGGTGGGAGAGTGAGAGTATAAATAACTGTAGTGTGGTGGGCTAAAATTGTAATGAATGTTGTTTACAATGTATGGGTGTTTGTGTATTATAAAAGCATAAACAGTGAGTGTCAATGTAAATGTTAAAGAGTGAGTGAGTGAATTTGATTTTGAAAAACCAGCAAGCAACAAAAGAAAAAAAGAAAACATAAAATTGGAAATTGTCCTTATTTATGTATGCATTTGACATAAATGCAAAAGCAACAACTACCACAACACCTACCAATGCTAACAATTTTAGTAACAAAAAAATGTTTCATAAATACAAGTCACTTACTCACTGGCACCCTGTGCTAAAAAAAGGACTTTGGTAAAATGAGTATGTTCAGTATGTTGTTTTGTAACTATAGCAACAACAAAAACAAAAATAACGATTAGGACTAACTCTCTAATAACTGCATGTAACAAAAAAAAGAGCGAAACATCAACTCTACTACAGCTAAACCCATTAACTTTTCAGGCAAAAAAGTTTCCAAAAAAAAAACTGTGTAAAAAGCAAACTGTAAATAGAAACATCAACTGGTTAAACTCATCATACATAATATAGAATATGCATTTTTTCCCTGCACTATGAAAAAGACTACAACAGTCATAGGAAATTCCCATTCGAAAAATAACAACACAGAAATTAGGAAAAAAAGTCAAAAGCTACGAGGGCATTTAATTGAGTGCTTTCTGCAATTACGCGATTTCCCGGTTATGATATCATACAAAATCGGAAAATTGATTGTATGGTTTCAATTTTAAATCATACAATCAATTTTCTGATTTTGAATTCAATTCACTGCAAATCTCAAATCAAGGAATACAATCTGTGCAGTTGAAATCCCAATGGAGTGCAGTTTTTTTTTACAGCTCTGCCCACGGTGACAACTTTCAACAATATTAAATTTGTTATTAAATTTGTACATTCAAAGATATTTTATTATAAGAGCAAAAATATTTTCAAAAAATTGTGAATACGTTTTTTAAAATAACGAACTTTTGTTGATTTTTTCATACCCACACCACAATAGTGGAGAGGGAATTATACGTTTGTGCTGATATTTGCAGCACCTTAAAATATTGGTCCCATCGACTTTCAATAACTTGTTGAATCGTTCGAACCCCCATCCTAAAAGTCAAAAAAATCTCATATAGATGAAGATCTCTAAATAAAGGGTGGTCCAACCAAAACGCTTAGTTTTTGGTCACAAAAGTCCGTTATCATCTCGGGATAGAGAATACCATTCACAGTAACAGCTGGACATAACTCATTTTCGAAGAAGTACGGCCCGATGACTTCGCCAGCCCATAAACCGCACCAATTAGTCACTCTTTGTGGATGCATCGGCTATTCAACAATTACTCGTGGATTTGCCTAAATGCGGCAATTCTGCTTGTTAACAAATCCACTAAAGTAAAAGTGCTGACCAAAAAATCACGAAGTGCAAGAAATTCATTTTGATTTGAACGCCCATTTTCGTAAAAGGCTTCAACAATCTGAACGCATTGCTCAATTGTGTGCCTCTCCATGGTTAAATTATTCAAACACTGAAACAAAGAAATGTGAAATTAAGTTGGGCAAAAAACTTGACATTAAGCTGTGACTCACAATTAATAACGTGCATTAGGTTGTTATATTTAGATTATTTAATATTCGGCACAAAGAACTTTTACATGAATTTAAACCTCATAACATAATTTTTTCTGGTGGATACATGATTGCCCTTGGGTCCTATTTGGGGGACCCTGTCAGTTTTTTAATAAATAAAAAACTTGAGTTTTGCTTTTAGATTGTGTTTATTTGATTTCTATACCTTGAGGGAAAAAAAAATATATCGGCCAAGTGACCATACGGGCCCAGTTTATAGCATTTTCCTGAACTTCCGGCGATAGATTCCCGCATTTTTAACAGATATTCTCTTTAAGGACTTCACGTGTCTGAAGCTTATAGACGTGGACTCTTAACTTCAAGACAGCCAATACCACAAAATGAAGTCTAAAAACCAGATATAAGTCAACCCGGATATGCAGCCCTCAGAATTTTAGTTGTTGGACGTGCAGTATGCTCCGTTGATCCATCCTGTTGAAACCACTTGCTCTCCAGTCCCAATTCGTCCAGTTGAGCTAGGGGAAAGTCGTAAAGCATGGTTATGTAGCACTTACCGTTCACAGCAGTCGTTTTGATCCGCGGCGTTTTTGAAAAAGTGAAGCCTGATGACGCCATCAGCGTAAACACCACACGATATAGCAACCTAAAGCGGGTACTGGCTATCGCTTCCGGGAATGCATCAGGCAAAGGCACTGATCTTTCCCGGAACTATAATAGGAATGAAAGGGGTCAATAGACAGGAGTTACGACTGTCGGCAGCTTATCTTACAAGTCAACACACGGTCAAGTACCACCTTTTTCGGATGGGCCTGGTAGAAGACAAGTAATGCAGACTATGTCTTGATGAAGACGAGTCCCCTCGGCATTTGCTGTGTGACTGTCTAGCGCTGTCATGGGCCAGACATAACCATTAAGGGTACGGCAGTTCTAGTCAGTGCAACACCAGCAAAAGATCTAATCAAATTCCTATGGGAAGTTGAGGGTCCTTTGGCCAGCTTAAGGGGAGTAGCTACAATAGACCTAACTTGGTCGCAGTGCCATCTCTAATCTCTAATGAGGAGACATCTTCCTGCTCTCTTTAAAAAAATCTAAAGCAGGTGTGTTACGCGGATTTTCGTTGCCCCAGAAGTAATAACAGAGATGGAAATGGGTTTAGTCGCTCATGTTTTTTTTTTTTTTTCGTTGAAAAGTTGTATTCTTAGTTCTCGAGAAAAATGGCGCTCCGTTTCTTATTGAGGTATATTTTATATCTGTTACCAAAGAAAAAGTTACATTTAGCACCATTTGCAAAAATTACAGCATCTTCTTAAAGGATGTTCCCATAAAAATAAAAAATTTATTTCAATTAAAAATTTTGTGATATTAACAAGATACTGCTTGTCGTTCTTAATTTCCAATTTTTATTATTGATCAAAACACTGAAATTTATTGTTGATGGGATAAGCTTTTCCTATGCGCATTTCACTGGTTGCTTAGGCCAGTTCATCAGGAAATTTCATCCAAAAATTTTAAAAACTAAAGATATAAAACAACTAAGCAACAGTTTTACTTCTAACAATATTTGACTTAAACCAGTCATAACCACTCCATAGACTCGCGAGCAGTCAATAATTGTATTTTTCACACAGACACGGTCGGCAATTCACATGTATACAACAACTTTGTTCGGGCCACTCCATAGTCTCGCGAGGCAGTCAATAATCGTATTTTTTACACAGACACGGTCGGCAATTCATATGTATACAACAACTTTGTTCGGGCCACTCCATAGTCACGCGAGGCAGTCAATAATCGTATTTTTTACACAGACACGGTCGGCAATTCACATGTATACAACAACTTTGTTCGGGCCACTCCATAGTCTCGCGAGGCAGTCAATAATCGTATTTTTTACACAGACACGGTCGGCAATTCATATGTATACAACAACTTTGTTTGTTGCTTGGTTATCACTGGCTTAAACAAAAACAACAACAATAAACAGTGAGTTATCTTGGGAATTAAGCAGGACAAACAGTACACAGAGAAAAATTCTCCAAAATTTTTAACCAATTAAAGCTTTAATTAAAAAAAAAATCAGTTTTAATTAAAAATTTAATCAAGTTAATTAAGGGTTTTATCAAGTGAACTAATTTCTTTACAGGTGCAATTTTAACTTATTTTTTAATAAATATCACAAATTAAAAAAGTAATTTTTGGGAACACAAAATTTTAAATAAACCTGGGGCCTAATTCTGGCAGTCGTGATCAAGTACTTTCTCGATTCGAAAGCAATTTTATTTATAATTTTTTCAGTCGATACTGCACGAATCTAAATTATTTTTTCAGTGTTGTAAAGCATTAATTTGAGTTTCACAATACTAAAATAATAATTTCGGTTTGTTCAGTATCGATTGAAAGAATCAGAAATAAAATTACTTTCGAATCGAGAAAGTACTCGATCACGACTGCCAGAATTACGCCCCAGGTTAATTAAAAATTTTGTATTTCCAAAAATTTCTTTTATAATTTGTGATATTAATTAAAAAATCAATTAAAATTGCACCAGTAAAGAAATTAATTCACTTGATAAAACCCTTAATTAACTTGATTAAATATTTAATTAAAAGTGATTTTATTTTTGATTAAAGCTTTAATTGGTTAGAAATTTTTGGAGAATTTTTCTCTGTGTACTATTCAATTGCATTTTTTTTTCTTAAGTTTGTTAAAAGCCTTTTCAAGCCACCCTCTTCGTCATTTGAAAATATAATTTAAATTTACTACCCATTTCTTTCTTTATTCCTAGAAAATGTTTATGTAACCTGTTTCTTCTGGTTGTTCCCATTTTAAAATCATGAAAGAAATGAAGATAAAAAAAGAAAGGGAAGCTCCTTTTTTGCTAATGGAAGATAGTTAATCGGTTCCTGTAACATCAATTCATTTGTTTAACAGCTTGGAAGAACTAAAAATTTTTTTGCATTAAGGGCTAAAAATATTTTCTTGGGCGAAAAAGAGTTGTTATAGTTTTATACTCTTTAAGAACTAATTGGCTCTACTTTCTTTTTATGTATAAAAGATTTAATTATATGACATAATATTTTAAAGCTTTTGCATATTTAGGATTAAGGTTGTTTTATTTTAGTTCAAATTTTATTTAGAGATTTGATTAACCTCCTGAAAAACCTTTTAAATTTTAATTAAGATATGCATATTGTTTTTTTTTAACTTGTTTAAATAAACAGATTTGCTTTAGAAATAATTTAACATTATCTTGGATTGTAATACCAGCAATTAATAAACTAGATTCTAGGATAACTATAGTATGAAGAATAATGTACTAAATGATATGCAAAACCTATAAGCAAAATCCCTTAACCCAGTAAAACTCTTAAAAACAAACTGCATCACATACACACAAACACACACACACATGTCATTTTAAATAAGGCATAAAATAATTTACTTAAAAGGACATGTGATAGAGTGTTAGAAAGTTTTGAAAATCAAAATTTCTCCCTAAAACACACAAGCACACACACACACACATACATATACACTATTTTAATGTAATCAAATCATTTTCGCAAATTTCCATAATAAATATACTAACGGAATTGTCTGGTAGGAATCTAAAGGACTAGAAATAAAGCCACAATAACCACAACAAATGGAGTCTGTTCTTAGGAGTAAAACCAAACTAAATATATTAACGACAAATACAACAAAAGGAAAACTTTATTAACATAAATTTTGCAAAATTTCATTACAAGTACAAAAATAAAATAAACTAAAGATGATGGCATACAAGAACAAGATGTTACACTAATTTAATAGAGTTTGGGATACATTTTTTTGAGTTGCAAAAAGGACATTTAAGTTTGTTCATAATACAGCATTAAAAGATATTTAAAATTTTACTCTTAGTTCACATTGAAAATGTTTAAAAACCAAATCAAAAATCAAAAATTAATAATGCATGCAAAAGTCTAAATATATTCTTGCTCTTCAGCCTGAGGTGATTAAACTAAAGGATAAAAAGATTTTCCAAAAGAAAAGAGATAAACAAAAGGAAAATCTATAACTAATTAATTGGTTTTAAAATCTATTCGTAACAAAGATTTTACAAACAATTAAACAGCAAGCAAAATTATTATCTTGTTATTTTGTTTAATTTACTTTGAATTGTTTTCAATTATTGTCCTTAACGCAATAAAATTTTATTTGAAATATTAAAAGCTTAATTTCGAACAGTTTAAAGTTGTCAAAGGAAATTTTTAGCATAGAGACATTTGTAAAAATGTTATATTTGCTATTTCCAAGCATTCGCATTTTCACAATGGATTTAATTAATGCTTCTTTATATCACTTGAAGCTTTTTATGTCTACTTACCACTTTTTTAGTTAATTTTTATTAAAGAAAAGTTATTATAATTATATATCATTAAAAAACTAAACAAAGCTACTTTCCATTTATATAAAAACTAGCATTAACCCGCTACTTTGTTAGCGTCTCCCTTTCTTTCTTTCTCATCCACCCAGGTTCCTGCACCTATAATTTTAAGTTTCTAGGTACAATATCAACGAAAATTCAAAAGTTACCAGTTGTAGAAAAAAAGTACCAAAATGTTCCCTCTTATAGGTTCGCATAAACTCAAAATATATCTTGCTTAATTTTAAGTTTCTAGATCCAATATTAACGAAATTTTAAAAAAAGTTCCATTTGTAGAACGAAAAAGTACCAAAAAATCCCAGTTACAGTTGAAGAACAAAAAGAACCAATATTTTTCATCTTATAGGTTTCACTTACTTAGGACCCTGGACCTTGAATTTTATGTTTCTAGATCCAATATTAACGAAAATTCAAAAACTACCAATTAATGAAAAAAAGTACCAAAACGTTCCCTCTTAAAGATTCTCATCCACTCAAAATATTGCATGTTTAATCTAAGTTTCTAGATCCAATATTAACGAAATTTCAAAAAAAGTACTAGTTGTAGAACGAAAAAGTACCAAAAACTTCCCCATTAGAGTTGAAGAACAGAAAGTACCAATATTTTTCATCTTAAAGGTCTCATTTACTTAGGACCCTGGACCTTGAAAATTCATATATGTATTACCAGTTAAAGAAGGAAGTACTAAAAATTCCCTTTTACAGATTATTTTCCACTCAAAATATTACATGCTCAATTTTACGTTTCTAGATCAAATGTTTACGAAATTTCAAAAAAGTACCATTTTAATCAAAAAGTACCAAAAAGATCCCCTTACAGGTTCTTATTCACTGAAAACCATGCATGTTTAATTTTATGTTTCAATGTTCAATATTTTACCGTACATTCAAATAGTACCAGTTGAAGAACAAAAAGTACTAAAAAGTTTCCTCCTTTAGATTCTCATCTACTCAGGATATTGCATTTTTAATTTTACGTTTCTAGGCCCAATATTAATGAAATTTAAAAACGTACCAGTTGTAGAACGGAAAGGTACCAAAAAATAACTCATTACAGTTAAAGAACAAAAAGTACTAATATTTTTCATCTTATAGGTCCCATTTACTTAGGACCCTGGACCTTTGGTTTTATGTTTCTAGGTACAATATTAACGAAAATTCAAAAAATTACCAGTTGTAGAAAAAAGTTCCCCCTTATAAATTCTCATCTACTCAAAATTTTTAATTTTACGTTTCTAGATCCAATGTTAACGAAATTTAAAAAAAGTACCAGTTTTAGAATAAAGAAGTACTTAAAAGATACCCCTTACAGAATGTTATTCATTTAAAGCCATGCATGTTTAATTTTATGTTTCAATGTTCAATATTTTACCGCAAGTTCAAATAGTACCAGCCCTTTCCATTCCATATTCGCTGTCTCCTAAAAACTCAAGACTTAACAAGTTAAACTTGATTTGTGTGAACCAGCACTAAAAAGACAAAAAGTAATTTTCTGTTAAGAAAAATACTTTTATAAGCATAAAAATACTTCTCCAAGCAAAATGAACTCTTTAATAAAAAAGTTCTTTTCTATGTGCATACAAATAAAAAGAAAAAAAGTACTCTTCTATTAAGAAAAATACTTTTGTAAACATAAAAATACTTTTCCAACTTTTCCAAACAAAATGTACTATTTTATTAAACTGGTACTTTTCTTAATACATACAAATAAGAAGACAAAAACTACATTTCTATTAAGAAAAATACTTTTGTAAGCATAAAAATACTTTTCCAAGCTAAATGTACTCTTTTATTAAACTGGTACTTTTCTTAATACATTCAAATAAAAAGACAAAAAGTACTTTTCTATAAAAAAATATCTTTATAAGCAAAAAATACTAGACAAATAAAATGTACTCTTTTATTAAAAAGTACTTTTTTTAATACATACAAATAAAAAGACAAAAAGTACTTTTCTATTAAGAAAACTACTTTTATAAGCAAAAAAATACTTATCCAAACAAATTGTACATTTTTATTAAAAAAAAGTGCTTTTCTTAATTTGTACAAATAAAAAGACAAAAAGTACTTTTCTATTAAAAAATACTTTTATAAGAAAAAAATACTTACTAAAACAAAATGTACTCTTTTATTAAACACAAGTACTTTTCTTAATACATACAAATAAAAAGACAAAAAGTACTTTTCCATAAAGAAAAATACTTTTATAAGTAAAAAAAAACTAATCCAAACAAAATGAACTCTCATATTAAAAAAGTACTTTTCTTAATACATACAAATAAAGTATTATCTTCCATATCAAAAATATATGGCCATGTTCTGGAAATCGAAATCGGATAAAAAATTAAATCGAAGGAAATTTTCAATTAAATTTTTGTTAAAAATGACCGTAGTTTTTTATAACTTTTAGAGTAATTCTAAAAAGTATAAGTGTACTTTGAGTAGTACGTTGTATATAAAACGGAATTTTTTTTGAACCCTTAAAACAGGCTCACTCGAATTCGATTTAAGGAAAAGCTTTTTTAACAAAAAGTACTCCATTTAGCAAAAGTATTATTTCCAGCAAAAAATATAACCTTTTTAAAGAAAAACAAGTTAGAGTGCTATATTCGGCTGTGCCGAATCTTTGATACCCTCCACCGACAGTTCGAATGTTTAAGGAGTAATATCTGTATGATGTTATTATTATCTTAAACTGTGACGATTTGTTATTAATTGTGGATTTAGGCGACTAAACTGTTTTCCGGTAGTAGGGTTTGTATGGGGCCTAGGGTAAATTATGGACCGATCTTCACGAAATTTCACAGTCTTTTTCCCAGTTATATAAAACTTTGACGTTCCAAATTTTGTTATGATAGCATTATTTTTTACGGATTTAGGCGTACTAAACTGTTTTCCGGGAGTAGGGTTTATATGGGGCCCAGGGTAAATTATGGACCGATCTTCACGAAATTACACAGTTTTATTTCTTGTCCTATAAAACTTTGATGTACCAAATTTTGTTATGATAGCATTATTTTTTACGGATTTAGGCGTACTAAACTGTTTTCCGGGAGTAAGGTTTATATGGGGCCAAGGGTAAGTTATGGACCGATCTTCACGAAATAACACAATTTTATTTCTTGTCCAATAAAACTTTCATGTACCAAATTTTGTTATGATAGCATTATTTTTTACGTTTTTAGGCGTACTAAGTTGTTTTCCGGGAGTAAAGTTTATATGGGGCCTATGGTAAATTATGAACCGATCTTCACGAAAATTCAAAGATTTATTTTTAGTTCTATAAAACTTTGATGTACCAAATTTTGTTATGATAGCATTATTTTTTACGTTTTTAGGCGTACTAAGTTGTTTTCCGGAAGTAGGTTTTATATGGGGCCTATGGTAAATTATGGACCGATCTTCACGAAACTTAACAGTTTAATTTCTAGTCCTATGTAACTGTGACTTGCCAAAATTTGTAATGATATCGTTCTTAGTTAAGGTTTTAGGCTTAATATACTGATTTCCGGGAGTAGGGCTTATATGGGGCCTAGGGTAAATTATTGACGGATCTTCACGAAATTTCACAGCGTGATTTCCAGTTGAATAAAACGAATTGTTGCGAAATCTTATATTATTTTGTGCATTTTTCCACCATTTATGTTAGTTTTTGTAACAAAATTATCAATTTTTTTTAGGTGGTGGTTCCACATTTTGATTCATAGCTCAGATCCTATTAAACCGATTTTGCTGAATTTCAATCCCAAACTGCTTAGGATAACTACAAGCAATTTGACACCAAGTTTGTTGATTTCTTTTGAGTTTTTCGAAAGTGAGCGTGTTTTCAACAGACGGACAGACGGACAGACGGACAGACAGACGGACATGGCTAAATCGACTTAAAATTACTCAAGGACCCAGAATATATATACTTTATAGGGTCTGAGATGAATAGTAAAAAAGTTTCACACGGAATGACAAACTGAATATACCCTCTTCACAACTAATTGTGGTGGAGGGTATAATAAAAACAAAACGAAAAGTAATACAAAAAGTATAATTTTGTACAAAATAATATTTTTTTTTTTTTAATAAAAGTTTGAGTTTTAAATAAAAGTACTTAAATCACCTACAAAATGCGCTTTTTAACAGCACACACATTTTTAAATAAAAAGTGACTTCAAAAAAATAAAATATGTACTTATGTTTCCTAAATATATTTTGTATGATGAAGTACAAAAATAAAAAGTACTTATTTGAACAAAAAAGTTCTTGATTAAACAAAAAGGGTTTTTCGGTTGTTTAAATAAAAGTACTTGTTTAAACAAGAAGTACTTCTTTAAGCAAGAATAAAAATTTTGAACAAAAGTACTATTTTAAGTTAAATTAACCTTTTGTAAAAATAGTACCTTTTCAAACTAAAAAAAAGTACTATTTTCAACACTAGCCTTAAGCTATTATTACAATTATTCAGTAAGCTGCTATGGTAAAAAAATTTGTATTTTTTTGGTCATTTTGTTTTGCTTAAAATTCCTAAAACACAATGTACTGCAAACGGAATATCAACTGTGTGTATGTGTATGCGTTGCCTGAGAAAAGAACAGTAATAAAATAACATGAAATTACCAAAAACAACAACAAAAATGAATAAACCTTTGATAGACAAATTCAATTTTAAGACTTCAATTCTATTGAAATCGATTTGTTATGCTCCATTTCCTGTTTCCTTTTTTTGCCGTTTTAGTTGCTGTTTGGCTCATTGTCTATTAAAAAGTGTAAAAGATAGAAAGAGAGAAAGATAGAAGAGTATTTTATACATGGATATCAAGACTGAGCATGTGTGTGTGTATGTGTATGTGTGGCAGAATGTGTTGTTTAGTTTATAATGTTTGGATTGAGTGTTCATTTTATTTTTAAACCTCAATGCCTCATACAAATTTTACTACATGAAACACACACAAACACAAAATATTCACTTTAGTATTAACTCGTGAGCCCCCTTTACCCTTTTTTGCCAACTCTGTTGATTGTTTGTAGTCATAGTATTTTGGTATTAGAAAAATTTGCTACATATTTATTTTATGTGATTTTTTTCTGTTTTCTCTATTGCAGGCATATCCCAACAGAGATATTACCAATATAGTGGAATCATCACACTATCAAAAAATTGGTGGCTGGTGTCGTCAGGGTGCATTGAATGCCAATAAATGCAAGGGTGCCCATCGTTGGATTAAACCATTCCGTTGTTTGGGTAAGTTGGTTTTTATTTTATAGATACAAACTTTTTTTTTTGGCCATGTTGTATTTCCAACCAAAGCCTTATAAAGAGCAGGCAGTTTGCCTCAGTGGAAAGCTAAAAGGCGGGGATAAAATAAAAAAAAAAAAATAAAGGCAACATAAAGTCAAACTAAAGCCAAACACGGTTATATTTTGGCTAAAAATTCTACAGCTTTTGCATTTTCCCATATAAAAAGAGTATGTTTGTAAAATTTTTGTTGTTATTTTTAGAAGGACCATTCCAATCGGATGCTTTATTAGTACCCGAAGGTTGTCTATTCGATCACATACACAATGCTTCACGTTGCTGGCCATTCGTTAGGTGGAATCAAACTGGTGCCGCTGCTTGTCAAGAACGTGGCATGCAAATGCGTAGTTTTGCCATGTTGTTGCCATGTGGCATATCCTTGTTTTCGGGTGTTGAATTTGTATGCTGTCCAAAACATTTTAAAAGTGAGTATGAATCAATGTATTAGATACTAACTTAAAAACACTTTTACACTCAACTAAACGCACGTCTCTTTTTTTATGTATTCTAACCTGCCTTTTTTCCATCCCTCTATACCACAATTCACTTGCACATTTTCAGCTTAAAATAGTATTAGAAAGAACCACTACGATCGAAAGTTGGGAAAAACAAAACAAAAACGAAATCGTTATTTGTTTGTTTTACAAATGACTTAAATATGCAATAGATAGAATGAGGGATAAATCGTTAGAGCCAGTTTAGCGGAAGAAGATTAAAATCACACAAAAACATCGTCTATTTTTTACACACAGATTTTATTTTGTGGCAGTAGCAACAAGATGAGAGAAAAATAATAATAATAAATAAAAGCCAATTTCGAAGAATAAATGTTTAGTAAACGTGACCAAATTACTTGTAAATTTCTTAACGTTTTAAAGTATTAGAGAGAGTTTTTTGAGGGAAAAATTTTTTCAAAGAAATTCTTAAAAAAAAATGAAAAATTAAAGTTTCTTGGCTTCTTTTTAAATTAACTTGTTTAAGAGTGAACTAGTTCTCAAGTGATGTCCTTTTTACATGAATTAGTTTTCGAGTAAAGAAGTTTTCAAAGGAAATAGTTTTAAAATTCATTTCAAAGTTCTAAAATAAACTAGTTCTTTGTTAAACTAATCCTCAACCGTTATTCTTAAATGAACTAGTTCTTTAATGATGAAGAAAATAATATTTTCTACTCGAAAACTTAAAAAATTTGCCGGACGAAGAAAAATTTACAATGCTGATTTCTTGTTATAAGACTATTTATTTATGTTAATTGAAAGGGTAAAGAAGAATACAAATAAAGAAATTAGTTTTTTATTTATTTTGCTGAAAAACAAAAGCTTTCCTTGGCTACGAGTTAACAGACTTACCTTGTTGACGTGGTTTTTTGCTGAACAAAATGTTATCAACACATTTTGCATCACCCTCATAATATGTTACATTTTACCGATCAAAAATCTTTGTCATTTGCGTAATTTTCTTTAGCGAATGTTTTAAGCAATTTCACTTTAATATTTTTAATGAAAAAAACAAGAAATACTTCCTTTCTAACCATTGGATAACATTGAGGGTGAAATATGTAACATGTTTTTGGTGTTGTTAAGCAACACTATAAGGAAAAATACGTTAGCCGCCTATAATGTTAATTTTTTTTAGAAAAGAACACAAAGAAGGGCAAAATGCAGAATAAAGGCAACATTTACGGTAGAAAAGTTTAAAGTTCAGCATAGTTGAAATCCTATTCATTTTCTTTCAACTAAACTTTTCAGATAGTTATATATCTAGCAGGGTTGATATAGTTGGTACAATTGTACCTTTTTTGGTACAATTGTACCTTTTTTGGTACAATTGTACCGTTTTTGGTACAATTCAAAACTAAAAAGTACGCTGGTACCCCCGTGACTCATTTGGTACTACAGTAGAATCCCGATAATTCGTAATCGCAAGGGACCGGCTATTTTTTACGAATTATAGGGGTTTTTGATTTATCGGGGTTTCGATTTAACGGGGTTAAACTAAAATAAATACGAATAAACGGGGTTTTTCAATTTATTTACTAAAACGATACAAAAAACATAAAAAACAATTGTTAAAAATAAAATTTATAAAAATTATACATAAAAATTATTCATGTAACAAACTGATCTTAAGAAAATAAATCCACACACAAGCAAAAACCCACGCAGAAATAAAATAGTGGTAAACAAAAAATCATTCTTTCCATGTTTTTGTTGTTTTTATGACGAATTATAAGTGGTAGTTAGCAAACAAATACGATTTATAAGAGGTAAAGAAGATTTTATTTGAAAAAAAAATTACGAATTAACGAGGGGACCAAAATGTATGAAAATTTTACGAATTAACGAGATTTTTTCAAGGGACCGACAGTTTATTACGAATTATCGGGAATTACGATTTATCGGGGTACGAATTATCGGGATTTGACTGTATTTCCAAATTTTTCAAACCTACATATATATAATTGATATACAATGGCAACTCGTAATAACTGTCAAATGAATTTTTTGTTGGATTTAACAAAACAGCTATGATATTTCGCATTTGCTCTTTTACAAGACCATTTGCTCCAAACACTTAACTCCGCTACTGTGAATAGATTTTTGCACTTGTTGATTCAACGTTAGCTTAAGCCACATTCTTAATTTAGTATCAGTGGCAGCATATAAGCGTGCATTTTATAATGATATTGACAAGTTGTTAAAAGATATAGGAAACCACTTCTGCAAAAGTTCTACATAGTAGAAGAGACGAATTCCTCTCAATTATATTTTCAAATATTCTTCAACAAGATGGTTGTCACATCAAGAAGAAATCAACAGAATTTTGGAATAGTGGGAGCCCACTCCATTATTTTACTCCGAATTATTTTTAAGGTGATTTTACAAGCGCTATATTAAATTTTATTATATTCGGACTTTCTACTCTTTTCCTGTTTCTGCAGTACATATTGAAAATTGTAAACACAATTAATTTGGAAATGCAATCCGAAGATGTTCGTATGAACATATTTTTAGATCGCTTAAAATGCTTTCGTTTAAAATTCGAGATTGCATTTTGAGAAATATTCGTCAATTTTCATAAAAAAAGACGAGACATTCTAAAAATTGTGTGAAAACGCTCTCTGGTGGCAATCAAAAATAAAAATTAATGGATTTCTCGACTCTAAAAACCGCATGATGCAGGTCTGGCTAGATCAAATACAATTTGTTTGCCTCTATTCGTGAATATTTTGGAAAACTAACTAAATATTTTGAAAAATCTGGAGCTCGAAATTAGTTTTTGACCTATGGTTTCTTTGGCAACGTTTCTTGGAATGACTTATAGAACACGAATCGCGATGTGCTTTTGACGCGAAAAAATTTTACCCACCCTATTATTATGTAAACTTAATGAACATATGAATTTTAGATACCTTTTGTTTTTGTTGTATTTAATATATGTTTTAAAAATAAAAAAAAGATTTAGTACTATTGGGACCGAAAAAGTACAATTTCAAAAGTTCATTGGTACGATATTGGTTTTCTCATTTATCATCCCTGATATCTAGAGATTATATATCACTCAGAAAAGTTCCTCTGATATTAATTGAATCTTATAAATTTGCTAACATTAATTTTATAATGAAGAAAAGAAAAGATAAAGAATTTATATGTGAGTTTGGAGGGTGTTAAGGGATTATTACGAGGTATTAATCTTTTGGAACTATACTGAATTTGAAATATTTTAAGCGCTTGCTGCTTGAATAGAAAGTTCTTAATATTTTTTTCAATATTAACAAATATTTCACCTAACAAGGATCAGCATAAGCAACAAACTCCTTAAAACTCCAAAGTCCAAAGCATTGTTTTTAATATTTCAAAAAAATTTTAATTCAAAATTTATATTCTTAAGAAAAATATTGTAAAGTAAAGAAATGATCGAGAAGCCAAGAATTTATTAAATGATAAACAAGAACTATCAAATAACTGGAAAAAGTAGAAGATATTTGATCAAAAATAAGAAAACGGTTTCCTAAATAAAAAACAAATTCCATTTTCACAGATTTTTGCAAAAGCTTACAAAATGATTTTTTTTTATAACGAAATCATTTCTTTATTTTATTTCTTTTCTTTTCATTTAGCCGATGAAATACGCGTTAAGAAAACCGATTTACCCGTTTTACCCCCTGCTGAAATCACAAATCCCATCAATGATGATTTAGATGACATCAGCGGTGATGATAATGATTCGAACTACTCCAAAGATAATGCCGATGATGTAGATGATAATGATGATGACGAGGATGATTTATTGGCCGATGATGAGGAAGATGAAATGGCTGCCGATGAAGCTGCTGCAACAGGAGATGATGCTAATGCTGAATATGATTCGGTAGAGGATAATTATGAAGAAGATACTGGGGATAATTACGATCAACAGGGTAGCTCTAGTGGTGCTAAGCCGTCATCTAAGATCAATAACAACAACAACAACAATAAGGATGAACAAAAGTCCATTAGTGTAGATGGTGGCTTAAGTAAATCCAATGCTGACTTATCGATGCCACCCACCACTGGCCAACCAACACCAGATCCTTACTTTACTCATTTCGATCCCCATTATGAACACCAGAGCTACAAAGTAAGTCAAAAAGTAAGTGTTTTCCCATGCCCAGGCATTTTTTTTAATTATCAAAACCAAATAAATTCTAAAAAAAGGAAGCCCAACAGCGCCTCGAGGAGTCACACCGTGAAAAGGTTACACGAGTTATGAAGGACTGGTCCGATTTAGAAGAGAAATATCAGGACATGCGTTTGGCCGATCCCAAGGCTGCCCAGAGTTTCAAGCAAAGAATGACTGCTAGATTCCAGGTATGATTGTTCTCTTTTTTTTTTATTTCGCATAGTCTTAGTAGCAAACAAATACTCTTTCTCTCTCTCTCTCTTTATCTGTCTAACTCTATCAAACTCATTTTTAGTTCTCGGTATTTTTAAGTTGCTCATATTCATTTCATTTCATTTTAATTTCATTAAGTCCTTTTTAGTTTCAGTACAATTTTTGTTGGTTTTAAGTTCTTTTATTTCTATTGTACGAGTATTAGTATGTTAATGTATGTCTATTTAGTGTATTTGTATCTGTATTTGTTTGTGTTTTTTTAGTTGTAGTTGTGCATAATAATGGGAGCGAAAGAATCATCAGATATGAAGCTTTTATATTAAAATACATATAATTATTTTTTTTCCAAAACCGTAGTATGGTGAATCGAATTTATATTATCCATATAAAAATATTTTTACAACATACTGTATAAACTCGTTTTATAAGTAAATAATCAAATAACAATCATAATAATAAAAACAAACAAATTTAGTAATGATTTGCTGTAATAATATTGTAATAAATATAAATACATTTTTAATACATAAATTGGTTATTAATCTAATTATTTTTCAAAGCTTTGTTGCTTTTACTAAATACTACTACTTACTACTACTACTACTGCTACATTTATTAACAACAATGCTACTAAATTATAACTACATATGTTTACTTTACAACAACAACAATTACAACAAAATAAAATAATAACAATAAATATAATAAGCAAATAATAAAGTTCGGTTAGTTGGAAAATTATCTCTAATTTAATTAGCTAAAGCAAAAAGCCCCCAAATGAAAAATTTCAAAAAATAATTGAGTTTTCCTTCGTTGGAAAATGATGTTCCTAAAGCTAAAGTTTGTTAATGGTTAGTGGAAGAAGGGAAATTAGTTTTAAAAGTTTAGATTTATTATTTTAACTGAAAAAAGACCAAAAAGCGTAAAAAATTTTTTTTAAATTTATAAGCTTAAAAAAATTGTTTAACTAAAAAGGAACTTAAAACACCTCTAAAGCATACTTTTATTTTAAAACAAAACTATTGCTTAGTACTTTTTTTTAATAGAAAAAGTTATATTCTGAACAAAACTGCGCTGTTTCTCTGCTGCGATTTCTTTTCTGAGAAAAATATGTTACAGTATATACATGTAACATTTTCTAATGTTACCTATAATCACTCGAAGTGTTACATGTTGTGCAATTTCAATAAAACACAATTAGTGCTTTTATTTACAACTATTACACTTTCATCATTAATGTACTTAATAAGCGATTTTTAAAGTTATTTTAGCGGTTTCTGCACGCTATTACGGGTTGGAAACAAATATTAACATCACTAATGGCTTATAAAAATTAAAACGATTATAATATAAATATACTTTTTTATACCCTCCACCACAATTAGTTGTGAAGAGGGTATATTAAGTTGTCATTCCGTGTGAAACTTTTTTATTATTCATCTCAGACCCCATAAAGTATATATATTCTGGGTCCTTGAGTAATTCTAAGTCGATTTAGCCATGTCCGTCTGTCCGTCTGTCCGTCTGCTGAAAACACGCTCACTTTCGAACAACTCAAAAGAAATGCACAAACTTGGCGCAAAATTGCTTGTAGTTATTCTAAGCAGTTTGGGATTGAAATCCAGCAAAATCGGTTCAGTAGGACCAGACCTATGAATCAAAATGTGGAACCACCACCTAAAAAAATTGATAATTTTGTTACAAAAAAATAACATAAATGCTGGAACAAGGCACGGAATGAGATAAGATTTTGCAAAAATTTGTTTTATTTGACTGGAAATCGCGCTGTAAAATTTCGTGAAGATCCGTCCATAATTTTCCCTAAGCCCCATATAAACACTACTCCCGGAAAACAGTTTAGTACGCCTAAAATCGTAAAAAATAACGCTAGCGTAACAAAATTTGGTACGACGCAGTTTTTTAGGACTAGAAATAACACTGTGAAATTTCGTGACGATCGGTCCATAATTTACCTTAGGCCCCATATAAACCCTACTACCGGGAAACAGTTTAGTACGCCTAAAACCGTAAAAAATAATGCAATCATAACAAAATTTGGCTCGTCACAGTTTTATAGGACTATAAATGATACTGTGAAATTTCGTGAAGATCGGTACATAATTTACCCTAGGCCCCATAAAAACCCTACTCCCGGAAAACAGTTTAGTACACCTAAAACCATTATTAATAATGGTATCATAACAGAAATTGGTACGTCACAGTTTTGAAGGACTAAAAATTTCGCTGTGAAATTTCGTGATGATAGGTCCATAATTTACCCTAGGCCCCATATAAACCCTACTACCGGAAAACAGTGTAGTCGCCTAAAACCATAATTAATACCAAATCGTCACAGTTTAAGATAATAATAACATGATACAGATATTACTCCTTAAACATTCGAACTGCCGGTGGAGGGTATCAAAGATTCGGCCCAGCCGAATATAGCACTCTAACTTGTTTTATTTTAATTTGTAAATATTTTAAAACAAATTTTTTACAAAATTATGAGCGGTATGAATTATGACAAACAAAATAAAACATTTGTTGTACAAACAAAGTAGTAAGTACCAAAGTTGCAGAACAGGGCAGTATTAACACCTTAAGTTAAAGTAAGGGTAAAATATGCAACATGTTTTGCATGTTTTTCCCACAGTTGTATTTTTTGTACAAACGAACACAAAAATGTAGAACATGTAACATTAATGCAACATTTTTCTCAGAAAAGAAATCGCCATAAGCTTGTGTAAAGTATGTTTATAAAAACACAAAAAGTACTTTTCGTTAAAAAATGCTAGATCCTTTTAACAAAAAAGTAACCTTTGAAACAAAACGTACAAAGCCCGTTAAATAAAGAAGAAGAATATTATTTTTAGTCAAACTTTTAAATAAAAAATTATTTATTTAAACAAAAGTACCCTTTAGATCAAAATGTTCTTAAAAAATTAAAAAAATTCCAAATTAAAGAAAGTTCTTAATATGTATGTTTTAAATTTCATTAAAATCTGTTAGATAGTTTCTGAGAAGCAGATATTGCCCCCTATTTGCCCTCGCCAATGTAACCGCTAATTAGTTGTCAAAAGCCTGCTAGGCTCAGCCTCCGGTGACCTTCAAACTTTATTAGGTCCCGAGCGAGGTAGTTGGGATGGACCATTATTTTATCTATGTATTTGACTGAATACTTTTTAATTTCTTCCTGGATGGTAGCGATATTAAGATCTCTGTGGATAATTTCATTGCGTATATACCATGGGGAGCAGACAACTTGCCGTAAAAACATGTGTGTCCATATAATTATGGATCTATTTATGTATTAAATTTCATTAAAATCGGCTTGATAGTTTCCGAGAAGCAGATATTACCCCCTATTTACCCTCGTGGTCCTATATTTTAAAAAATGTAAAGCTTATGTGTCCATATAAATATGGATCTATCTTTTTTTAGAATATCAATAAAATTGGTTTAATAGTTTCTGAGAGGCAGAAATTGCCCTTATCTCCCCTCGTGGTCCTATTTTTTACAAATATGCATAGCTAATGTGTGCTGCAAATATCAAAATATCTATGTTTTAAATTTCATTAAAATAGGCTTGATAGTTTCTGAGAAGCAGATATTGCCCCCTATTCACCCTCGTGGTCCTATATTTAAAAAAAAAATGCAAAGCTTATGTGTCCATATAAATATGGATCTATCTATGTACAGAATTTCAATGAAATTGGTATGCTAGCTTCTGAGAGGCGAAATTATCCCTTATATCCCCTCGTGGTCCTATTTTTTAAGAAATGCATAACATATCTGTACATATAATTATGGATCTATTTATGTTTCAAATTTCATTAAAATCGGCTTGATAGTTTCTGAGAAGCAGATATTACCCCCTATTTACCCTCATGGTCCTATATATTAAAAAATGCAAAGCTTATGTGTCCCTTTAAATATGGATCTAATTATTTTTAGAATAGCAATAAAATTGGTTTGATAGTTTTTGAGAGGCAGAAATTGCCCCTATCTCCCCTCGTGGTCCTTTTTTTTTACAAATGTGCATAGCAAATGTGTCCATATAAATATGGATCTATCTATCTTTTAAATTTCATTAAAATCGGCTTAATAGTTTCTGAGAAGCAGATATTGCCCCCTATTTACCCTCGTGGTCCTATATTTTAAAAAAATGCATGGCTTAAGTATCCATTTAAATATGGATCCATCTATGTTTTAAATTTTATTAAATACGGTTTGATAGTTTCTAGGAGGCAGAAATTGCCCCTTGTACCCCTCGTGGTCCTATTTTTTAAGAACTACATAGCATATGTGTCCATAGAAATATGGATGGATATATTTATGTTTTAAATTTCATTAAAATCAGTTCGATTGTTTCTGAAAAGCAGAAATTGACCCGTATCTCCCCTCGTGGTCCTATTTAAAAAAAATATGCATAGCTTAAGTATCCATTTAAATATGGATTTATCTATGTTTTAAATTTCATTAAATACGGTTTGATAGTGGCAACGAATTCCCTATTCCGGAAAGCAGCTTGTATGGGAGCTACATATATGAAATTGTGGGCCAATTTGCATCATTTTCAATAGGCTTGGTCCTTGTGTCAATTTGAACCTATGTAACAAATTTCATCAAATTATCTTTAAAATTGCGACCTGTACTTTGCGCACGCTCATGCGCATAGAGAGCCAGCCGGCCGGCCGGACGGACATTGTTAGGTCGACCCAGAAAGTGATTCTGGGTCAATTTGTACACTTAAAGGTCTAGGACAAATATTTTAAGGTGCTACACACATCAGCACAAATACATACTACCCTCTCTACTATTGTGGTGTAAGTATAAATACCAAGTTGTACAAAAGTAGTCTTTTAAAAATATGTTTATCAAAAAACTGTTTTATAAAGGACATTTAGTACTTTTTGTACTAAAAACAGTTTTATATAGGACATTTAGTACTTTTTGTAGTTTTTTGTACTTTTTGTAATAAAATTGTTAAATCCTGTTTTTACAAAAATTGCTTGTTAAGCAAAGAGAACAGTTAAAAGTAAAATTTTTCAATTATTTTTTTATAAAAAAAATAGAACTTTTTTAACCAAATTACCCTAAAGAACAAAAAGTGCTAAAAAAATAATTAACTTTAAAAAGATAAACAAAAAAATTTTTAATCACTTTACAATAAGGAAAGCACCTACATTGATGCATTGATGTTAATATAGATGCTCTATAGATTCTACCTAGGAACTACGGGTGTTAAATAATATTTTATTAACAAAATATCAAAAATACTGTAAAAAAGTACCCTTTTTAACGAATAGTACTGTTTTAAAACTGAAAAACTATTACATTAAAGTGTAAAGGCCTCGGATTTATGTGCTATATACTCTGCAAATTATAACAGCTTAAAATACCTCTTTAGTAAATATAAGTCTTCTGAATGCGAGAGTGCAACGTTTTGGTAAATATTTTACTGGGTTGCTTTCTGATTGTCTTTTTAGACAAACGGGCATGTTTTGACAATCGCCAAACGCTTAATATTTGCGATTCTTACTTGAAATCGCATAAAAGGTGTTGTTAATCGCAACAAGTTTGACGCATTCAGATCGCAAAAGTACGCTGAAAAGAACTAGAATATTTTAAAGAAGCTATGGCGAAGCTAACGCAAGCAAAATGCACGAGTTTACTTTTACAATTTTCAATCGTGTGATTATCAAAACATGGCAGAAAATAAATACATTTGACATTTCAAACTGTCTTAACTTTCAATGGAAACTTTTTAAGCGAGTAAGGTATCTCTTGTTTTGATTTTGAGTGTATTTTTTATCAGGTTTCTCTTTATTTGTGTCCTAAAAAGAAGTTAAAATTCTTAGAGAATTCCAAGTCTTTTTTTTAATTTACCGGAATTATTAAAAATGTGTGGGCCGGTTTTTAGAAATTTTATTTATTTTAAATTAAAATTTCTCTTAAGTTGTCATATTTTCATAGAAAAAATTTACATGATTTCACACATCACTTTGCCACTCTCCATTTCGTTTGTAAATCAAATTTGTCTCTCATCTTCCCCTCTCATATTCCCCGCTTTTCACCCCAAAACAATTCAAAATGTTTATCTCATGTAAATCCTTAAGCTGCATGTTGATGGTAGTCAAAGGAATTCCTTCTTTGTCATTTTGAAAATTTTTTAGGTTGTTTTATTGTAGTTGTGTCTTTGCACTGTAGAAAGTTTTAAAGCAATTTTCTTTTTTGTATTAAAATCCCTCAAACAAACAAACATCAGTTTCTTCTCACTAACCAGTAGTTTTGTAAAACAGTTTTCCCCATCATCTCCCCCCATTAAAATTGATTCACAAAAGCCTGAAATTAAAACCAAAAAAGTTTTTAACAAATTTTAAAATTAAATTCTGAAATTACAAAAATCAAAAAAAAAAAAGCCAACTTCTTTCTGATAATCTTTCTCTCTTAAATGTACAATACATCTTTATATGGGAATGTAATTTTAGACTTCTGTTCAGGCACTCGAAGAGGAAGGTAATGCGGAGAAACACCAGTTGGCAGCCATGCATCAGCAACGTGTGTTGGCACACATAAATCAGCGTAAACGTGAGGCGATGACATGCTACACACAGGCATTAACAGAGCAACCACCAAATGTAAGTAGCAAGTGGACGGACAGACAGACGGACGGACTGACTGACTAATTGACATACTTACTCACTTCCAGTGACAAAGTTTGAATTATTCTTCACACATATTCATGTGCGAAAATCAACTAAGAAACACTTTTGGTATTCCTTTCGAACGCAATTTACTGTTACGTTAACCCCAACCCATTTCTCTGGGAGTGGGTTTAGGGGGAGTATTGATTTGTGTGTGTGGGGTTTTAGTCATTTATGTCTGGGTTTTTCGTCTTTAAAGGCTCATCATGTGGAAAAATGTTTGCAAAAATTGTTGCGTGCTTTACACAAGGATCGTGCTCATGCTTTGGCCCACTACAGACATCTTTTGAATTCGGGTGGTGCCGGTGGTTTGGAGGCAGCTGCTTCGGAAAGACCTCGTACACTAGAACGTTTGATTGATATCGATCGTGCTGTTAATCAATCCATGACTATGCTCAAACGTTATCCTGAACTGTCTAACAAAATCTCTCAGCTAATGAATGACTACATCTTGGCTTTGCGTAGCAAAGATGATATACCCGGCTCTTCTTTGGGCATGAGTGAAGAGGCAGAAGCCGCCATTTTAGACAAATATAGAGTGGAAATTGAGCGCAAGGTAGCCGAAAAGGAACGTTTACGTTTGGCTGAAAAACAACGCAAAGAACAGAGAGCAGCTGAACGAGAGAAATTGCGTGAGGAAAAATTGCGTTTGGAGGCCAAAAAGGTTGATGATATGGTCAAGGCTGAACAGGATTCGGTAGCCTTTACTAGTGAAGAATCTAAAACCAGCAAAGATGAGTCTTTAGTCGATCCCACAAAAATTGCTCACAGTGACAAAGATTTGGCAGCTGAAGAGTATTTAGAAGCTACACTCAGGTTGGTTTACTATTCCTATAAATCTAAGCAATGCTCTCTAAATTCTTTCTCTCTCTCTCATTTTTTAAAATAATTAGCACCAAAACCCAAACCATCCTTCCCACCGTGGATGATGAGGCTGTCCAACGTGCTGTGGAGGATGTTGCCGCTGCTGTGGCCCATCAGGAGGCTGAGCCTGCTGTACAACATTTCATGTCTCATGATTTGGGTCATCGCGAATCGGTATTTCGCTTGCACTTTTTGTACCCGAATTTACCTAAAACTTATCCTTTCTCTTTGCAGAGCTTCTCTCTACGCAGAGAATTCTCTCATTCACCGGCGCATGCGAATAAGGAGGGTCGCAATGTCTATTTTACTTTATCGTTTGCCGGCATCGCTTTAATGGCGGCCATATTTGTGGGCATCGCTGTGGCCAAGTGGAGAACAGCCCGTTCACCACATGCGCAAGGTTTTATTGAAGTTGATCAGGTGAGTTTACCTTTGGTATACAAGTAACTTATTTTTCGACCAGAAGTGTCCATTTGAACGAAAAGTGTCGTTTTAACTTTTAAGAAAAAATTTAAATTTTTTTATCATACGATTTTTTTGGCCAAAAAGAAATTCTTATGAATAAAAAGTATTGTTTTGAACAAAAAGCTCTTTTTTAAAAAACTTTTTTGAACAAAACATGAAAGCTTTTTTATAACAATTCTTTTAAAAAGTCCTTACTAAGCAGAATGTACCTTATTAAGCCAAAAATAACTTTTTTAACCAAAATTGCCTTTTTGAATAATTTTTTTAGTACTTTTTCGATTATTAAGTACCTTTTTCATAAATAAGTACTCTATATAAAAGTACTTTTGAACAAAAATTACTTTTTTAAGAAGTAATTTTGAACAAAAATCACATTTTGACTAAAAAAATTTACATTTTCTATGAAAAAAAAAAGTAATTATATGAACAAAATGTATTGTTATTTAACAAAATGAACCTTTTTGAAGAAAATTTATCTATTTTTAACAAAACAAGAAAGTTTTTTATAACAATTCTTTTGAAAAGTACCTAAGCAGAATGTACCTTATTAAGCAAATTTTGCTAGGCCAAAATTACCTTTTTTCGCAAAACTACTTTTCACCAAAACGTATTTTTTGAAAAAGTACTTTCCTACCAGTATCGTTTTTTAACAAAATGAACATTTTTGATGAAAAATTACTTATTTTAACAAAAGGCTCTTTTTTAAACAAAAAGTACCGTTCTAGCATAAGACTGTTTTGAATAAAACAAGAAATCCTGTTTTAAAACATCTCTTTTAAAAAGTACCTATATTAACAGAATGTACCTTATAAAGCAAAAAGCTCATTTTTTAACCAAAATTAATTTTTTTAAACAATTTGTTTAAAGGAATTATTTTGCTTCTTAATATGCATGTACCTTTTTTTTTAGAAAATATGACTTTTTTGATTATAAAGTTCCTTTTTCATCAAAAAGTACTTTTTAATAAAATTTACATTTCGACTAAAAAAAAACTTTTTTTTGTAAAACAAGAACTAGTAACTTGTTTAAGAAGTAATTACGAAAAGTGTCGTTTTTTAACAAAAAGTACTTTTTAAAAAAGTACTTTTAATCAATAAGAACTATATAAAAACGTACTTTTCATCAATAAGTACTTTTTTACTTAAAAAAAATACTTTTTATCAATAAGTACTATAAAAAAAAGTAGTTTTTATCAATAAGTACTTTTTTACTTTTAAAAAAAGTACTTTTCATCAATAAGTACTATATAAAAAATGTACTTTTCACCAATAAGTACTTTTTTACTTTTAAAAAAAGTACTTTTTAACAATCAGTACTTTTAAAAAAAGTACTTTTTAACAATTAGTACTTTTAAAAAAAGTACTTTTTAACAAAAATTACATTTCGACCTAAAAAAAATATAGTTTTTCTCTGGGCAAAGTATTATTTGAAGAAAAAATTAATATTTTTTATAAAATTGGCCTTTTGTTTTATTCCAGAATGCCACCGCACATCATCCCGTCGTACCCGAGGAGAAAATCGTGCCGAGTATGCAAATAAATGGTTATGAAAATCCCACTTACAAATATTTTGAGGTTAAGGAGTAAACTTTAAAACCAGAACACAAAGAAATGTTTAAACTTTAGAGTAAAAACACTTTTTAATTAAGAAAAAAAAACCAAAAGCAAACAAACAAATTACAGAGGACTGTCAAAATCATGTTTAAATTTAAAGGTTAAAAAAAATGACATTTGAAAGCCAAGCAACAACTTCTTAAGTAAGCAAATTAAAAAACACATAAAAACTACAACCTCCAACAACAACAAAATCTTAAGAAAAAACTTTCAATAATTACAAAACAAAACTTAAAAAATAATTTCTTTTATTAAACATTTAAACGTTGTTCTTGTTTAGAAAGTACATTGAGAAAAAAATTAAAAAAGAAACATAATTTAAAATTGATGGTGTGTAATGCAAAATAAAAATAAAAAAGAAAATAAATTAATTTAAAAAAAAAAATTAGCATAAGTTTAAGTCATAAATGTAAAACAACACAAATGAATGCAAAAACAGAAAATAAATATTATTATTAAATTAATAAAATTAAAGTAAAATATATTATTTCCTACAGAAAATTGAGTAAATTTAACTAAAACAATATTTCAAATAATAATAATAATTAACAAATGAAAATAACAAGACACTCAAAACTTAAATAATTTAAATTATAATGGAGAGATTAGTAAAGGTAAAATTATAAAAAAAAAACCAAAAATATTTTTGGCTTAAATTTATTTAAGCCAAAATTTTCTAGGCATTTTTGAGCAGCTTTCTCAACGCTTTTTAAGCCAAATTTAAACCAGAATTTTACTATAAAGAAATTGTAAAGAAAAGATTATTTAAAACTTGAGAATTAATTACAAAACAAAAAAACACTCAACTGAACTAAGAAAAACTTTGTAAAACTCACTTAATCTCACATAAACAACAAAAAAAAAAACACTTAAAGAAATGAAAATTAAAAAAAAAATTTAACTAAAATCAAAAAAAAATATACTAAAAAAACGTTCGTTCATTTAACAAAACAGCTTCATTAAATTTGTTTAAATAGATAAAATAATTGTTTTTATTTTCAATAATTTTTTTTTGTTTCTTTTTTTCAATAAAACCAAATATCATATCATTTTTAATTTTAAGTTACAATTACAAGAAAAAAAGAAATTTTTATATAGTTTTATAAATTTTCTTAAAACTTGTTAGTTAATTTCTTTTATAATTTAACCAAAAAAAAAAAAAAAACCGAAAAAAAACTTTGCTGTGACAGTCATTTCTTTTTTTAATTTTTCCTATTATTTTTTTCTTAAAACTTTCTTTAAAAAATTTTAAAAAATAAACCTTAATTACTATAAAACTGCTATAAATTTATAGCTATTATAAAAAAAAAAATAAGTATAATATTAATTATTTTTGCTTGATTCATTAAGATTATATACAAAAACAATTTACACCTTCATACAAAATATGTTTGAAACATACAACATTAATTAACACTATAAAACATTAAATGAAAACATAAAAATATTTACAAAACAAGAATCTAAAAACAAATAAAAAATCGGCCTTATAATGAGTGTCGTTGTCGTTGTCGATATTACGTCCTTTTTAGCAATTGGTAATACTTTTACCGAAAACGACATAAATACGACAACCTCTCTATTTGTTTTACCCTGTCTTTATCGTTAAACTCAAACGATATCGACAAAAAGTTCAAACGACTCTCATGATAAGGCTCAATTTATCACAAATATTTTAAAAGCTGAATAGTTTAAATTCATTATCAGCCCCATTATGAATAAAAATTCCCCGAGAGTTTTCTTCCTTCTCCCATATTTTCCCATGTAAATTCAATTGTAAAAATGGGAAAAGGGAAAACACGCCCGGGGGGAATTGGTATTCATAATTGGGCTGTATTTGTTTAAATTCAAAACCGATTTAAGCAAAATTTCAAATTTTCAAAATAAATTTTAATAAAATTAACAAATTAGCTTAAACGTTATACTCTGGGTTAATCTTTAAAACATTCACAAAGACTTTGGAAAACATAAATCGACTTTAAAAAGAACTTAAATTTAACAGACTTTCAAGCGCGTAAAATAAAATAAAAACTAAAATTTTTTAAAGTTAAAATTTAATTGCCGCCAACCCCACTCCTTCGCTGGTAAAACGACACTGTATAAAAAAGGCCAAACATTTTTTAAAACTTAAGCTATGGCCATCTTAGCTTAATATCCAGATCAAGCGTAATGTTTTCTAGCGCCTAGCCTTTAACACTTAAATTTTATACCTTTATCGTAAGTCGTCTCCACTACCCATTAAATTATGTTAAGAAATAATGTTATGAAAGAGCTTTCCAGACAAATTCCTTAGAAACGTTGTTAAAACATGAGAAAACAGTATAACAACATGGGGACTCTACTTAACACTTACATTATGTTAGTGTTGATGTTAAGCTTCTAATGTCAGTTGTAGACGTAATTTAATGAAAACGTCCACGTTTTATCACCCCACGTCTCCATGCGCTTTCGATTTGAACATGACATGACCATAACGCCGGCAGAGCAACGGCATTGATTTGTTCATGTTCTTGTATGTGGCGAAAAAGTGTTGATATTCATGTTCTGATTGACCACAATTTTTGTTGTTGTGCGTTTGGTTGTTACAGAAAATACATTGTATGGACGAATGTTTAGGCAACGATGGCAGCACATGGACGAAACATTAACATGAACAGTCTACACGAGTATAATTCATGTGCGATATGCTGTTCTTACCAAGTTGATGGATGGTGGAAACGGGTAGTCAAGAACAGTAATGTTAACTTATCGGGTTTTTTTAAAAACCACAACATAGAAATAAAAACAGAAAAAAAACGCTAAATAAGTTAAATTGTTATTACTTTTGAATAACAACAAAAAAACTGTTCTTAAACAGCTTACTTCACTACTTAAAGCGCTTCCGATTGATACAGATTTCAACAACACGTTGTATGCAAATGCCAAGAAATCTGCAATTCAATTTTGCAGACAGTTTGTCAAAAATCCCGGCCAGCAATATCCGGGCAAAATCATAATAGTCCGCAGAATCAAGAGTCTCAAACGAGACTCTCAGCCATTTTCCCTCAGCCCCGCTGAAGTTGAAAATATCATCACCAAATCGAAGCTCCTTGAAGGCTTTTGGTCCTAAACTCTATGCCAATGATGAACAAATTTGGTAAAGTAGCAATTGAATTTCCTACTCACCTTCTAGAACCATCTCCACCTTGTGGTTCCAGATATCTGGAAGGCTGCACGTATGATTCCGATTCTAAATCGGGGAAAATACCGCTCGATTTCCATTCTATTACCTAAGTTTTGGAATCGGTACTGTTATCATCCTTCAAGCAACATATTTTACGTAACAAACACCAACATGGCTACAGGGAATCTCAAAGCTTTGAACTTGATAGTTACCTAAAAAGCTAATGGCATCAATCTGTAGAGAATGTGTAAGAGCGCGATTGTTGCAGCCGCTATTGTTAATAAATATTGGCATTTTAGCCATTTTTTTTGTCAATCTAGCGGTTATATCTCCAAGCGCTGGATCGCCAATTTGGCAGACAAAGTTTCGCCAGATAAAGATGGGTGTGCCTCAGGGGGAAGTTTTGTTCTTGCATAGCTTCTTATTATTCCCCCCTAAGGAAGTTCAATGCTGTCGTATGGCGATACTTGCACCGTAATCTCTTCCGGCGTTAAAGTCGGCGACAAAAGTGTTAGGATATCCATCTTCCTGGCCCCCTTTGGTAATTATCTGCAGGAACGTAAACTCAAACTGTCAACTTAAACTGTGTCGACAGTGTCTCTTTTTTGCTACTTCGATAAAGGAAGTAAGGATGGAACTCAACATCGATAGCGGTGGCAACCGCACTCCTATGGGTCACCTATACGAAGAGACTAAGATACTGCCCGTAAGATAACTTTGTATGTTGTCAAAAAAAACAGATCCTCAGGTCCTTATTGAATGTCATCGGCTGAGTCAACTCGCAGCCACTAGGTTCTGATGAAAGACCGCCAACACTCGACACAACCGCTGGGACTTTAGGCGTTTCTTTAGTATCAGACTTTATTTCACCCAACGTCAACCGCATGTTGCTGACAAGATCTCAGAATGAACATCCTCCAGTAGTTTCGGATGGTGAGCGGCATTTACCCAGGCAAACCCAATCAACCCGTGCAGAATTAAAAACTGGTTGGAGCAGTGTTCTTAACTGTTACTGAGAACGAATTGTTCCCAACACCTTAAATCGTTACCCTGCCTGCAGTCAAAGTCCTCTTGATACAGTGCATCCCTTTAACTATTCCAATAGGCTCACATATTTGACCCCAAAAGACCTTTGGTAAAGACCAACAGAGGTGGATAGGTTTCTATAGCTCCCATTCCTATTTTCCTATGACAAAAATAACTAAAATTTCTTTGTAATATTTTAGGGAAGAACTCCCGATGATAGCAAACGTGTTACAACAACAATTTAAAGCGCTATCAAAATCCGATTTTCCAATTCCAAAGCTTGACGTGCTAATTTAGGTTTTATCTGTAACTCCCCATCTACAACAGACATGATTTGCTGTTCTAACATGATGTTATAAAAACGTTGTTAAAACATATTCGCTAACAACCGTATTATAACATGAAAAACTCTAATATGATGAGCCTATGCTATGAAAAAGCTGTGATTGCAGACCCATGTGTCTCAGTTAATGAATGAAATAAAAATTGTTGGAAAAGTGTAAACTTAACACTTGCATTCATATTAGTGTTAATGTTATGCATTTCATGGCTGTTGTAGACGGGGTGTAAAAACCATTTCTGGCATATTTGTAAACAAAGTGGCCAGATCTCTTGTCTTTCAGTATTAACACTTGTTCTTTTTTAAGCTATTAAGTTAATGTTAAGATTTTTTCAAATTGTTTTTCCTTAACTACAAACAAATTAACATAAAACTACAAAACATTTTCTTAAAATTTTGATTAAAAACGGAAAAATAAAAACATTTACATAAAACTACACTATTAAATCTATTTTAGATTATAAATAAATTAAATACCAAAGCAGTAAATAACAAACAAAAGCAACAAAAAACTAGTCAGAAAAAAAATACTAAAAACAAAAATGCTTAATAAATAAAACTCATCTAATCATTTATTAAATAAAAAAAACGAAAATTTATTATATATTTAATAAAAAAAAAAAAAAAACAACAACATATTTATGTAAAACTTAGCATGAGTGTAAGAAGTTAAAAAAAAACAAGATAAAAACCCCGTCCTGCGTAAAACAAAAATAAAACTTAAAATTAAAATAATTTAAACAAATAATAAAAAGCAAAAAAAAAAAAAACTTTACACAAACATAAAAATTATATTAAAAAACAAAAACTCTTATCATTTCAATTAATTTCGATTACTTTACATAATAAGTCATACAAATTATAAAAAGAATATATAATTAAAAACCAAAAAAATTCTTTAATATTTATAAATGTACTCAAGACAATTGTAATTGCAACAATAATTGTACGCTAAATATAAAAAATACAAAAACAAAAAATTATATTTAATAAAAATACAAACAAACAAAAAAAAACTCAAAAAATTTAAAAAAATGTAAAATGTTTCAAAATACCAAAAAATTAACAACAACAACAACAACCAACCAAAAAAACAAAACAATGAAAAACATAAACTAGACACTTGATTTTCCACTTTGAAGAAAAAAACACAAACAGACAAACTTAGTTTAAATGAATTCATATAAAACAAACAAATTAATTGTCTTACTCCCTGACCCCTTGACCTTTAACATAAAACTCAAAATAAACCTAAAAGTATTTGTGTTAAATTCTTTTGAAATATTTTGCATAAATATAAAATAACAAACAAAAAACCAACAAAAAAAACTTATTAAAAATTGTGTTTTTATTTCATTTCTGTTCGAATTGGTTTGTAAACATCATTAAAGAAAAACATTTTACAAAAAAAAAATATGTATCAGAGAAATCGGAACTAAATTACTTTTAAAGCACAACACAGCGAAAAGGGTTATGTAAAACACTTATTTTGTTTTTCGTTTTTAACTAAAGCATACTTTAAGGTCCAATTAGACGTCACATAAACATACCAAAACTGCATTACCATAGCCACCGTATTACCAAAACGACATAAACATACCATACAAACCAATTCAATTTTGGTTTCTTAATTCGCCGTTACGGCTGTGGAATTATGGTTATGTCACGTCTAATTTGAGCTTTAGGTCACAAATTTATATGTATGCAAGCGAATTCATTAAACCTTCCATTGAATTCGCCTTGTATATATGCTTCAGACTTAAGTTCTTAAAAAAAACTAAGCCAGACATGTTATTAAGGCACACATTATTTTACGTGTTTGGCATTAAAGTCCAAGTACACTTACCAAAATACTAATCAAGCATTGTGGAAATATTAGTGTAAAATCAAAAAATTTAAATATGGCGGCGATTATTACTACTAGCACACGAACACGAGTAAATTCGCCTGCATGACAAGCTTTTGACAAGTGTATTTAGCCCTGTTAAACTAAATTGTAGACAAATTTTTAGGTCGTTTTCGAATTTAGCGGGTGCCAAAACATACTAGTAAAAGCTTCGGGCCAAATCTGGGCTGTTTTTTTAAATAACTATTTGCGAGGAAAATTGCAAAAAAAAATTAATTCACAAATATGACTTAGTGCTGGTTCACACACGTCAAGTTTGACTCGTTAAGTATTGAATTTTTGGAGAGCAGGGAAAAGAACTGACAATCTCTTTTGCCTTCTATGTCTGAGTTCATACGGTCTTATTGACAAGATTCTTCTTTTTTCATCTTTGAACATGAATTGGCCTTCAAATGATTCATGTCATGTTGACGACATGTGCTTTTTTCTTTTGAAAATTAAACAACGAATGAAAAAGCAAAACGTAAAGACAGTACATGCATCTGTGTACTCGTTTCTTTTCCCCTCGTCCATCTCGCCTATAAAGTAGCAATCTTGTCAATAAGACATGAGCCGTATGAACACAGACTTTCCTAAAAGCTCAAGACATGACGAGTCAAACTTGACGTGTGTGAACCTGCACTTATAACTTATTCCAAATAAAATCATTGCCTATTTTAGGGGGATAATAAAGAAAAAAAGAGTAAAAAACATGTTATTTTTTAAACGATATGTTCTCTTGGTATTCTTAAAAAATTTTAAGGTCTCTTTTATTAGATTAAGCAGGTGTTGAAAAATATTGATACGAAATTCGAAAATCAGTTTAGTAGTTTATTAATTTTAAACGGGAAAAAAATCAAGCAGCTTAATTTAAGCATTAAGTTAGGTTAGGTTCCACTGGTAGCCGAAATTAAGCACAGCTCAAGTGGGCCAAGTAATTAGCTCTCCCTGTGTTACCATGTTACACCGTCTCCTAATGTTCCTACGTTACCTAGCTGTTGACATTCCCACAAAGCCATCCGGTTGATTTCTGTTCAAATCAATGTCAGAGAGACAGGTTTTTTCCCAGAGGATTCTTTGACCAAACTGCTTGAATTTTAGGTCTCCGAATGCCGGGTAGTGACAGAGAAGATGTTCCGTTTACTCCTCCTCCTCATAATCGCAACTTCAACAAAGGTCATTGTAAAGGAGCCCCAACTTTTGCGCTTGGTTTTCCAATGGTCCAGTGGCCAGTTATAACCACAATTAGGTTACTGAGGTGAAGGCTTGACAGTCTTAATGAGCGCCGTGCCTCTTTTCATCTATAATGGGCCAAGTTTCCTGATTTTGCCACATGTAGTTTCATCAAACCACCTCTGACTGGCATTGAGATGGGATTTGTGTGCAATAAAATGCTAAATCCTTGGGAGAGAAACAAATATATTATATGTCGAACCGCTACGATTCAAAGTGGTTCCTGCATATGCCAACGAGTATACCACCAACATTTGTTGTATGCCCCTGTGTCCAGAGACCCAATTAAGGGAAACCACTGAATGTCTCGTTATCTCCTCCAGAGATATCTGGCATTGTCGGACATTTTTTGGTGTGATAAGCACTCGCCAGGGATCTTATGGGGGCTTTACTATCAGTAGTAATGTGAATATCCCTGCCACATATCCACCATACCGAATGAGCCCTGCAGCTGTGTAGATGGCCATTATATCGGGTGAATTACACTGCTGTGATCCGGCAGCATAAGACAATGCTCCAGTTTAACTGCTCGGAGTAAATGCCTGAACCGACACTTTGCAGTGTTTTGGACCCGTCGGTGAATATTCGTATCGCATACGCGGCAATTTGTAGGGCATCAGAATGAGCCATACTATCCAAGATGCTAATGGTGAAGCCAGGGTCAAAGATTGGCTCAGGTGTGATATAATCTACGTCTGGTTGCCAATTTATACCCCTTTTAGAAAGCCGAAGCTTTCTTTGCAAAGTCTTAGGTTTAAAGAAGGGAGGGAAAAATAGAGGTAGTTCACACTTATCTGTAATCGCAAATTCGGTTTTGTTTTTCATTCGTAATTTATACCTGAAGTTGGCTGAAACTTAATGTTATATAAATGTCAAAAAAAAGATAGTTCAAACAAAAGAAAGCACAAATTTGTCAAATTAAACCTTGTGTGTCTAAACACGAAAAAAAGTATAAAAGAGAATTCAACAAACTTTGTCAAAGTAAATGTCTAAAACGGGAATTATATCATACAGGACTCTTGCGTATCCGATGCTATAATCCCTCCATGCTCTATTGGCCCATAGTCTTACCGCTGCGTTTGCAGCCAACTTTTTCGCATAAATTAATTACTGGTTCAAGATACCTTAGAAGTGGTAGTCCTAATGTCCTCCGTTATTGCCACCAATCTTATTATACGCACAAACTTCGCTTGGTGGTTCCTCCCCTTGAGAGCCGACTTCCAAACAGCTTAGATATGTGGCGAAAAAGAAAAAGTGCTTAAGTTTGCTTAAGCTAAATTTGAGTTAATGGCACCTTTGAGATCTTATCGTTGAAAAGTACACATTGGTAAAGTTTTAATTATTTTATACGATTTTTTAGAAAGTTCTAGGCAAAACAACCTTGATAATCTCTTTTCAATTACATTTGGAATAAAATATTTTGTTTATTTCCGATCTGTGACATTAGGAATAAGATCTTTAAAAAACAATTACCGCAGAGAATTGATCATTATAGTAGATTAGGAGTAAATTTTCAAAATTCGACCTTAAAGCTTAAATATGCTCTCCTACAAAACTAAAAAATAGACTTAAGCACCTTTAACTTAATGTCACAGAAATCTCGATCGAAATTTAAAATTTTATTGTAATTTTGATCAATATCCACAGAAGATATTTGCCCCAAGGTAATATAAAGTAAGACTATTAACTTCAGCTTTAAACTCCGCACAATTATCTTCTCTGGCTAAATATTTGAAAAATTGAAGGACGGCAACCCCGTTTGTCACCATAAACACCCAATAAAGGCAATGGTTTAAAACCAATTTAAATAGGATTTCATAGAAATTAAGGAATTTTATGGGAATTTTGCGAAAAACAGGACTTGTCCCAAATGAAAATAAAGAAATCTCTATCATTTTAGAAAATAGACTGGGTTCACACTATGAAAGTGTTCTTTCAGAAAGGATTTTATTTTGAAAATGTTCGTAATATTTCAAAATTTCCCATTAAAAAATCACTTTAAAAAATTCTAAAACTAAAATAAATTCTTATAAAAAAATATTAAAATTAATATTGCACGAAATTTCCCTTAGAGGGAAATTTTTTCTAATCGAGAAAGCTTAAAATATTTTTACAAGAATTTGCTTAATGATTGTTATATTTAACAAGTTTCATATAAATTTTTTAAAAAATGCTAAAGCATAAAATTTCCCCAAAAAGGGAATTTTTATAAAATCGTGAAAAAGTTTAAAAATTCTGCAAAATCTGTTTAAATGATTGTTAAATACTTAAATATTGATATTATTTTCCAAAACAAGGTTTAAAACTAAAATTTCTCTTTAAGAGAAATTTATTCATATTAGGGAAATTTTCAGTTTTTTCCCATGTTTTAGTTTAACAACAGTTGTGAATTACAAATTTTATACATTTTCTAAAAATTTAATAGAATATTATGTATGTAAGCCAGAGACTTAAATTTCCTTAATTTCCTTTGAAAAGTTAAAAATTAATACTTTTATTGTAAAATGAAAAGTTTCCTTTAAATAAAAAATTTTTAGGGAAAATTTATGAAGAAAAAAAATGTTTGACAAATATTTAACAAGAATTTGCTTAATGATTGTTAAATCTAACAAGTTTCATATAATTTTTGTAAAATATGCTTAAGAAATAACTTTCCTAAAAGGGAAATTTTTATGAAATCACGAAAAAGTTAAAAAATTCTGCAAAATCTGGTTAAATGATTGTTAAATACTAAAATATTAATGTAATTATATTTAACATTTTTCATTTTTCGAATTCATTCTGAAAAATTGAAGGAATGGAACTATTACAAAAAAGCTTTATTAAATACATAACTGAAATTGAGCTCATAGAATAAATTCGAAAAATGAAAAATGTTGTAGATAATATAAAGTTACCTTCGGAAGGAAAAAATTCCCAGTTTCTATTTATTAATATAATTTTCAAAAAAAGACTTAAAACTTAAATTTCCCTTAAAGGGAAATTTGTTAATTTTAGGGAAATTTACAGTTTTTTTCAGATGAGAATTAAAAATGTTATATCTTTTCTAAAAATTTAGTAAAAAAAATAAAATTTCCTTTAGGGGGGAATTTTTTCAGAATAAGGAAATTTTGAAATTTTTTTTAAATCAAATTAAATAAATAAAAAGCATTTAAAATTTTGAAAAAATCTCAAAATATAAGCGGGAGACTAAAATTTCCTTGAAAGAAAGTTGTTTTTTAATTCGAAAATGTTTAAAATTTAAGAAAAAAATTGGAATAAGGAGTTTTTTGGTAGATAAGAGTAAGACATAATCTGTGTTCTTTAATCATCTACAACAAATCCCCGGCTTAAAAAGACTTTAGTTTCAGGTATATTTCTCAAGCATTTGAAATTTTCAAATAGTGAATGTAAAATTTTTGAAATTATGCAAAAAACATTTAAGAAATATTTATGAAACTGAGGACTTTTGAAACCGGGAACTTTTTTAAAGCTTTTTTAGAATAAGGGCTTGAAAATGTTAATTATTTACCGAAAACTTTTATAAATTTATCTCTTTTTACAAATAATTGTTCTAGTAGCGAGAATTTTTTTTAATTTTTTTTATTTCTTAAGGGTACTTTACACTATCACACAAGTCTTAAGTATTTTAAGAAAAATTTACCCTTGTCGTGATAAATTGTTATTGTTTTTTGAAAATGTTCAAACAAGAATTAGATCAGGAAAGAATTTTCGTTAAAATACTTAAGACTTGTGTGATAGTGTTAAACGGTCTTTACCAGTTTCAAAATAGGGAAACACTTTGCTCAACATATTTTTACTTAATTTGTTTTGGTTTTTGCTTCTTTGTAAAAAACGCTGTGTTGCTGCCTAAGTAAACCTGGGCCAATTCCAAACAATACAAGGTAATTATTTATTTACTTTTTCATTTTTTTTTTTAGAAATATTGGTATTTACAAAGAAAATATATAAAAAAAAATATTTAAAACCCATAAATGATAAAAAAAATATATTTAAAAAAAAACCAAAGCCACCGCACCTGCTTCATATTTACTCTTTACAAAAACCAAGAAATTATTATTAAAAAAAAGCTCTATATACACTTGTTCTCCCTATAAACACTTTTTTAGCTTTAAGCTTTCTTAAAACCTATTTAAAAAAATAAAGAAAAAAGCTTATTAGTATCGAGAAAGAACTTTTTAGAAATATATAGAAAAAAAATATAAAAAATCTAAATATAAATAAATGTTTCAGGGTGTTTTTTTTAATTGTATGCTTATTTTTTACATTTTATTTTTAATAACACAGCTTTTAAAAAAAATAAAATTTCAAAACTCATTTATCACCAAACCAGAAAAGAAAAGTAGATGTTTGTAACCTAAATTTAAATGAATTAATTTACAAAAATATAATTAAAAAAAAAATATTAATTTTAAGTATTAAAAAAATACTGATGTTTTACCCTGGGGTAAAGACATCTAAAATGTATATACAATTTTACACTGTAAAAAATAATTCAACTCACCTTTGACATTTTCTTTATATATATACAACAACATACAACAACAATAACATTATTATTACATATATAAAACTATATATTTGAGGACAACAACAACAACAAAATTTTATGGAAAAATTTAAACGTTCCAAAATTTTCTTTTCGCTTTTTTTCTTAAACAAAAACAGTTTTGGATTTTTTAATAATCGTTCTTTTTTTACTTTTTTTACCGTTTCTTAAAATTTTCCTCATTTTTATACGTGCGCACAATAATTAATTTCGTAATAATAAAAATTTTAAATAATTATATAAATAAATATTGAAAAATACCAACAAATTATTAAGAATTCATTTAATCGTCATATACTTTTATATTAAAAAAAAACCAACAAAAAATCAATGAAAAACTTAAATGTAACAGCTTGCATTAAAAACTCAATAAAATGACAAAAAAAATCTGCTATAATTATGGCTATTCAATTGTTTTAATTTTGAATTTTTTGAAAGAGAACCAGCTTGCAAACAAATCTCCATTGAAAGCACAAAACAAAGTTGCTATTGTTAGTAGGTTTTTTAATATTGAAAAATAACACTAGAGCTCAAACAGGATCGAAAAATGCAAAAAAAAAAAAAAGGACTGCTTGGAAATGCATTACAAAGCTACATCTGATGCGCATTGCGTTCGTAAAAGCATTATCTGGCATCACTGGAAATGTCAGATATTGGGAAATTCATAATAGTCTGAGTTCATACGGCTCATGTCTTATTGACAAGATTCTTCCTTTTTCTTTTGTGAACATGAATTTGCGTTCAAATGATTCATGTCTTGTTGACCACATGCGCTTTTTTGAAATTGAAAACAATAACAAAATTAAACAACGAATGAAAAAGCAAAATGTAAAGACAGTACATCCATCTGTGTACTCGTTTCTTTTCCCCTCGTCCCTCTCACCTATAAAGTAGCAATCATGTCAATAAGACAAGAGACGTGTGAACACAGACTTATGTTTGCTCAAGAACAAAACGTTGGCAGAATTACCCTCCAGATAACGAGACTAGTCCATACATGCATTTAAAGAGTAGTCCATGAAGGAGTAGGAGTACTCCAAATATATGGGTAAAAGGTGGTCCATTTAACATTACGATGTCCTAGGAGGGGACCATATAACCCACCGAAGTAATTGCTAAACTACTCCAGGGAGTACAAAAGTGGGTTAGTTTTAAAAGTACTCCATGTTACTACTGTATGGAGTACACTTAAGGGGTATTTTTTATTTTTTTTTTTATTGTTAGGACCAGCACTCAGGGGATGACCCCTACTAATGCATTGTATTGTGTTGGAACTAGGAAAATAGGTTGTGGGAAGGGGGATAGAGGGAGTAGTGTTTGTGAACATTCGATTTGAACTTAATCATGTTGTAAGTGAGAGGGAAGACTTCTGCAGGAAGGTTATTCCACATACGAACTGTGCGGGAAAAAAACGAATTCGAAACGAACGAAGTTTAAGCATTTTTCTTTTTCATTTTTTACTAATCGCCTTTTATGGTGTGTACTGTAGTCTATTATTGCTATTTTTTAATATATTTACTTGGTATTTTTAATTTGTTTACCTTTTTTCCACAAATTTCACAAACTTTCACTTTTAAATAAACAATTAATAATTGACACTATCAGGGCTACAAATGTGTAATACTGTAAACAATAGAAAAGTATACATCATGCAGTTGTTAACAGCACTGCATGTTAATTTCTTATAACATGGTCCATACTACAGTACATTGGACCATGTTGTAAGTAGTCCATTTAAGCCACAATGGACCAAGTAGTCCAATATTATCTGTAGGGTAGCGACGCACAATTGTTTATGTTCTTCTATGTGGGGAAAACGTATGACAAGAAAACCCCTAGAAAAAGCCACGAAAACTATCAAGATGGCGTTTATTTATATGGCAATACTGCAGTGATGTTAGACATCGCTGTGTAAACAATTAATTTAACAAGAACAAACCATCGACAAAAGCAGTCTTCACTATCCAAATTCTTGTGTTCACAAGAAATTGTTTGTTGTTTCAACAAATCAATAACTAGTCAAGATGGCATTGTAACAAAAGCAGGTGCTGTGAAAACAAATCGCAAAGCTGAGTGATGCACATTTATTCACACATCTAAGCAAACTCGCCCCAAACAGGCATCGGCATCAGCTGATTTTCAAATAGGCCCAAACTTAAACTAACCTCACAATACGAAACAGTGATGGCAAAATTGTTACAATTGTAATATTAAAACTTAAAAAGTGCAATGGTGCACCAATGGCTAATTTAGTACAATTTAGGAATTATTCATAGTTTTAGTAATTTCATATGAAAATTCATATTTGAGAAGTTTTAAGAACAAAATTCTACAATTAATCAAAATAGTTTAGTAAATTTTGTCCAGAAAATGTAATCAAAAAATCAAAAAATGTAAAAAGTGTAACCAACACTTTGATAGAGATCTTGCTGACATTGAAATATTAAAATGTCAACAGCTGAAAAATTATACGTACGTCAACAGCAAGCACACGTGTTGCGATGGCGATTTAAGGTTATGTATTAAAAAAAAATTTTAACAAATAGAAACTGGGAATTATTTCTTTTCATAGGTTACTTTTTATATTCAACATTTTTTTTATTTTTCGAATTTATTCTATGGGCTAAATTTCAGTTATGTATTTTATAAAACTTTTTTTGTAATATTCCTATTCCTTAAATTTTTAGGAATGACTTTATACACTACCAGACTATTATCTTGAATAAAAAAATGTTGAATATTAAAAAAATTGTGTTTTGGTTTAATTGTTTTTTTTTTACTTTCGTGATTTTGTGAGTTAAAATATTTGGAAAATGGAGGCTTTTAACAAACACAAGTTGTGCTTAGAAGTTTTGCCGTTGTTTTATAGCACCAGGTAATTCAGAGTAAGATAAAAATGGCAGATGGTGAATGGCTCACTCCAAGGCAATAAGTGCACTTGATTATGAGAAACAACAAGAATATATTCGCCAAAGGCAAGATGAGTAACAAGAGGAAAATAGTTACGGCGAGCTATTAGTGTCTGAAGGAGTTGAAGGAAGGTACCGGCGCTGACGTATCTCCAAATTACTCCTACGAGAAAAAATCCAGTTTTCAGAATACAATATAGATGATGAAACTGAAGACAGTGATGGATTTTCTGATATGCCGTATCAAAGTGGAGACAAGTTTACGCAAAGATGAAATAATTTGGTCTGCTGCACCACCACAAACGGTCAGATTCCGTTCCCACAACATACTAAAGTCTGCAAACCACAATAAGGGAAAAACATGCTAAAATCAAGATTTTACGTTCAAAATCAAGTCATTTCAATCTTAATAGTCTTTTAAATGCGAAAACTCTTAATTCAAGAACAAAATGTTGGTTTTTTAAGATCGCATTTAAGATTGTAATCTTGAATAAATTCTCATTTTAAGATCGAATTCAAGATTGTGTTCTTATTAGAAATCTTAAATCAAGAATAGATTCTTAATGAAATTCTTCTTTTAAGATCGATTTTAAGAATGTATTCTTGAAAATAGTCTTATTGGTTTTTATCCGAATTCAAATGTTGAAATAAAACACAGGTTTTATTTATTTAAATATTAACATATCGACCCCTTTGCGCGAAATTATCGTATGTTACAAATACCAAATTTTACAGGACATCCATTTTTCTTCTTTTCTCTGCATTCGCTTGCAATATCAAAATGAAAATATACATTCAATTTTGGGAGCAACGAAGTGGAATTTGCCTACAATATTTTGTCAGGTGACGTCTCTTTGAATGTAGAACAATATTGCATCAAAAACTCAATTTCAAAAAAAATGTCATATACGAAAATTTCCCGCAAAGGGGTCGATATGTTAGACAGTTTCACACTTTGCTTAAGCAAATGACAGATTCATAAAACTTAACAAAAAGTTTTCTAAAGTACAATATCATTTGGCACATATGATTCACACGTTTACTGACAGAGCATCTGATCTCCTATACACAAAGTTAAGCGCAAGTGTGCCCAACCTGAACAAGTGTGCTGAACAAGCCGCATGAAATCGTGTGATAAGAAAAATACCAACGAAGAACCTTCTAGACCCCCGTTTGGCATAAATAAACACTGGAGCTGTTCCAAAAAATACAAAAGTGCAAACAGGTATGGATAGATATATCACTATAACTAAGAGAAAGGCTAGTCGTAGGTCCACGCAACAGGATCGCATACCTAAACAATACAAAAGTTCTAACGTAGGCTCCTTGCCAACAAGCCAAAATAGATTTGCTGTACTCTCCATTCCTGACAACGAAGAAGCAGAATCAGCTAATGTAGCAGTAATAAAAGAAGCCAAACCTCCACCCATCTACCTGCGAGAGCAAACATCTAATTCTATAGTAAACATGTTGTTCGAACTTGTGGGCAAAAATAATTTTTATGTCGTTTCAATACGACGAGGACAATTCCAAGAGACCAGGATCCAAACCCATACTGAAATGAACTTTCGTATTATCTCAAAACACCTCGATGCAGCAAAGAAAAGTTACTATACATATCAACCAAAACGTGCTAAGGGTTTGACTGTTGTCATAAAAGGTATAGATAGTTCCGTTCCCACAGAGGAAATAAGATCTGCCTTAGAGTTGGAAGGGTATGAGATGAGGTGACGTAAGGGGTACGAATTGAAAATGGTCCTTCCCTTTGCCCCAACTTGACCAATTTCACTCAAGTATAGGAATATGGTAAAGAACTCTTTTATAAGGGATATCATGAAATTGCATGCCGATACGATGATTACTTTCCATGGTATAGCGGTTTTAAAACACAAAACATACCCGGGTATGTAGCTGTTGACATAAAAGTTAAGTATCATGGATTTTTGGGCAATAGATTCGGAAAAATATGAGGCAAATGAAATAATGTTTCCTGAAATCTCAAAAGTTGTGAGATGATTTTCATCAATTCTACAATCACTGGATTTGGATGAAATTTGGTAAACAGATAAGATATGGCCCAGATTCAAATATTAGGGCTAAAAAATCAAAGCAAGTTAAACTCTGTTTTTGGTTTAAATTGTGTTTAAACCAACAAATCTATAAATCACTAAACATGTATACCATCTTTAAACGCATAAAATTGGGCGTTTAAACTACCAATACAGACTAAAGACCTGCACAGATACATCTGTTTATATCTGTTTTTGTGTTTTTTTCTAAAGTTGATGCGTATGGATGAGTGCTCTTGTGTTTCTGATATAAGTTGATCTTGATATGATTTGTAAAAAAGTGGATGTAAGTTGATACAAAAGCGAAAGAGAGTATCATATCTGCTAATATCTGTTTCGCGAAAGCAGATCCTAGTGGATGCTGATGGAATACAATAAGTTACTTATCGTACGATACCGTTATTTTCAATTATTTTTCAACGCAAAAGAGCCGTCCCTTTGGCTGGCTAAAAAATAATTTTTTACAAAAACAAAATATGTACACATGAACAGTTATTTTTTCAATAATTTTTGCGTGATGTGGTTCGAGCACAAAAAAAAAACAAACAAAAAAAACTTTACAAGAACAAAATGTGTTGCTTGTTTTTTTGGAAGGCAAACATTTTTGAAATTTTCGGTACCGATATGTATTTTGTTTGTGTAAAAAATTCTTTCATGAAATTAAAAGGTTGCGTTTTCTTCGTTCAAGTGCCAAGTAGACAAAAATTATTGAAAAAAAAAACTCTGAAAGAACTAAACACGTGTACATACTTTGTGTTTGTAAAAAATAAAAACTAGCAGGAAGCGTTGTAATCAGGCCTACCATATTTACCGATAAATCTGCATTTTGACGATTTTTTTTTCTCTAAATTATCAAAGTGCCTATTTTTTGATAAACACTTACAGCACGGTAATTTTTGGTTTGTTTTATACAAATTATTAATTTTGGGTAACTTGTTACACAAAGAGACAACTTTTATTAGCGCTTATACTTAAGGAAAAAATGGTTATACATATTTATTTTATATATGCAGTGTTTGTATTGCGTCTAACCCAACAAACACATTTTGAAAAATATACAACTTCATATGAGAAGCTTAAAGAAATGTGGTACATATGTTTTACTTGACCTAAGAATTGTAACCAGAAAAATAAATAATTTTTTCCAATAGATATTTGTAAACAAAAAATTAATTAGGTTATTAATTACCAAAAATAAATAAATTTTACTTTAATTGGTTACCACAACCAAAAAAAATATGTATAACGATAATGGTTAAAGGCTCCCAATTGAAAATAAAGGAATTTTTTCTCGTAACCTTTAGAAAAAAAATTAAAAGTAATTATTTTTAGTCCCTGAGTTATTTTTGGAATAAAAACAAAAAAGTCCATATAAAACAGCTATTTTTCAACGTAAACATAAAAGGTCGAATTTAACTCTTAAAAAAAGAGTTTTATTAAGCCGTCATAAATTAAAACTCATTTCAGGAGTTTGATTTTAACCGACATTTAATTAAATTCATATTTTGTACTTGGACACCCAAAGCTTGTAGCTGGTCAGATCACTACAATTTGTAAAGCAATATTATCTAATCAGCTTGCACTGCAATTAAACTAATTGTCATTATTTTATGACTGCGAAATAAAACTCTCTTTTTAAGATCCATACCTACTTTTATTTTTTCGTGGAAAAATTATTTTAACTGTGGAGTTAAGATCGTTTATTCAAGATCACCACAGGTTCTTAATGAGACGAACCTTGGTATAAGACAGTATAGGTCTCCGCTGACTCTAATATGGAGAGTTTTCAAGCTAAAATTATATGGATCACTCTTATTAACGGTCCCTGCAATTTACCTTTAAGTAAAATCTATTCATATAAAGGGTGTCTGGTGGCAAAATTATATTTTTAAATGCGATTATTTCAAATAGTAATAAACGGTGCGGAGGAAGGTTGGCGCCGTTGGAATTATCGATTGGGAGGATTTGTGAGTCACAGTTCGCTGAGGAGACATTTTTTAAGGGTAATGATTCTTACGTAATTGCTCGTCGACAATTTTGTTCAAAGTTCATTTTCACTTAAATAGCCACGTCAACAAACAAATCTACCGTTACTGCCCAGCAAAAACTTTGCTTACAAAATAAGCAGAAAAATAATGAGAATTTGACGAGCCGACTACTTACTTTTCTACTAGAAAAAGTACTTATTTTTGTTCGAGATGTCCCAAAAGTAATCCATTATAATTTAGCCTATTATAATCTAAAAAATAATATGTTTTTTTTAAACTTAAAATTTTTATAAAAATATATAGTTACACAAAGGCAATAAAGTAAAATTTTTTTTTTTTTAATTATTTTTTTTTAATTTTTTAAATTTTATTTTATTTTTTTTTTTCTTATTTTCTTATTTTATTTTTTATTTTTTTTCCTGTCTCTGGCGGGATTCGATCGCGCAACCTCGGTGCTGATAGACTAGCTCGCTACCAGCTAGTCTACCGGGGCAGTGTAGTTTTTGTATTAAAAAACTATGTTTTTTGACTATAATGACTATAATGACATTTTTATTGTCATAATGAAAATTTAAATTTTTCTGTATATTTAAGATATAATAATAAAGTTATTATTTAATATATAACCAATAATGCAAAAAGTGGCGAATAAAGCTACAAAGTAATGAATTCTGGAAGTCATTAAAAGTAGGATTGTAAGTAAAGTTTTTGCTGGGTGGTCTCCAAGAACCTAAAACCTTCGATTGAAACATCAAATACCTTTACATTGCCCCAGGGTAAATTTTTGGTGTGCCTTATCCACGCATGAGAAAATTGGGTCATTTATTTTTTTAAATTCTCGAAAAACAAGGCTCCGTGTTGAACAGTGTGTTCAAGTCGACACAAGACATGTGGATGACATAATCTTTAAAAAATAAAACCCGCATTTCCATTCTACCGTTCAATGCTTTTAATAAAACTTTGTGTCAATTATTAAAATTTTTATTTAAGTTTGAAAATATAAATCTGCTATCAGATACCCCGTATTTTTTTAATTAAATAAAATTTATTTATAAAACATTTATTTTTTTTAAAGCATTATGTAATGGTTAATGGTTTTGCTTTGTTGTTTTTGTCACTAAAAATATGTTTTATTGTGTTTAAAACAGTAATTTTAATTTGCCGTTTTTTTCATAATTTGATTTCCGATTTGTTTTTGAAAATATGCCGATTTTTTACTACAACCATCTGGCACCCCTGGTTGAGATCTTATACAAATTTTTACAAACTCTCTTATTTTCATCAACTCGCCAACAATATTTAAAAATACAACAGATTACCACAGATATTGTAGAAATACTTACGGTGACAACAGATGTTTGTAAGCAAAAAAAAAATGTTATGACACACTCAATCCAAAACCATAAGCATCTGTTTTTGTTTTTAAGATATGGTGAGTGGGCAAAAGCAAAACCATACAATATCAGTTACACTCATTCTCTCATTTATATCAGTAGTAACAGATATATATCTGGTGTATCTGTTTCAACAATACTTACTGATACACTCGTGCAGGTCTTTAATACAGACCATATGAATTTGATGAGATTTATCATAGTGCTGCCACATGTTATTTTTTTAACCACATATAATACATGGGACACTGATTTATAGTTGTTGCCATTAGAGTTAAATCGGGGAAAAAATTGGTACTTTTTCTCTTTTTGATAAATTTGGTATGCAGATTGCATATCGAGCTCTAACCGCGAAAATAACGTAAGCGACATAATTTTCAATTTTTTTTTATTGGCAACTCTTGCATCCTCTCCTAAAATGTCATGGTCACATAAGGTACCGTTACGATTTTATAGCAAGAACAATTTTATCGTAAGCGACAAATTTAATACAAAATTTATATGAAATAAAATAAAAAAATACTCTCCCCTGTAAAATTTGATTTTTGGCGCTTACGTTATTTTCACGGTTGGGGCAGATTAGTATATAGGGCACTGTTAAAGGGGAAAAATTGGTACTTGTTAAGGGATAAAAACGGGGTAAAATTTACTTTTTCTTAATTAATAGATTTGATATACATACAGATTATAGCCACATCAGCATACAGTAAAACGCTTATACTACTATACCTTTGGTACTTTTTCTCCTTTCGAAAAATTTGGTATAGAGAAAGCATATGGCCCAGAATTTAATATAATGTACTTCTTATTATGCCAAAACGAAAAAACTGGTACTTTTTATCATTTAAATAAATGTGGTATATGTATATGGTCCAGTGGCCAGAAAATACATATAAAGAAGCCCCTTGCATTTTCATATGGACAGTTCAATGCCGGTTGCACAAGAGTATCAAGTGCACAAAACTTGTATGCATGTTTTGATGAAAAATAATAGTTCCTTTAATGCAGTGATAACCAAGCAACAAACAAAGTTGTTGTATAAAAATAAATTGCCGACCGTGTCTGTGTAAAAAAAACGATTATTGACTGCCTCGCAAGACTATGGAGTGGCCCGAACAAAGTTGTTGTATACATGTGAATTGCCGACCGTGTCTGTGTGAAAAATACAATTATTGACTGCTCGCGAGTCTATGGAGTGGTTTTGACTGCTTTAATGTTGTTTATTGAAATATTTTAACATAAATTAAGTATATAAGTAGATGTAAAAAACTTCATAAAATTTAATAAATTTTACATACAATTTCACGTGAACGAAGTAAAGCTAGTAGTTGATATACCAAACTGAATTGTTTTTTGTTATATTATGGTAGTAATGGGTGATTTTTTTAAGAGTTTAAAAAAACACATAAAATTCAGAAGAATGCATGAAATAGTTTTTTGAATCGATAGTACGGTCCATATAATTTAATGTTTGAAGATTACTTCATGCTAATGTTGACCGTGAATCAATTGAAGCGGGCATGTGTGAATAGACATGAGCTTTAACATAGCCCCACAAAAAATAGTCTAAAGGCATTTAATCGCACGATGTAGGCGGCCAATTGACCGGTCCCGAACGTGAAATAAAATGTTCACCGAACTCGCCTTTCAATAAGTCCATTGTTAACCGCGCTGTGTGGCATGTGGCACCGTCTTGTTGAAACCACATGTCATGCAAGTCAAGCTCTTACATTTTGGGCAAAAAAAAAAGTTGGATATCATCTCACGGTAGCGCTCACCATTCACAGTTACGTAATGATTCGCATCATCTTTAAAGAAGTACGGTCCAATGATGCCACCAGCCCATAATCCGCACCAAACTGTGACTTTTTCTGGATGCATTGGTAGATCTTGCAATCCTTCTGGCTGATCTTCACTCCAAAACCGACAATACTGCTTACTAACGTACCCATTGAGCCAAAAATGAGCTGACCATAAAATGGAAGAAGCGCGCGATGATCTTTTTTAACAGAGCACGCATTTTGATAATAAAATTCAATAATTTTCAAGCGTTGTTCGTTTGTAAGGCGATTCATGGTTAAATTATAGACCAAACTGAAGATGTTTGACAGTGAAACAAAACACGAAACGTGCGTCAGTTGTTTAAACCAGTGCTGCCGAAAAGATAATAGCTAAAAAATCACCCGATATATACAAATAAAATTTATAACACATTTTCGTCGGTTTTTTGTAAACATAAATAAAATAATGTAATTTGAAATCTTTTAGAACAATTAGGGTTAAAAAGTGCATTTATAAAATTCTCAATACCATTCCTGATACGAAATGTTAACAGTTATGTGGCTTTTACAATTTTTATTAAGTTAATTTTCTTTAGTAGCACAACAAGTAATAAGTATGGAAATAAATCGAGTAAATTGTTCTTAATCAGAAAATTTTTTGATAAACAACTACAAAAATTTGTTATTAAGCATTTTAACCTCAAAACTTTGAAATCGCTGAAAGTTAGACAGAAACACAGTGCAACAAAATTCGAGTCATCGCTGCCAGCCTCAACGCTTGCAACGCGCAATGAAAGTAGACTACTAGTAGAGCAAATCTGCCAAAGGGTTTTGAAAAGTTAGCTCGGGTTCCCGAAATATGGGACCCTTAAGTTTTTACATTTTTTTAAAAAGCCGTTTGGTATAAGTCAAAAAAATATAATAAATGTACTTCTGGGGGCAAATTATGGCAGTCGTGATCGAATACATTATTGATTCGAAAGCAATTTTATTTTAGTCGATGCTGAATGTATCGTTATTATTTTTTCAGTGTTGTGAAAAATCAAACAAATGCTTTACATCACTTAAGACATAATTTCGATTCGTTTATTATGGGCAGAAAGAACTAGAAAAAAAATTGCTTTCGAATCGAAAAAGTATTCGATCACGACTGCCATAATTTGGCCCCTGAGCTAAAAATTAATTTCAGATATATTTCAGTAGAATCGTATGGCGATTGTTTTCTTTGAATTTATTAACCCTTTGACACTAATTTTAAGGGGTCATTTTTGTCCTTTTCCCCAATTCTTACAAGAAAGTATACTAAAACGGCACTTCTAAGGGTTAAAATGTTCTACGAATATTTTCTGCATCAAATTTCTCTAGAAGTCTTCTAAAACAAAAAGTTTGTGTGATGTATTTAAAACGGATTTATATATAAGATTAAATTAAAAGCATATTACAAACAACTTCTAAATTTTTGCGTTTTACGTTTTCGACTTCCAGCACACCTTTGCAAGTGTTTTATTACAATTTTTATAAAAACGAAAAAATATAATCTAACCTTAAAGTTTTGGTAACAATTGTGAACCATAGAGCCAATTTAGACTAGACTAATTTATAGTCGGATTAACTTTTGTTCTTTCCAAACTACACTGGATTAATTATTCTGGCATAAAATTGTATACGTACACGCAGCTTTGTATGTGTTAGTATTTTTTTATATTCATGTTTACACGACGGCGAACAACTAACGATTAAAATCGCTCTGCAAAAAAGAAAACACTGAACCTGTTTTTTTTCATAAGTGTGTATGTATTGGTTTTGTTCTGCTAATGCAGGGTTGAAGCTGGATTAAAAATTATGCCAACCAAAAACGACTCTCTTCACCCTTTTCGCCTACAAACTGCCGTTTTCTGCCAGAACAATTAGTCTAGTCTAAATTGGCTCATTGTTTACAAGAAAATGTTATGTTTTAAATTTCATTAAAATAGTTTCTTAGAGGCAGCAACTTCCCCCTATCTCCCCTCGTGGTCCTATTTTTTAAAGGTTTCTACACACATCAGCACAAATGCATAATACCCTCCCCACTACTGTGGTGTGGGTATAAAAACTATTTCCCCAAACTTTATTTTTGCATTTTAATGGCCATTTTCTCAATGTGTCGAAAAACTGTCTGTTACTTAATGTCAACATAAATTTATTGGACCGATAAACTGTCCGTTAACGATTTTGGGTTTCTCAATATACCGACAAAAAACATTGTTTTCAGCTGGCAACGCCACTCAAAATACATGTAAAAGTTGCGAGTCAGCTGATTGAATTTATATATACGGCAAATAAAAGGAAAATAAATAATTGGCAGATGAGTGCCGGTTAGCTTTGCGATAAAATCGAAGCAGATGAGACATTGGGAAAACCAAATTTCTTTAATGTGCATTTTTTCGTTGGGAAAAAAGATAATCGCCTAATGAGAAAATGGCCATAAGTCTTTTAAATATTGCAGATATTGAACAACTTACCTTATAAAAATTAATTATTAGCTTTACTTTAAACTGCTTAAAAAATCTTTAACTTTTTTTAAATTTTATTTCAGTTTCCTATAGGTATTTCTTTAATTTCATTTTAACTTTCTTTTAATTTTATTTCATTTTTGCCCATTTTTCATAAAAACAGGCCAAATTTTGTGGAAATTTACCATCTTTTATTATTAACTTTTTTTTAATTTATCAACAAACAAACTGAAACAAACAAACCCTCTACTTTTTCATATACACACTTTGCTTTTAGCTAAGACACTTTTCTTCTTCTTATTGACTTTGCTTTTATTTCCTAAAAAACTACACAAACAAACTCACACTTTAAAAAAAACACGACCCAACGCACTCAATACTGCCCACAACCGCGGCGATTTTAACAACATAAAAGCCAGCATAGACTGCGCTGTCGGTAGCTCTGCTTTTTATGAAAACATGTTCTTTCACCTTTTTTACTAAGTTCTGTTCAACCTTTTGCTTAGATTTTTTAATAATATAATAAAAAGGCGTTTTAATTTTATTTATTTATAAAATTGACAAATTTTCTTACACTTTTTACCCTTTTTTTAATCGAATTAAGGGAGCATTTTCTTAAGACGTTCACGCACTTTGTAAATTTTTAGAAACTAAAAAGAAGTGGAAGAGGAAATTAAGAAAAAGGGAATTTAAAAAAAACAAACCTGCTGGTTAAACTTAAGTGTGAGAGTAAAAGAGACAGAAAGTTCCAGCAAAGGTAGAATAAGTGCTTTTATAACAATAAGAAAATATGGTTGGCTAAGGAAATTATTAGGTTTTGTTTTAGAAGATTAGAGCAGGGGTTGTCAGATGTGGCGATTTTGGCGTCCTTATTTTTGATTTGGCAACATGGCGACATGACAATAGATCTTGTAGTCTATTTATGATGAGCCATGAATTTGTTTTGAGAGTCGTTAAAGTCAATACAAAAAAATTTTATTATTATTTTGTTTTTTTATGTCTGGAATTAAGTAATGTTGAAATGGCGGGTGAAGATATTGAAAAACTTCGAGACAACTGTTTTCCATATCTTAAAATTCTCTTAAAAGTACTAATAAATAGAACTCCTGATAACTTGAATATTAGAGCGGGCCGATTTGTAAGGACAAAAATTTGTCGATATTGTGCCATCGATTTTTCGGTAGCTCTTGGCATGAGGAAAAAAATCCACTACAAAATATCAAAAAAATTATTTTCGAGGCACCCAAATTTCAATTTATTGACTTCTTCTCCACTTTTATTTTTTATTTAAATATTACCTTTCCAAAGCGAAATTGTACGCTATAACGATGGATATAGCAGATGTTTTTCTTAAGATTTGGACGACTTTTAATCTTAAAATTTTTTTAAGCATGTTAAGACATGTTAAAAAAAATTCCAAGGTAAAACGACGGTGGCTTACTTTTTTCGAAAAAAAAATGTTTTTTTGGGTTTTTAGACGAGTTTTTGTCGAAAATTTTTTTTCGATCTTTTACTCTTTTTTGTTATTAAAAGTAAAATTTTAAAGCTGTATTAATACCAAGGGATACGTATCCCAGCGGCAAATATTGAAAGGACCGCAAGTGGCAGGCCTTTTTGAAGGCCTCTATACTCCTTTCTAAAAGATTCGCTTCGCATGATATCCTGCCTTCAGAAGTATGCCTTCTAGAAGGTATAAACTTCTTTTTAAAAGACCTTCTGAAATATTCAGTACACATTCGCTACTCCCTTCTTTGAGAAGGGAGAAAGGAAGGTGTTCAGTTTTATTTACTTTTTATTTTTAGTGACCTTCCTTACTCCCTTCTTTGGGAAGGGATCGAAGTTGTTTTTAAAGGAAGTGTGGAAGGCCTTGCGCCCAATGACAACCTGTGAAAAAAATAAATAAGTATGGAATGCGGCGATAAGGGCTTCTGACTGCTTGCGACTGCTAAATAAGGCCTTCTATTAGGCCTCTTTACTCCTTCTAGTTACCGCTGGGATTATACATATGGGTAATTCCATAATGTTGAACGTAACAGTCGTACGCATCAAAAATGCAATAACATTTTAAACAACAAATATTATAACGTTCTTTTAACCCTTAAATTATAGCACTAAGAAAGCACTGTTATCTATGTTAAAGTTTATAGGGGGCGCGATTTTGGGTCAAAGATAATGGCAAAGTAGTGGTTCGAACGTGAAAAAAATAGAAGTAGTTTTTGTGGCCATGTATAAAAAGGCGTAATTCAGAGAAACCTGCAATGTAAGATTTAAATGTCTTTGGTTTAATTCAAAAATCTTCTGTATATTTTTAAGCCAAAAACTGTGTCGATACGTGACATTTCGAACGTGACATTTTTTCCATAATAATTTAACTGAATAATAATTAAAACAAAATAAAAATTTATCGTTAATCCGAATAGCATATTTCTCTTCGAACTCTTCCTTAGATTACAGACCATGTAAGAAAATTTTTTTGGAATAATTATTATTAAATATCACCTCTTTGAAAGGAGGATAATATTAAAGAAAACATACAATCAAACATTCTCACAAATAAGAAATTACGCTTGTACAACTTTGCAGTCTGCTAGTTCGTCTTAGTGAACGAATTTATGGGGGAATTTATAAAATTTGTAAAATCTTAATATTTCTTAATAACAAAATCATAAAAGAATATGCTTTTAATAACTTTTAAATTGTCGGTCACGGTGGACCTTTAGAAAGAAATGCCCATATATCAAAAGATCTTTAGCAGGACATATTTTCTAAAAGCCTCGGAAAAATCGGTTCAAATACAAAAAGTTTTGACCAAAATATAATTTTTTTTTTTTTAATACTCATTTTCGGGTTCTGGCAGTCGTGATCGAGTACTTCCTCGATTCGAAAGCAATTTATTATATTTTTATTATTTAATAAACGTATCGGAATTATTTTTCCTGTATTGTAAAACATTAATTTGAGTTTCACAATACTGAAAAAGTAATTTCGATTCGTTCAGTATCGATTAAAGAATTAGAAATAAAATTGCTTTCAAATCGAGAAAGAACTCGATCACGACTGCCAGAATTAGGCCCCAGAAATGCAAAACAATCAAAAAATATATGTGAATCTAAAAAGGGTCAAAAGGAGCGAAGGGACAAAGGGCCATGTGGCCAATCAACATTCAAAACTGCCAAAACAATGACTCAATTGTAACATAAATCTCGTTACTGGTAAAGGCTAGATTACACTATTATACTTTGTATTAATACATGTCAAAAACTCAAGTAATATGACAAAGTGTGATAGTGTGAATGCAATGTGTCACGAAAATGACAAGTATTAAGAAAAAAGTTTGACATCCCATACGACTTCATCGTTTTTTGAAAAATTTCTAAACAATAATACTTTTCATTGGGTCAGGGTTGCATTTTTTCACGCGTGAGTGTTTATACTTTGTGTGATAGTGTGAACACAAACTGTCATGTTACATTAGATTTTTTGACAGTCGCAACAAAACTCATTAGATTTCTATCTCACAAAGTATTATGGAATACGTAAGACTTGTGAGATAGTGTAATCTAGGCTTAAGTATGTATATAGAACTCAAGCAATTTGAGTTTCAATATTAGGTAACCAAATCTCAAAAATGTATACGAAATATATCAACAGCTGTATTCAAATAAAAAGTTTGCCACAGCTTGTACCCTACGAGCTGCCAACTAGAATGCCGATTAAGCTTAGCAGCAACTTGTGTACTTCTGCTAACTTTTAATAAATCAACCCTGAATTTTAATGGAGCCACATTTGATTGCTCAAAAATGCAACACGTTTTGCATTATTCATCGCTATTTTTGTCATTTCATTTTGTTTTTCCTGTCACATACAAAAATTTTAAAAAGATCTTAAGCGGCCCATACACCTGCCATATTATTGTATATGATATTCGCCATATTATTTCTATTTTGACCTATATTATGCAATAAGTCGCACAATGGTTTCATTCATTCAATAAAAGGGCGAACATAACCTATAGGAATAACATCAACAGCATTGTACAATGTTGCCAACACACATCACTTTCTTTTCGTTGTGCAATAAAAATCAAACGTCTTTTGATTGTTGCCAATATATTGTGTGACTATCGAATATTAAATACACATTGGCGATATAATTGTACAATACGGAAAATTGAAAATTTTATTGCAAGTGTATGAGCCGCTTTAGAATGAAAATAAATAAAAAAAAAGAGATAGCCGATTTAAACCCCCGCAGTAAATTAAAAGAAACCAACAAAATTATTTTACATTAAACGGCTTTTTTACAAGTTGGCATACGTTTTGCAGCTCGTTAACAAGAGTTAAGCAAATCGTTAGTCAGAGTTTGGTAATTGTATTATGAATAAACTTTTGGTTAACTTCATGCCAACTTTTCGTTATGAATACAGCCGCAAGTATATAAGAAAAACGAAAACATGGAATCTAGACTGAAAATTATATTATAAAAAATGCTATAAGGTGATGTAAATAAAGCGATTTATATTAGAACTTTGAAATTAATGGTTAAGCTTCAAGGTTCGTTAAAAATATCATGAGTCGTAACAGTTTAAGCCGAACTTAAATGTTTTTCAGGAGTGGAATTTATATTGGAGCCATGGTAAGTTATGGACCCATCATTCCAAAATCCTGCAGAGTTATTTCTGGTATTAAAAAAAATAAATTTCAATTAGGCGGAGAAATCAGTTTTAGCGTTTACAGTGAATTTCAGAAGGCTGCTAAAATGGGATCTAACGTAAATTATGGACCGTATATCAGAAAATTGCATAACATTTTTTGTTGGCCATATGAAGCTAAGCTGGAAAAAAGTTTACCGCAATATCTATATCTGCTACGGTTTTAGGCTCATTTAATTATTTTACCAGAGTGGGCTTTATATGGGGCCTATGGTAAATTATGGACCGATATTCACGAAATTTCACAGTGCCAGTGCTAGTAACAAAATACAGGCGGTAACAAAATTGTTTTAGAAATTTCAGAATTGACTTTAAAGTTGCTCTCACTTCCATGGTCTAATGCTGAAGTAGAGAGGGTGTTTAGACAAGTAAATATCGTTAAAAGTAATTTGAGAAATAGGTTACATTAAGCATCCGTTAATTCGATTTTTTCAATTAGGTAAATATTTTTACCATAACAATAAAATTTGTATACCAACACCACAATAGTGAAGAGGGTACTATGCGTTTGTGCTGATGTCTGTAACACCTTAAAATATTGGTTCTTAGTCCACCTTTACTTATACCGATCAACTCAGAATCACTTTCTGAGTCGAATTAACGATGTTTGTTCGGCTGGCTGGCTGGCTGTCCATGTAAGCCTTGTGCGCATAGTACAGGTCGCAATTTAGAGATTATTCGATAAAATGTGGTACAAAGGTTCTAATGTGGTGTAGGGTATCATAAAGTCGGGTTTAACCGACTATACTTTCTTACTTGTTTTTTATTGTATATCTGGACTCAAAAGGTTGGGTAAATGTTATCGTGATTATGATATACCTTCAAATTATTTAAAACTTATGATTATTTGAAACTAATGAGTGATTCCTAATAGATTAACAATAACGACATCGAATTTTTCGATGATTTAATTTTTTTTTTATTAATTTATTTTTATATTAATTATTCTTATTTAACAAATTGATCACAACTCACAATTTCATCATAAACAACTTTTAATGAATTATTTCTGTTTTGTTACTGAATTTTAATGTGTTTTTATTTAAAAAAGGTTTTAGACCATTTGTAGCAATTTTTTAGCCATTTTTTCCGTAAATTTAGCCATTTTTGGTCACCAAGTTTTGGCAACACTGAGGGGCCTAAGTAAATTATGGACCGATCTTCACGAAATTTTACAGCGTGATTTCCAGTATAAAAAAAAAAAAAACTTTGCAAAATCTTATATTATTCTGTGCATTATTCCACCATTTATGTTAGTTTTTGTAACAAAATTATAATTTTTTTTTGGGTGGTTCCACATTTTGATTCTTAGCTCTGACCCTACTGAACCGATTTTGGTGGATTTCAATCCCAACTGCTTAGGATAACTACAAGTAATTTGACACCTAGTTTGTTTAGATTTTTTGAGTTTTTCGAAAGTGAGCGTGTTTTCAACAGACGGACAGACAGACGGACATGGCTAAATCGACTTAGAATTACTCAAGGACCCAGAATATATGTATATACTTTATGGGGTCTGAGATGAATAGTAAAAAAGTTTCACACGGAATGACAAACTTAGTATGTATACCCTCTTCACAACTAATTGTGGTGGAGGGTATAAAAAATTCCCTTTGAAATCATAACTTATAAGCTAAGATACAGTTTTAAAAAGATTTTGACTTTAAACGCTTATAAAATGCTTAGCATTTCTTCCCTTTTTCCTCTTCTAATTATTCAGTAATCACATTAGTCTTTCAGACAAAATTGTTTGCTAGGTCACCGAAAGAAAATAGCATAATTTCCAAACGCCATCTATACTCAACCGTAAGAACTAAAATTAGCAAATACAACAACCTTAACTCGTGTGGTATTTATTTTTAGAATCCACACAAGCCAGAACCAATTAACAAAAACAATTGCAAGTAAAAAAATTAAAATAAAACAAGAAATAGAAAAGCAAAACAGAAATTTGTCATTATATTGCAACAAGACTCCGTGGCGCAACGGTAGCGCGTCTGACTCCAGATCAGAAGGTTGCGTGTTCAAATCACGTCGGGGTCATTGAAATTTTCTTTTTATTAAATTTTTTTTTTTATAAAATGTTATTTCTTTTATAAAAGATGTCCCAAAATTAACGCTGTTTGTGCATCAAATTAATTATAAAAAAGACTATTTTACTGTTGTTGTTTAATTCTATTTATTTATTAATTAACAAACAACCGCGAGAGGGAAAAAATCAAAAACATTTGAGAAAAACAAAAGAAATACCAAAAAGTAGTTGTCATAAAAATGTTTTATATATCCGCTGATTTTTATCATTCAAACTAAAACTTTTTTTTGTTTGTCAAGTGACCACTGATGGTTTAATAATTTTTTTTTTTTTTTTGTATTAATAAAAACGCATATTTTTCAAATATGACGACTACTGAGATATATATATATATGTACATATGTATATAAACATATATCCCAGTAAATTTCAACGGAACAGCAGTTGTCTAACTAGTAGTTAACCAATAACATATGATGGTTTAACTAATGGTTAACAAAAAGCTGGAAATAATATTTTGTTATTAGCTAACTAAGAACTGAAAATTTGGGCCTAACAGAGGACTACACTGGACAACATTTGGCTCCAGCAGGGTCCTTACTTTGAGAACAATATTATAACTTCGCAAATCGTTGCGAAAAAGTCAATATTTCATGGGCAATGTTCATTTTTGCTGTTGTTGTACGAAAAAGCATTATTTTAGAACTCATTATTCGATTCTAGCTTATTTTGTTGTTGTAAAATTCCGCGAAATTTGCTGTTTAACTTCCAAATGTGACGAAGTTGCTCAAATTTCGTAGACAATAGAACAACACTCTACCAATTGCTTGGAGGAATGTATCCAATGAACCCCAAGTGGTGTAACATACAAACATATATGATTTTAATAAAGTGACGTCACTACTACAACAATGCAACAATAGAAAAAAAACAGGTCCGGTTATTTATTTATCCTTAAAACAGTTATTCTAAATAATTAATGCGTTTAACGAACTTTTCAGTATAACGAACAGGCCTGACAAAGTACTGGTTCGTTAGCCCGAAAACTACTGTATTTTATTGCTAGAATTGCGACGGTGAATGACAAAATGCCTGTATAAAAAATGTTAATAAACAAAACAAAGATACCATACGTAGAACTGAGGCCACTTTATGCTGTGTTCGCACGGCATCTTAAATTATGTTTTTTTTTTGCTTTTTGAATTATGAATACGAATTACGCTGTTCACAAGGCATCTTCTTAATTCAACAGCTCTTCTTCTTACATTTATGAAATTTTTTGCTTTGAAAATTAATACAAAAAGCAAGCAACAATTTCAAATGTCGCGTTTTTAAACAATTCCTATTTTGATTCTTTATTTGTTGTTTTTAATTTCATGACACTTTTCATGATAGTGATGTCAACCTTAACATCACTTGACAAACGTGTCATCAGGGTCGAAATGAAGTTATGTCATCAATGGGACGACACATCGGCATTACAGAAATGACGAACATGTCCTCAGTGCGATGACGCAGTAACATCGGAGAAAGGACACATTAGCATCAATTTAATGACAGTTTGTCATTAAGTCAAAGTCAATGGAATTGACTTAAGTCAAAGTGAGAGAATATTATGATTTACTTACCCGTTACATATGTCTGTTTCACGTTTGTGGAATTACGACCTTTGCTTACAGCAGAACTCTCAACAATAAGACACCAGCACCATGCCTCATATGGTTCGCAATCATTCTACTTTAAAAATTTGATGTATTTAACTGAATTATTTATAAAAAAATAGAATATAGGAATTTTTGCTTCTTATAATACATTGTAATCATGAAAATAATGTTAATAATATACAAAATGTGGCATCGAATTATTGTCACTATAGCCATAAAATAGATAACACGTAAAAAAATGATAAAATTGTACGAAGACGGTTGGTCATTGGTTGGATTGATGTTATTTTTTGCATCATTGATGCCATTTGTATTAACATTGATATGAAGATGCATTTTTCTATCAGTGTGAATTCGCCTTGATTTTAGGTTTTTTTTTCTTATTTGTTTCGCATTCGTAAAACCGCTCTGGGCGCAGCTCGCGCGTCTTTGTCGTTATCGTTTTAAGACAAACAAGCCGTTTGTTTGTTTGCTTTTCGTGTGTTTTACGTTTCACTCCGCATTGGTTAGTGGCGTGGTGTCGCATAACTGTACCGAGTTGCAGTTCTTGCGGTGTCAGCATTAACCACATGCAATCGTTTCATAACCTCAGAATTTTAACGTGTTTATCTGGTGGTGAACCAAGGAAATAACTCAAACGTTTTATCGTGAAGACAAGATATACATACTCTGGAGCTTATTCGGGAAGCTATTTGCCTTCCTATACGAAGGTCTAGGTCGATCGAGGACTTTATGGATGAGACTCTAAGATACTGTTTGATACCCTGGCAATATAACACAACATAGTTAGCCAAAAAAAATTTAAAAAAAAAAAAATATTTTTTTGTTTTTTTACAGCCTTCGAAAAAAGTTAGTGATGACAATGATTTTTTGTAGTTAGCATGGTAATTCAAAATGAATTACGTACAAATGAGATAATTTGCTATGTAATTTAGAGATGGATTAGAGAAAGACTCCAGTTATAGTGGAATTACAGCAAAGTGAAAGCCAGGCTACGAGTAGAGTTAGAGCATAATTTGGGTAGAGTTGGAAAAGAGTTAATGTAAAATTAAAATGGAAAAAAGCAGAAAATTAGAGTAGATACAGACTAGAATTATAGAATTTGAAAATTAGGGATAGAGTTATAGTAAGGTTAGAGCAGAGGTATAGTTAGATTAGAGTTTAAATAAAGTTGAAGAAGAGTTAACATAAAGTTAGAATTGAATAAGAACAAAGTTAGTTAGAGTAGATTCAGACTAGAATTAAAGTACTTCACAAGTAAGGATAGAGGTTGTAAAGAGGGTCAGTGAAGATAGAGCGAGTAGAGCGGACTGTGAGTGAAGCTTTATCAGGCCTAGAGTCATATTGAGGTGTATTTATGCCAGTCATATAATTTTTTTTAAAAACGAAATTATCTAAGATTTTCATCAAAATTTCCAATTTTTTGTTATTTACAATTTTATTTTATTAAACCTGTTATTTATCTTTTATTTAATATCTCAAGTATTCGTCCATATAATTATCTAATATTTTGTTTGCAATTAATTTTCTTTAAATTTGTTTTCTATTTTATTCATTTATTTTTTTTTATTCAATTCCTTGTATAATAAAAACTTTTAAAGTGTTTTTTAAACAATAAATCACTTGAAATGTTACAAAATAACGACAAATAATCGAACAAATCTGTGTAAAGCACTTGTATTAAAATAATTTATAGAAAAACAACAAGTGCTTTTTCAATAAATAAAATTAAAATTTAAAAAAAAAATATCTATTGCTAAAAAAAAAAAAAAATTGACGCAAAATTCAAAAAAATATCAATTTATAAAAAAAACCAAATAAATTGACGTAAAATTTTGTGATACAAAGAATAATAAAAAAACTATCTGTCAGTGATCACTTGTTGTCACTGAAAAACTTAAATGTTATTAACATTTTAAAACTAGAAACCATTAACAACAACAATTTTCCTATAAAAATTTTAATAATAGATATTAACCACCCATGATCGATGACATGCCTTTCAAAGTCTTTGTTAGATAGAGACAGATTGATAATATTGATCATAAATAAAGCCTGAGGGCAGTTAGGAATTTATAATTTATAACATTTCAACAATAAAAAGCTTCTTTAATTTAAAGGGCAAGATTATGCACTAAATTACGAAATTTTAAATTCTTTTTCTGAAAAGTTTATAATAAATTAGCGATTGTTGTAGAATATAGGCAAAAATCCAGAGTTACGGATCCAAAGGGAGCCTCCCTTGGCTAGTCGAGCACTATATTCTAAACTCATAAATTGGGTGACCCCCCCCCCCTAAACATGAACACTGCATACTTCCTTGCTAGAACCTGAAATCGGGATCCCGAAATATTTTCTTTAATCCCGGGATTCAAAAAAACCAATCCCGATTGGAAGCCCTAGTAAGAGTAGGGTTGAAGTAGAGTTAGAGTAGAGTTAGAGTAGAGTTAGAGTAGAGTTAGAGTAGAGTTAGAGTAGAGTTAGAGTAGAGTTAGAGTAGAGTTAGAGTAGAGTTAGAGTAGAGTTAGAGTAGAGTTAGAGTAGAGTTAGAGTAGAGTTAGAGTAGAGTTAGAGTAGAGTTAGAGTAGAGTTAGAGTAGAGTTAGAGTAGAGTTAGAGTAGAGTTAGAGTAGAGTTAGAGTAGAGTTAGAGTAGAGTTAGAGTAGAGTTAGAGTAGAGTTAGAGTAGAGTTAGAGTAGAGTTAGAGTAGAGTAGAGTAGAGTTAGAGTAGAGTAGAGTTAGAGTAGAGTTAGAGTAGAGTAGAGTTAGAGTTAGAGTAGAGTTAGAGTAGAGTTAGAGTAGAGTTAGAGAAGAGTTAGAGTAGAGTTAGAGTAGAGTTAGAGTAGAGTATAGTAAGAGTACAGTAGAGTAAGAGTTAAAGTAGAGTAGAGTAGAGTAGAGTAGAGTAGAGTAGAGTAGAGTAGAGTTAAAGAGAAATTAGAGTAGAGTTGGAGTAGAGTTAGAGTTGAGTTAGAGTAGATTTAGAGTAGAGTTAGAGTATAGTAAAAGTAGAGTAGAATAAGGGTTAGAGTAGAGTAGAGTTAGAGAGAAATCAGAGTAGAGTTAGAGTAGAGTTGGAGTAGAGTTAGAGTTGAGGTAGAGTAGAGTTAGAGTAGAGTTAGAGTAGAGTTAGAGTATATTAAGAGTAGAGTTAGAGTATAGTAAAAGTAGAGTAGAGTAAGAGTTAGAGTAGAGTAAAATTAGAGAGAAATTAGAGTAGAGTTAGAGTAGATATAGATTAGAGTTAGAGTAGAGTTAGAGTAGAGTTAGAGTAGAGTTAGAGTAGAGTTAGAGTAGAGTTAGAGTAGAGTTAGAGTAGAGTTAGAGTAGAGTTAGAGTAGAGTTAGAGTAGAGTTAGAGTAGAGTATAGTAAGAGTAGAGTAAGAGTTAGAGTTAGAGTAGAGTAGAGTTAGATAGAAATTAGAGTAGAGTTAGAGTAGTGTTGGAGTAGAGTTAGAGTTGAGTTAGAGTAGATTTAGAGTAGAGTTAGAGTATAGTAAGAGTAGAGTAGAGTGGAGTGAGAGTAGAGAGTAGAATTAGGGTCTGGTTTATTTGATTCTTTTTTTAATTTGTTCATTTTAAATATTAACGTAATATAAAAGTTAAAAGTTAATTTCCAGTTTAGAAAATTTAACCTAGTTACATTTTTTTCCTTTTATCGATATAATTGTTAACATTTATCTGACCATTCCATTCAACCACAACCAGCCATCCATTTATTTTAATCAGTCATCAAGCCGTTGCTTGTATTTTATTGTTGCTCCCTTATCTCCTCACATGTTACTACAGGTATCAACATGAAGCACACAACAAAATTTCTAGAAAACACATTCGTGGCCCCCATTTAACAACTACAAATATACAATGTAAGTCAAACAAATCATATTTTATTTGTTTTATACATAAAAAAAATCTCATATCAAGTGACGTACATTTGTACCTGAATTTTCACGTAACCATTGATGATTAAAAAACAAAATAAAAAATAATAAATTTAAATATGTTAGCCGTTACATGGTTTTAATAAATGCTTTATTATTTTAAGTAAAAATATAATTTTAATATGATTCGGATAAACCAGCCGTTGAAGGGGTAAAGTGTTGTAAAGTCAAGGATATAAAAAAAAAAAGGGTTTTTAAAATTTTACCGTAGGAACACAATTGCACCGTATGAACGTAATATGTTCCACCTAGGAACTACGGGAAACAAAAATTATTAATAACATAAAAGAGTATGAGTCACGTTGGTAAATTCAAACGTATACTATTTTATACAAAGACACACTTTAGCTGAAGAAATATTAAAATTGTTCCTACGTCACACGTCGAATTGGATCTAATTCTATTTTATACGCGGGTAACGACCGTACTATCATAGAAAAAGAAACATTTTATGTATGAAATTAGATTAATTTTGAGTTTACAAATTGAATATTTGAAAACAAATTAAAGCCCGTTTTCAAAACTTACCGATAGCTAAAAGTAGACTTTAAACGGCTTTATAAAAAGTGTTCCATTATTAAAATTTTACTTTAACCAAAAGTGAACGATAAAGTAAATTAAGGTTCATCCTACCTGGTAGGTGTAAATAAAGTTGTAATAATGGAACACTTTTTATACGGCCGATAAAATCCTACCTTTAGCTATCGGAGAGTTATGAAAATGGTCCTAAAGTAGAAAAAAAACAACAATTTTACAAAATTTGGATTATTTTATATTATTTTCAAAAGAACAATAAATTTGTTAACGACGGAATTGTGGATAAAACAGGCGTGTTGTTAAAATTGATGACGTTTTACGACGTACGCCTTAATTGAGTTTCTAGCTTATCTTAAAGCCTCGTTCACAATGGTTGCAACAGTTTTGTTTTTTTTTTTTTCTTCTTATTTCTATCTTATTTCTTCCCAAATATGTATATTTTCCTTTCATTTTCATTAATTGACGTTTAAAATAATTTTAATTCGTTTTGAATCCAAATTAAAGCAAAATATTATCAAAGTAACAGCTTAACAGTTTTACTTGTTTAATATCTTTAGCTTTTCTAAAACCTTTGGATGATGTTTCCTGACGTTCTGGCCTAAGCAACTAGTGAAATGCGCATTGGAATAGCTATCCCTTCAACAATAAAAATTGGAAATTAAGCACGACTAACAAAATCTTGTTGTTTTAGCAAAATATTTAAAAAAATAATAATAAATACGTAATACATATTGTTGTGGGCTAATTTTTTTCTTAATGAAAAATTTGTATCGTTACGAAAAAAATTGCTGCTTTATTGTGAAAATGTTACTGCCATTGTGAACGGGGCTTAACTTGAAATATCTCCTAAAAATTAAGTAAAAAAAGTTTTTGTTTAAATAAATAATTTTGTTTTTCTGAAAGTTTTAAATTTTTTTTGTGTTTAAGTTTTTCTTGCTTTAAAAAACGCTTAATTGTTAACACTTTCTTTTCATCGTTAGTTGACGTTTAACATTATTATTATGTTTTGTTTTTGTTGCTGTTATACAAATATCATGATGTTATCAACCACTTTTTGGTGCTAAAATGTTTTTTTTCATTCTAAAAAAAAAATTCGCTTATCTGAAAACAAATTCTGTATCAAAGATTAAAATTGGTTGGTTATTGTTTTAGTAATTTTTTTTATTTATTTATTTATTTAACGTTTCTTTGATACGTTATTGGTGTCATAGTGAGATAGTGATTGGGGTAACTCGGTGCTTTACTTAGTGGATTTATGATTTATTTAAAAACGGTTTAATATTCGTTAAATTTTTGTTGGAATTTTAAGCTGTTTAAGGTCCTTTTAAGTACTTTTCATTGATGTGTTATTATTGTAAAAGTATATTTTTTTGATTGTTTATTTATGGTTTTTATTTCTTACATACATTTTTATTTTAATTGATTGTTTGTTTTGAATTTGTTTACCTGTCGAATTGTTTAAACTACTGGTTTTATGATTGAAAAGATATCAATTAAAATATTGATGTGTTTTCAAAAGAAAACTGAACTGAGAGCTTCTAAGGGATATAATACTAGAGTGGACAAAGAACGACTCTTTATTTAGATCAGAAATCAAGCTGCTAGAAAAAATTCTCTCTTTAGTTAAGAATTTTACATAATTTTGGCAACTGTAATCCAAATATTTTCAACATTTTAAAACTCTTCTCTACCCTAATTTCGACTCTCTACACTACAAATCTTTTGTAAATCAACGTGAAATCTACTCAAAATCTATTCTTAATCTACTCAAAATCCACTCTAAATCCACTCGAACTTTTATTATTCACATCTATAATGAACTTTGCTCTCTTTATACTTAATTCAAACTCTATCTCAATTTTACTCTACTCTACTTATCAAACAACTTTAATAATATTAAGAGAAAACCAAAAGAACAATTAAATCAAAATAATATATTGAAACATTTTCAAAGATAATAGTGACCTAAACCCCTTTTTCCAATGTAGGCCAATAAAATATCCCCACTATTTACTCTGCACTACAGGGTATTTTCCCAATTGACGTTCTTGAACACAACATACTTCAAAAGATGGCTCTTTAAAAAAGGATTAATGGATTAATTTTCAAATATGCGTACTTAAAATTTATAGCCCATGATCATAAATTCTTCAAATAAAACCAATCTTCTCTCAATGATAAATTTCAAACAAAAATGTATCTGTTTATGTCACAAATGTTGTTGTATTTGCCAACAGCTAAACAATAAAATAAACAAAAAAAAAATAAATAACAAACAGTAGAACCAAAATATAAAAAACGCTACTTCCAATACTGACACATTCGATTTAACTGATATTACAACAATTGCAACTACAACCTCAGTAAAAAACTAATACATTTGTAACAGGCTTGTGCACAATTAAAGGAAACATACAATATTTAAACAAATGTAAATATATATAAATTAAAAAAGTTTGCTATCTCTGCAAACAAGAGATATCGATAAATATTGAAAACACAAATACACAAACAATAAAAGTATAAATATGAAAAGACAAAAGACAAATATGAATATTGGGGAGAGAAAATAGTTTGCTCTTTTTTAAATTTAGTTTTTTTAACTTAAATATAATTAAACTCTACTTGTACTCTACTTCTACTCTAACTCTACTCTATTGTAACTCTTCTTTAACTTTACTCGAACTCTTCTCTAGCTCTAGCTCTAATCTAACTCTACTCTTATTCATCTCTTACTTAACTTTAACTCTTCTCTAACTTTTCTTTAACTTCTTTCCAACTCTGCTTTAACTCTACTATTACTCTGCTTCAACTCAACGTTAAACCTACTCAAAATCTACAATAACTGTAAATGTACTCTAACTGTAAATCTATTCTTACTCTAATCAACTCTACTTTAACTCGTCTCTTATTCTCCTCTAACTTAACCTTAACCCTATTAAAAATCTACCATAACTTACTGTAACTTTGCTCTAACTTTATTCTAACTCTACTTTAACTCTAGTCTATTTCTACACTAATGGCAATTTTCTCAATGTATCGACAAACTGTCCGTTACTTAATGTCAACATAAATTTATTAGGCCCATTTTCACAACTTACCGATAGCTAAAGGTAGGATTTTATCCACCGTATTAAAAGAGTTCCATGATTACAACTTTACTTTAACCTACCAGGTAGGATGAACCTTAATTTACTTTAGCGCTCACTTTAGTTTAAACGAAAGTTTTAATAATTGAACACTTTTTATAAGGCCGTTTAAAGTCTACTTTTAGCTATCGGTAAGTTGTGAAAATGGGCCTTAGACCGATAAACTGTCCGTTAACGATTTTGGGTTTCTCAATAAACCGCAACTGACATTATTTTCAGTTGGCGCCACCTCTCAAAATTCATGTAAAAGTTGGGAGTCAGCTGATTGAATTTATCTGTACGGCAAATAAAGGAAAATAATTAATTGGCAGATGAGTGCTGGTTAGCTTTACGCCGGAATAGAAGCAAATGAGACATTGAGAAAACGAAGTTTCTTTAATTTGCAGTTTTTCGTTGGAAAAAAGATAGTCGCATAGTGAGAAAAAGGCCATAACTCTACATTGATTTGACTTAATCTAAACAACTCTAATTTAAAGCTCTAATTCTAATTGAAATTTACTCTTTAGTCTAAAATATGTTTGGATGATATTAATAAGAGACTAGTCTAGAATAATTTTAAAGTTTTAACTTAAGTCCATAGTTTAGTTTGAGCCCGAATGAATATCTAGCCTATAGTCCACTTTATAATGTAGTCTTTTATTTTGTTTAGAATACTCTTTAGAGCGTAGCCTGCCTTTAATGCAGTCTTAATACAAAATTATTAAGGCATAATCATTTACTGCGTGTCTTAGTCGCCGTTTCCATTGTGCGATTTTTGCAGCTGCGATTCTTACTAAGCTACCTAAACAAGAGCGGCAAGCGTTTTTTTTAAACTTGAAAAATGTGTTTCAGATACATTTTCAATAAAACAAACCGACACACACAGGCGATTAATTAAAAAAAAAAATTGTTCAAGTACCGTGAAAACTAAAGGGGTCTGTACACGGTCAAAAAGCTTCATGTCACGGCAAATTCAATCGTGTACGTGAGCTGAACATAATATTCGCCTTCATATCTAAATTTTTTGATTTTCCATCCAGCATCGTCGGAGTCACACCATGCAAATAAAATTTTACCACCTGATCCATTTTGATAAAATTTACTACTCCATGGACTGGTCCGATGTAATGCATGCATGGACCATGTCATTGTGAAAACGTGTTTGTAATGAGACGACATGTCCTCGTTTTACAAAAACATGCTTTCGTTTTTAAACGACTTCAGAGCTAATCCTCTTAAGTATACCATGGAGTAGTTTTAAAACTACTCAAAAGTAGTCCTTAGGTGGGTTATATGGTCCTCTCCTCGGACATCGTAATGTTAAATAGACCATGTTTTTTCCATACGTTTGGGTTACTTTTGGACAAGTACTGTTCCCTTGTGGGGTACTCTTTACACGCGTGTTTAGACTGGTCCTATTATTTGCAGGGCACATACACACCCTGCAAATACAATTGGACCACCTGATCCATTTTGATAAAATGGACTACTCCATGGACTGGTCCGATGTAATGCAAGCATGGACCATGTCATTGTTAAAAAGAGTTTGTAGTGAGACGAGATGTCTTCGTTTTTTAACGACATGCTTTCGTTTTTAAACGACTTCAAAACTAATCCTCTTAAGTATACCATGGAGTAGTTTTAAAACTACTCCTTAGTGGTCCAAAGGTGGGTTATATGGTCCTCTAATCGGTCATCGTAATGTTAAATAGACCATGTTTTTTCCATACGTTTGGGTTACTTTTGGACTAGTCCTGGTCCCTTGTGGACTACTCTTTACACGCGTGTTTGGACTGGTACTATTATTTGCAGGGAACACATTTTCACTAATACTCCCTTAACGCTTGATGAAAAATGCTTGACGTGTATAGACCCCTTAAAAGTACTCTCCCTGCAAATAATATTGGACCACCTGATCCATTTTGATAAAATGGACTACTCCATGGACTGGTCCGATGTAATGCAAGCATGGACCATGTCATTGTTAAAAAGTGTTTGTAGTGAGATGACATGCCTTCGGTTTTTAACGACGTGCTTTTGTTTTTAAACGACTTCAAAACTAATCCTCTTCTGTATACCATGGAGTAGTTTTAAAACTACTCCTTAGTAGTCCAAAGTTGGGTTATATGGTCCTCTCCTAGGACATCGTAATGTTAAATAGACCATGTTTTTTCCATACGTTTGGGTTACTTTTGGACTAGTCCTGGTCCCTTGTGGACTACTCTTTACACGCGTGTTTGGACTGGTCCTATTATTTGCAGGGAACACATTTTCACTAATACTACCTTAGCGCTTGATGAAAAATGCTTGACCGTGTATAGACCCCTTAAAAGTACTCTCCCTGCAAATAATATTGGACCACCTGATCCATTTTGATAAATTGGACTACTCCATGGACTGGTCCGATGTAATGCAAGCATGGACCATGTCATTGTTAAAAAGTGTTTGTAGTGAGATGACATGCCTTCGGTTTTTAACGACGTGCTTTTGTTTTTAAACGACTTCAAAACTAATCCTCTTCTGTATACCATGGAGTAGTTTTAAAACTACTCCTTAGTAGTCCAAAGTTGGGTTATATGGTCCTCTCCTAGGACATCGTAATGTTAAATAGACCATGTTTTTTCCATACGTTTGGGTTACTTTTGGACTAGTCCTGGTCCCTTGTGGACTACTCTTTACACGCGTGTTTGGACTGGTCCTATTCTTTGCAGGGCTGTTAAAGTTCACAAAACTCTACATGAGTAGACGAAAAAATAAATGTCAAATATGTAACGGTGCTTTTGTAGTAACGCGTGGAAATTAAACAATGTAAAAAAAGTGAAAACCTGCAATTAAATCCGATTTACGAAGTAATTTTTAAAAGTAACAAATATATCCATGCAACCATCAAGTTGAGGTATTTATTTAAATGTTTTGCTTAAATTTGTAAAAAAAATTATTTTTGGAAGTGCTTTTATTTTTGAAATGCAAAAAATTGGATTTTCTCAGTTTAAGTAGACATAAAGTTATCAATTGGGCCCTACTGAGCAGAGATTTTAACTAAATTTCACAGGTTGAAGATATCAGCGTTATTTTAGAAAAAATTATGCTGCGCATCAGTGCGCCTTAAAAGTTATGTACGTAGTTAGAAGCAACACGCGTTGATGTTACCAACAAAAAGCGCTTCAAGACTTTGGCTATAACATTTATTACTGTTGTTGTTGTCAATATTTTATATGTTTTTATTAGAGATGTGCAAATGTCGTGATCAATTACGCACAAGTCACAAATATGAGTCACGCTTGACCGTGGTTAAATTAATATTTTACAATGATTAAAAAACTAGAGTGCTCACGCACTCAAGAAATAACTTAACCTTATTAAAAAAAAAATTTTTTTTGAGTAATTCGTAGCCAAACTCATTCCATGGAAGGCAATTCAGCGGTAGCGTGCGTGGTTTAAAAACCAATTTTATAAATTAATTAATAATTTTTTGTATGAGAGGTACCCGTTTCCCCCCTCCTATAATTTCAAAATTTGTTTGAAACATGCGGCTTGTTCTAAAAGCTACGCACATCAAATTTAATGTGCATCACTATTGTTGCTCTGCAGATATAAAAAAAGTAATAAATACTTTGTATGGGGGTATCCGTCTTCCGCGTCCAATACCTCCAAAATATTGCTGGAATGTAGAGTTTATTCCAAGAGTTACGCAGGTCAAACTTAGTGTACTTGACTAATGTAGTTATGCAGTTATAAAAAAATAATAAATACTTTGTATGGGGGTATCCGTCTCCCCCGTCCTATACCTCCAAACTTTGTTGGAACATGCAGCTTCTTCTTAGAGTTACGCACATCAAATTAAGATTGCCTCAATTTTTTAGTTCCGCAGATATAAGAAAATTAATAAGTACTTTGTATGGGGGTATCCGTCTCCCCCCTTTCTATACCAACAATATTTTGTTAGAACTTGCAGTTTGTTCCGAGAATTACGCTCATAAAATTTAGTGTGCATCACTATTGTAGCTGAGGAGATATGAATTGATCCGCGAAAAAAGAGCTTTTGGCGACATAGAGATTTGTTAAATAAGATTTTACAGCCGGGTAGTGTTCAGTTCATGTTCTATAGGTTTGTTTCGTATTAACTGTATTCTAATTGCTGCTCTTATTTAGGTAGCTAAGCTAGTTTACTGGCGAGAGGGGAGCAATGAATTTATTCCGCTCTTACTTTACTTTACTTTTTCCCTGCTCTAATAAGTTCTGATATATTATTCTTTGCTCCGTCCGTTTGGGGAGGCAGCTAAATACAGTCATAAACACACATCAACAATATCAGTAGTTGTTCAATATATTTATAAAAAAAAAACGTAAGTACTCGTAACTCAAATAAAAAGAAATATATGATTTTGTGTTCACACTTTTAATACCTTTTTGACTTTAATAAGTGATTGCAGGCTTTTAAAGTAAAAGATCGTAGCGCCCACTTTAGACGTGTCAACGGTTAAACCCAAATATCCCAATTTGTTCATATTCGCGATCTAAATCAAATAAAAAAAAAAAAAGATTTACCCCCATCTACTTGAGTTTTTAACAATTAAAACCAAATTTGCCAAAGAATAATATGAAAATCAATTCATTTTAATCACCAGTAATTTAGATTCAAGTGTCTTAATTTCGCAAAAAAAGTCATTATAATTTTTATGGGATTTTTACGACACGTACTCACTCCTTAATAGATATTGTTCTCTAGCAATATTCAAGTCTTATTTCGAAAAGTGTTTGGAAAAAAAGTATTTAAAATCATACTTCAATAAATAATAAAATAATAAACAAATAATCAAGTTGAAAAAAATCATTAATGTGGTTATAATTTGAAATCAAAGGATTAAAAATCAATTTTCTTTTTCAAAAAAAAAAAAAAAAAAATATATTGCAAATAGAGATCAAAAAGTCATTAAATAAAAAAATTATATTAAAAAAAAATCATTATAAAGAAATTTGAAGTAAATTATTTGCAAAAAAAGTTCTTGTTTTGTATTGAAAAAAAAAAAAATATGACCAATTATAATCCCAATTGTGGTTATTATGAGGATTATGGTTCCGGCTATTATACAACGGCAAACCCCTCCTCAGTGGCAACAGCCACAGTCAATAATATTTACCAACAGGATTATTATATGCAACAAGATTATGAATATAAACATGGTTATGAGTAAGTAGACCACATAATACTCGTTTCGTGTAAATTCTAACCTAAAAAGTATTTATACTACAATAACCTTTTTGTTCGCAAAAACAAAATATCAAGACAATTAAAACATTTGTTTTGAATAATAATTGTTTGTAATATTTTCTTATGACAGAATTAAAAAAAAAGGAAACAAAACAATTAAAATGTTAGGAATTTTGAAAGAAATTTAAAATACAGCTGTAGTTTTTTTTAACCCTTTTCATAATCGAACACAAATAAATAGAGGATTAAAAATGTAATTTTTATGAATATGAAATTATTAATTTAAAAACCCAAAATCAATCGCTTAACCTTCGCCTTACCAAGCTAGGGAAGTAATTCGATAATTCCAGCCAGTGTTTGAAATTAAAAATCGTTCCTTAGTGCTCGGTGCGGAAGATTTGTGGAACACATACGCTAATAGTGTTTGTGTATTAAATCATAAAAAAAACATTTCCCTTTTTGTCATCTTTCGAAGACAAAAATAATATAGTTCTTATCCAACTCAACAAAAAGATGAGAGCATTTAATTCCGTTCGGTTTTTTTAACCACAAACTTCGTTTCTATTGTGCTTAACGCCCTTTGCAATGGAGAGGGCTGCATAACATATATTAGCGTTACTCAAAAACGGTTCAGTGAATTGAATAAATTAAAAAAAAACCAAATTCCGCAATAAAGTTACGTTTAAATCAGTGTTCGAAAATAAACAGTACATTATTTAACGTTCGGCTCACATACCCAGGAACGATATCTATTTTTTTAGTGATTGTGTAGACATACACAACCCTTAATACCGTTCGTAACTTTTTTCAAGAAGGAACCGAACATTATATAATGTTCGGTTCTTCATTATTATATAATGTTCGATTCATCGTTAAAAAACAGAACAATTGTAGTGATACTGTAGACAAACATTATATTTTAATGTTCTATAATGTTTTTTTCGTGTGTGTATTTTGTTTTTGTAAAAAATGTTTGGTTTGTTTTACTAGCCAAAAGGGACGAACATTAACGAGCCGAACCGAACACATTAAAGTTTGTGGATTTTCAAAAAAAAAACCGAACAAACAGTAATATTTTTGTGTTCGAAAGATGATTAACAGGGAAACGTTAGTTTTTTAATCATTTTCTACACAAACACTATTTGCGTTTGTGTTTTCCACTAATCTACCGAATAAAAAACAAATTAATTTTTTAGCAAAATTTTGAAATTTTTATTATATAAAAAATCATAAAAAAATTGGAAAATGCAGCTATGCTTCTAGCCTATACGTATAGAAAACTAAGCTCCCAATAAAACAAGCCTATATGGGCATTTCCCCAGAATGGTAAAAGAAAGGTTATGTTTTTATAAAAGAATGGTTTCATAGCATATCTAAGCTGTTTAACCTGAGAAAATTGCGCCGGGAACTTGAAAATTTTATATTTTCCACTTCTAAAGACGTTTTGATATACCTATTTTACATGCAAAAAATATGTTATGTTTGCACTCTTTCTTCACAATCTCTCCATTACAATGAATTGTAAAAGGAGTATTAAGTTTTTTTGTTAAGGAAATTTTAAGATATTTACGGGAAAATGCATGGTGATAACAATAAAAAAACATATGGAAAAATCGTACGTTCGCGACCCGTACATTCGCGACCGGTACATAAGCCAATTAAACAAAAACCAAGAGAGATAATTTATTTTGTAAATACTGGAAGGATACCTACATTAATACACTTTTAAAATAAATTAATGACTTTTGAATATTCCGTTCCATTACGCAGATTTTTAAATTTTCACTACTGTCAGTCAAAGTTGACTTCTATTTTGCGTACGTTCGTGACCACATGTTTTTAACTATCATAATGAAAATTAAACTCGATGAAATCCATCTTTTGAACTAAACATAGAGCTACCTAAATGCTATCGAATCGCAAAAAAAAAATGCTAGGAAAAGTTTTGTTTTCTATATTATTTTTATATCAAAAGCGTACGAACGTTCGCCCATATAATAAAAATCTATTTACATCTTTTGATTTTATTTACAAAATTCAAAAAATTTAAATTAAATTTAAGAATTTCATAAAACCCCATATTTGTATGGGAGCCTAGCCCCCGCCCTGAGGGGCGGAGATCGAGGGCAAGTGTGTTTTGAAAACTTGTTAAGGACAAAAAAAGAATGGAGGTCGGTCATACATTTTATCCCCCTAGAGTCGACTCCATGGCAGTTATTGGAATTTTTTTAAAAAATATTTCTTATCTGTATTGAAAATTTTGTATGGGAGCACCCTTAAGGAATGGAGATAGCAGGTAGGTATGTTAGAAATTAGGACGCTGCTTCCAGGCGGGTCAAATGTATGACCAACCACACTTTTTTTCATCCCCATCATTTATTTCCTTGTCCTGCTATATCGGTAGCCTAATAACAACTACCTCGAATAAAAAAAGAGCTATAAACTTTTGGCCACCTACGTAAGTAATGTATGGAAATCATCGCCACTCTCGCACTGTATCAAGGTAAAGATATTTAACTCCAACGTACAATCAACGCTCATCTACGGTTGCGAAAGCTAGAATGCTGCCCCACGTGATCTGCAGTCTCTTTAAGTGTTCATAGATCATTTTTTGACCGCAAACTATCGCAAACATTGAACTCTGCTCGCAAGCAAACCATCAATTAGTTTACATTGAAATATGTACGTAAGCGCAAATGGAACTGGATCGCTCATACTCTGCGCAGGTCACATGATGACACCACCAAAAATTCAATTGATTAGAATCCGCAGGAAAGCAAAATAAGCGGCAGGGCGTCAAATGCATGGAGGAGGCGAACAGAGTCAAAAGTAAAAAACTTGCGAAAGTTGGGCTGTAAAAAATTCAATGGCAAAAAATAAATTACAATTTAACCAATTCGTTGAGGCCCTATGCTCCTCAATCGGTTTACAACACCCATATGCTATACAATTTTTTTTTTTGTTTTTTTTTTATTTTTCAAGAACTTAACAATCTGTTTAGGAAGTAAAAATTTCCATTTAACTTAAGCAAATTTAAGGATATCATTAAAGAAATAAAAAATCGAAATGGTCACCCGTGTTCGTAAATTCGAAATCGAGTGATAATGAAATCGATAGAGATTTTCAGTTACATTTTTTATTTAATTACTGTATTTTTTTCGGTTTAAATAGAAGTCATACTCATGGTATGACGTATATCGTTACCTAAAACGCAAATTAAAAGTCACAAATATCCACAACATTTTGAAATCATTAGACGGAAATGACCGATTTTATTAATAAAAACCAAACAAGCCTATCTACAAAAGATTATAAACGCTTAAATACCTAAATAAAAAAAAAATTATATCGTTGCAAATAAGACTTGGGTATTTGTAATTCTCATTCGCTTTACAATCTAATTTGTATAAGCAACCAATGAAATGCGCATAGAACCAGCTTATCCTAGGGATGGGCAATAAATATCGATAAATAAAAACATCGATATTTAAAAAAATAATAATCGATATATATCGCCGATATTTAAAATAGCCATAGATCGATACATCGATATATATTGACGACTATCGAATTCGATATTTTTAAGAACTCCATAAAGAAAATTCAACATTTAAACCGTTGTTCAACTGTTTATAATACTGGTTTTACAGAATTCCATCATATGATTTTCAACTTACTTTAAGAACAAAACGGCGCTTTTTCATTGTCATGTTTCGTTGTAGTGTACAAAGTCAAGGCGAATGTAGTTTTGGTATAACAATAGTTTTTTTGTGAACAGAATTATGTCTTCCTAGTGGAAGTTAAAAAAAAGGCAAATAACGAAGCTGCTTAATGCGATTTATTTAGAAAGACATACAAAACTTTTAGAAAGCAAATCACATCCTGTAAAGTTTTAGCTAATTTCTTTAAAATATTTAATCTGCCAGGCATCTTCAGTATCGTAGTAGATGTAAATTTACCAGTGCGGGATAAAATTAGATTAACAGGAGAACACATAAAATAAAGAATGCTCCCGATGTCCATATCGGATGAATAGTGGTTTAACTAAAACAATCAAAAACATTGCTCATTTTTATAGGAGAAGACAAAAATAAGCACGGAAAAATATTCCGGACAGTGTTCCTAGAACTATGCAAAGAAACGCCTAAAAGCATCAATAGACCGATGAAAGTGGAATCCTACAAACAATTTATAAAAATGTTAACAAAAAAGGAATAACTATATAATAAAATATTTAGCATTTTGCTTGTATAGTATGTGTCACAAATTTCGTTTACTCTGCCAGATTTGAGCACTAAACTTGTGTGGTGTATGGCCGGCACTATAAAATCGTATCTAAATTCTTCGAAATTTACTTTTTTTCGATTTCATATGGTGAATAAATAAAATGTGGTCTTGGAAACGGACGAACTGTTTGTTTTGCATTCTTCCCTTTTTTTGTTTTTATTGAATATTTTCTAATTGTAGACTTAACTGCCTGTACCTCGATATCGAACGAAAACTTCGTTCGCATAACTTACATTTAAACAAAATTTTAAAATTTGTTTTGAATATAAGTTAAGCGAACGAAAGTTTGGAATGAAAAGAAAAAATAAAAAGTTACAGTGGAATTACATGGAATATCCCAGTTGGCCATGTCTTCAAGACAACGTCGACGACGCGTACAAGACCCATAGTAAATCCCTTACGACATGTTGGCGACAGCCCATGCAAATCATCGACGACTTTTTCGAACAAAGGGCACTTAAGTCGTAAACGACAATGTGAGCGACATTATTATGCATATTGTCGTTAATGATCATATGGGTAACAATGTGGTTAAAGTTGTCACTGGCGATTATATAAACGACTTTTTTCTAATAAAGTCGTTAATGCCCGATAAGCGACATTACCATAATAGTGTCGTTGATGACAATATTGTTGACACTATCTACGATTTAGTCGCCGATAGGTAAGTGACAATTAGGGATTAAACGAACACCGAAACTGATATATTGGCGATACTTAAGATTTGCCGATATAACCAGAATAAGGGGAACGGGTAAATGGGTATACCTCTAGGATATATTTACTAAAATCATAATACGCAAACCTGCTAACTTCCAATAACTTTTAATGGAAACAACAAACACACTTTAAGACTCAATTTGAAGAAAAACTACATGCTGCTCAACGAGGTGTATCTTTCTCTTCCACACGGCATTAAAATCTCAATTTACTTAAAAAGTGGATTTAGCAGGTTTGCATATTGAGCCTACTATATGACAATGTAGTCAGCAAGAACATTTATTTTTTGTGTTTCTTGTCCTATCAATTCACGTTTTCCAATTGCGCAATTGAAACCCAGCCGCGAATAACGTTATAAGTTACAAAATAATTATATTTAACAGGCAGGATTATTTATTTTTTAATTTTTTTATTATCAAAAATGTTGATAATAAAAGCAAAACATCAAGAAATATTAATTTTAAATTACATACAAATTTAAAGTTTTGAAATTTTTTTTGTAGAGGAAAACGTAAGCGACCATTGAATGCATTTTGTCGTCAAAGTGGTTTGAAAAACGACAAAATACATGCAATGGTCACCTAAGTTGTCCTCAATAAAGTCTAATTGAAGACAAGATGAGCGACAATTGCATGCATTATGTCGTCAGTGTGTATTGAAACACGACAAAATGCATGCAATGGTTACTTACGTTGTCCTCAATAAATTATTATTCAAGACAAATTTAAAACAATGTCTCCAAAAAAGTCGTAAATACGATTCTTAACACGACAATATACACGTTTTCTTACTTAAGTTGTCGCCATCAATGTTATATAGGCGACAAATTCAAAAATGTTCGGAAGACATCATTGACGACATTTGCGTCTATGACCATTTGGCCAACTGGGATGTTTGTACGTAAATATGTATGTACATAGGTATATTAAGTTTTTAAATTTGGTAATAGTTTCAGATTAATACGTTCGATATATCGATATTTTGAATTAATAAATATCGATACTCTTTAAAAATATCGATACTATATACTTATATATCGATATAGTTTTTCAATTTGCCCATCCCTAGCTTATCCCCCAACAATACATTTCAGTGTTTTTATCAAGAATAAAAATTGGGAATTCAGCACATCATAATTAATGAATAAAAAACTTTGTTTGAAAGAGGAAGGAGAGTCCGTTATATTCGGTATGGTAATAACCCTGCGGGAATCTTATGCAAACATTACACCAGCCTAATTTAAAAAAAGTCATAGGCTAGATAGTCTTAAGCAAGTAACCTTAAACAAAATTGAATAATACTTGCTATATTAATTTTTAATTCTTTAAAAAAAAGTAACGCTTGCACACACTGACACAGATATCTCCGTCCCTTCAATACAATCTCAGGGCTCATAAATATTTTTTTAAATACATTTAAATTGTATTATTTGCAAACAGTATTAGCTGAGATTATCCGAAGGTAAAAACGGTGATTAGTAACAAAACCCAATTACATCTACAAACCATACAAACAACAGTCAGTGTCACTCAGTCACAGTAATGAAAACAACAAAGATCTCTTTCTGTTCCTTTTAAACCTATTGGGAAAATTTAAAAAAAATTTTGGAAATCTCGAACAAAATGTCATGTTGTTGCGGTATTTTCCGAATGATTGCACTCACATGTGTTGTTCAGTTCGCACTGCGAACAGACAGACAGACAAATAAACAAAAACTCCTTTTTGCTTGTCGGTAAAAGGAAATAAATATTTCATATTTTCTGGTCTGTGTGTAAAAACCCAAAAAAATAACAAACGTATTTGCCCAAACTGACACACAAACTGGTGTTAAGGTGCGAGCGGGCCCTTTTTTTTTTGCAAAATGTCTGGCAAAAAAGGTGACAAAGTGGAAATAATTTCCATTGTTTCCACTTTGACAGTGTTTTTAACTCTCCGATCATGTGTTCTATTTCATTTCAATGCTGCAACACATTAGATTTATCTCCTTTAAAAATTTGTTGTTTCGAATTTTATTTCATTTCGGTTTATCCTGTGATTTATTTAATTGTATTTTAAATACACAAAATTTTACAATTGCATTAATTCCATATTTTTTTAATTGTTACCGGATTGAGTGTTTCTTAAACAATTATTTAGCATTTTTAAGTTGTTTTTACAGCAGCTAGAAATTTAAAACAATTTCTTAAATAAATAATAAAAAAAAAACAGAAAATATTATAGAAAGAAATAAGATTTGATTATAAGGTGTAACGTAATACTGTTAGACGAAAATTGTGTGACAATAGAAGAAAAAGATTAGACAAGGTGCTTAGGCCGCATGAAAACATATGTATATGTACATAAATATTATTTCTAGGAAATTTGCTAACAAAGAAATTTTATTAAATATTTATTATTTAAAAACCAAATAAGGAATATATATAAATATATCGAGCCCTAACCACGAAAATAACGTAAGCGATATGATTTTCAATTTTCGTTTTTTTTAATAAATGACTTAATTGACAACACTTCCATCATCTCCTAAAATGTCATGGTCAAATAAAGTACCGTTACGATTTTATAGCAAGAACAATTTTATCGTAAGCGACAAATTTCATACAAAATTTATATGAACTAAAATAAAAAAACTCTCTCCTGTAAAATTTTTGGCGCTTACGTTATTTTCGCGGTTAGGGGTCGATATGTTCCTCTAACTCCCACTGGAGCATAGGGCGCCAATAACAGCCGATCACCATCTAACTCGATTTTGAGAGATAGACCTTAATTCATTCCAAGATACTCCTAGTTTGTATATTTCAAATTCTGTTAAACGTCTTCATGTCGCACCTGGCCTACCGCATGCTCGGCCACTTTGATTAACCTTTAAGTGACTCTTGTGTGAAAAACCACACAAAATGAATCGTTTTTACACAAAAAACAAAAAAAATGTTGATCAATAAGAACTGAAAATCCAATTTTTGGTTAAAAAAAAAAACTTTTTTAGCAACGAAATATTTCAGAACTGACGTTAGTTTCCCTCGTGTGTGGTTTACAACACATATGGTGTTTCTATGTAATTTGCACTAGAGACAAAAAAAATATTCTGTCGGCAAGTTTAAATATTTTTGATATTGTTGTGAACTGCCAGCAATGTATGTTTTATAAAGTGAGTGCTTATCAGTGTTGCAAAATTGAAATTTTCATATGGTACTAAACTTCAACAAAAAGAGTATTTTTCCCACCAAATGGTACTTTTTGTGAAAAAAGAAAAACAATAATTTTTGAAAATAAAAGGAGCAAAAAATATTTTATTGGAATTCATTTATCTAAGTATTTAATAGCAAACAAGTACACATGTATATAATATTTCTGTTATACATGAACTCTTGCTTCTCAGATTTTTAAAGTAAAAACCATATCGGACATGATATTGGTGTTTTATCATTCTGTAAGATGTAAATCGGGTATGTTAATCAGTCACAATGATTTTTTCTTTCTAATTCCGGATAAAATCAACTTAATAATACAAGAATCAAGCGCATTTTGAGATTGATTCAATCTTAGTTTTTCTTAAACCAATCTCATTTTCAGATTTTTTCAAGTACGAATTCGGATTAAAACAATTCTATAATTCTTGAATCAAGTGTTACTTAAACCAATCTCATTTTCGGATTATTTAAAGTAGGAAATCGGTATTGAAATGGATAATTTAAGAATTTTGCTTTTTAAAATCCGTACTTGAATCAATATTTCTGTACTTGATTCAAGAAAAGCCGTACTCACCGTACTACTACTACCGCTTCGGATTGATTTGAGAAAGGATGGATGGATTTTTCTTTTGAGTGTATCAAACTTGAAACAGTTTCTACGTGTAAGTGATTTCTTCCTTTGCTTTTTACATCATGTTAAATTTCAAAATGTGCGTTCATTTGATGTTCAGAAATTTGGTATCGATAAAATACCAAAAGCAATATGTGAAATGTCAGCAAACATTAGTTTCGCTCTTAATATTGGCTATATTTTTTCAAGATATTTAAATATATTCAGTTCTGAAATGTTTTATTTCTGAAAGATCCGCTAGAGGACGAAATTGAGAAATAATATTATTATGGTTTTCTTTATTGTTTGTAAATAACATTAATAACATCAGCATATTGGTTTTTCCGGAACCAATTTTTTTTGGAGTGAAGCTGATTATTACTTTTAAAGATTTATTAAAAAAAAAAACAATTGCAATTTGTCGAATAAAATGATTTCGACGTTTCCTTTCCTTTACATTGGATGTTTTTATAAATATGGCTTTCATTTAAATTTTCCACTAACATATCGTCCCCTCAATATAACAATAGCGTATAATTTTTTTTGGGTTTTGAGAAAATCGTGTTTAAAGTTTTTGTCAAATCGGATGTCTATTAAAACCTGAATATCGCGGTAAATAAAAATTCTTCATATTGGATTTTTGGACGAATACGTAATACCGTTTCTTGTCTTTAAATTGACAAATTTTTTTTATTCTACGCATCCTTTAAGACCATAATTATGTCATTCAAAGTGCAAGTCCTCCATATAGGCTATTTTATTTTTTAAGGAAGTCGTATGATGTATCTGATACACTATTTTATTTTGTATGGTATACGCTCTTTTATTCAATAATTTTACGGATTTTTATTTAAATATTTGATCTCAAAAATATAAATTTGTAACATTATAAAACAGTGATTAATTCATTGATTCAATGGCACATATTCATTGCATTCCAATTTGGGTTAATTTAAACAAACAATTATGACAAATTAAGGTAAACATTGCGCAAATCAAAAATAACATTCGTCTTCTTTCTCTTCCTCTGCTTCATCTGGCTCATCTAAACAATTTTGCTTCTTTCCACCTTGTAAGTTAAAGAAAAATGACTGCGAGCCACGAGGAATTACATTCTTCTGGCACAAATTTTGGAGATCATGAAGCTTTCGATGTTCGGAATAAAACTATTTCTCAAACAATAGTGTATATTATTATAAGCTATTTTATGAGTTTAAGTTTTCATAAATTGTATTTTTTTCTAAAGGCTAAAATGTAGTATAATGCGCATACACTATTATTCTTTTAACAACTTTGGAGTGGCAATTTCAAGTCAAATAGCGCATATGAGCTTACACACTTATTGAAGGAAAATTTTGAACAAGAAATTATACACTATTTTTTCCAACGACATTTTGACCCACTTTTTGGAAGTAGAATTTGACGAAATTTTGACCCGACATAAAATCAATGATGGAGATTCTAAATATGCAGTAAAAAAATAATAGCGTATGAGCACATACGCTATTGTTATATTGAGGGGACGATATTATCCAATGCATCCTTTTTATGAATATTCCTGCCACTTGTAAGAACAAATATCCTATTCTGGAAAGAAAAATTTGAATCCTGGCGTCCACGCAAAGCATTTAAATATTAACGTCGTTAATTATTTTTAAAATATAACAACATTAATTTTGCAACAAACACATGATGGCCAAAGCCTGCTATCGAAATGATTATATGACAGCTTAAAAGTTAAGAGTCAAAAAACTCAAAGAATAAAAAAGTACTGAAAACAACGCGGGGGTACTGCGGTATTTTTAATATGAAAAAGTACTGAAAAAAGTACCAAAGTACTGAATTTTTCAACACTGGTGCTTATACAAAATACATACAAGCTTTGTATGGTTTGTTTTTGTTCATCAACGGGATAAATACATCATTAATGTTAGGTAAATCATGACTTTGATTACAAACGAACTATGGCGCCACACACACGAGGGTAACTAACGTAAGTTTGTTTGAGGGTGATTTGAGGGTTAAATGGGTTCCCTCTAAACGCCACTTCTTAGACTATAGTCTTGACTACAGACTAAAATATATACTTCAGTTTAGAATATAAAATTAAGTTAAGTCTAAAAACCAGGGTTAAAAAAACGACGAAAATTTTGTGTACAACTTTTCGCTTTTCTGACCACAATTGTGGTGCATAATTTCGATCAGACTATTGACGAACTAGAGACATACAGTTACACTGGATTATAGTTTTGTAAATAGAATTGTTTAGACTAAAGACTTGACTAGGATAGGTTAGCTTAGGTGCATCGGGTGGTTCCTTTGTGAAACACAGCGGCAATGCCAATCCTACAGAACACTTACTTATAGTTAAGACTACTGATTAGACTATAGTTTGAACTAGACTTCTAATGTTTAGCTTACATCAGACTAAAGTTTACACCATTCCCTTAAAAACTTACGAAAAAAGACTATAGCTAAGACTATTAACTGCGTTGAGGTTTTAAATATATAGAACAGACAAAACTTAATACGAAAACATATATAGTCTGGAATAGACTATATACACACTAGTTTAGAACGCAATCTAGGAAGACTCTTATGAGTTAACGCAGGTTTACGACAAGGCTGTGTTTTCTCTCTGTTGATGTTCAGCATAGTACTAGACGTTATAATGCTTAAGGCAACCACCAATAGAAGAGGCACTACTTAGGGCTTAACTAGCTCGAAGATCTCGATTATTCCGATGATATATATCTTCTAGCCCACGCATTCAACGATAAGGCAATCAAACTAGGGGGAATACAATCCACGGCAAGGCAGGCAAATCTACCTATGAACAAAGAAAAGACCAAAGCCTTGCGTTTAGGTACCGCCAACTCCCAAAAGTTCTAAATAGACAACGTAGATCTTGAAGATGTGCAATCGTTTATATATCTGAGTAGTGTCAAAACAGCATCAGGCAGCTCACGAGAAAACTTATGAAAATCACCCCAATTCCGCTGAGGACCAAGCTCCAACTCTTTTCATCTAACGTGACTTCCGTCCTGTTGTGTGGCTGTGAATCCTAGAACACCACAGCTAGCGACTTGCAATCCTTGCAGGTATTCACTAATCGCTCGTTACGGAAACTACGCAAGATATTTTGGCCAAATGTTATCTCAAACAGAAACCTGCGGGAAAGAGCAGGTGAAACACCAATAAATATCCAGATCATCAATCTTAAATGGAGTTGGATTGGCCATGTTCTCAGACGCACCAATGACAACGTAGCCAAGATGGCAATCTAGGTGAATCCTCGAACACCACAGCTAGCACAGCTAGCGACTTGCAATCCATGCAGGTACTCACTTATCGCTCTTTACGAAAACTACTCAAGATATTTTGGCCAAATGTTATCTCAAACAGAGACCTGTGGGAAAGAGCAGGTGAAACACCAATAAATATCGAGATCACCAATCTTAAATGGAGTTGGATTGGCCATGTTCTCAGACGCACAAATGACAACGTAGCCTAAATGGCAATCGAATGAAACCCCCAAGGCAGTTAACAAAGAGGCAGACCCGCTAACACCTGGAGGAGACAAATTGAAAGTGAAATAAACTCAATTGTAAAGTTCTGGACCGAAGTGAAGCATATAGCGAAGGATATATCACAATGGAAGAACATTGTTGTGGCTCTTTGTCCCACCCTGAAACCATAAGAGTCAATATATGTACTAGTTAAGACAATAGTCCAGTTTCATCCATCTAATAGACCACTGTCGTCCAGTTTACACTCTAAACTAAAAAATTAAAAAAATGTATAACCCTCCAAGAAATCTAACCCCTTTATTTTCTAACAAAAACACCTCCTACACTTTAAAAATTTCAAAATTTAAACAAAAAATTTATGAAAGAATTTCTTAACGCATGGTAAAGGGATCTATAAAAAAACTCCTTAAAGAATATAAGACCTTTATGATTTATGATGTCCACAAGGAAATCCCCAATACAAATACAAAATAAACCGGATGTTAAATACTCAAATTTGAAAAAAAAAATTGTTTAAAATGGCCATTAATAAAAAAAGGTGTAAAAAAAGAAGTCAATACCAAAACGAATTGAAATACAATAATAATCGGAATACATACAATAATAAAAAAAGAAGGAAAGAAAATAAAATTCTAAAGAGTTTAGAAAAAATGTATGACAAAAGCAAAATAGAAAAAAAGTGTTTTATTAAACAAGTGTGAAAATCTTTACAAGAGTTCACCAAAAACGGAAGTTATTTATAAAAGAATTTTAAAAATAAATTTTAAATCAAAAAAAAAAAAATAGTTTAGATTTTGTTTTACAAATCTTTGTAATAGAAAGTGATACTTTAAAAAAAAAGAAGTATTTAATTAAAACAATTAAGATTTGACAAATGGTTTTTGTGCATCTTTAAAATTTTTCTTTTCAAATACTATTGATTTTCAAAAAGCAGTTCAATACTCCTTAAAAACTAATTTATTACTATGAATTTGTTTTAACCAAATTGTTTTTGGAACAGATAGAAAGTATGAATGTGTGTAGAAGAAGGGCAGTATCATTTAACTTTCTTCCTTTTCCTTCCGTTTAGCAAACACAGCTTGAATTCGTTTAAATTGTATTGCACACAACCTCTCTCTCTTTCTCTCTCTCCCTCTCTCAGAAAATTTCAATCACATGTCCATTTATTTCATATCTTTTTAAACATTTTATTTCTAAACTAAAGCTGTAGTTTTAGAATTTTATGAATGAAATTGTATTTTTATGAATGAAAATTTTGTTGTTGCTTTAAAGTATTAACTTATAGAGTTTGATGTCCCATCGGGTTATTGTTTTAGACACCTTTTGTATTTTTTCTTTCGTACGGGCTAAAATGGTTTGAGGCCTATTTTTAGTGTTTTTCTTCTTTTATTTACTAGTCAAGGCTTATGACACTTTAAAAAGCCGCTTTAACAAATATTTTTTTTTTTTTGTACAATTCTTTTCCTTTTTGGCCTTAAAATTAATTATAATTGTTTGTGTAGTTTTTTTTCTAAGCAACCAAAAACAAAAAAGAACCGTGTACTTTAGTAGACATGCAATTTTTTTATTATTTATAAAAACATTTGGTGAAATTCCCACTATTCAAAGGAAATAAATATGCTTTTAAATTAAATATTTTTTGGTAATTGAGAACACTCTTGTCATAAGAGTCTTGAATATGCGAAAAGAAGACACACTACTGTTATTATGGAATATGGGGTTTCTTAAAGTTTATATAACTAATTTTTTTCTTTAATTTCCGCCTTAAAAAACTTTATTTAACTAACTAAATATTTAAAAAAAAATAATTAAATATAAGCTATTCAGCTAACTGAATAATTTAAAAACTAACTGACTGCAATATTTTCCTTATAGAGCTGTATTTAACTCGAAATTTAAGTTATTCAGCTAGCTGAATACATAAAAATGCTAACTTACAGCACAAGCTACTTTAAAAAGCTGTTTATTACATAAAACATAAGCTATTCGGCTAGCTGAATACATGAAAATGATAGCTTGCAGCATTATTTGCTTTAAAAAGCTGCCAATTACTTAAAATATAAGCTATTCAGCTAGCTTATAATGTAAAACAAACCTACTTGTAACTTTATTTTTTTTAATAGATCTGTGTATAATTAAAATTGTAAATAAATTAAAATATAAGCATTCAGGTAGCTGAATATACGAAAACACTAAACGTACAGCACTATTTTCTATTAATAATTAAAAAAATAACTTACTGCAAAATGTTCCTTATAAAACTGTATGTATATAACTTGAAATATAAGCTATTGAAATATAAATATTTCGAAAAACTAAACTACAACATAATTTGCTTACAACTGTAATTAACTATGTATAAATATACTCTATTCAGCTAGCTGAATACAGGAAAATGCTTACTTACAGCATTATTTACTTAATATATATACCTATAATTATAATTTTAATATTACTTTAATATAAGCCATTTAGCTAGCTAATAATTTAAAAAATTAGTTGCATCGTAATTTTTTTTTAATATATCGACCCCTAACCGCGAAAATAATGTAAGCGCCAAAAAACAAATTTTACAGGAGAGAGCTTTTTTTGTTTTATTTCATATTAATTTTGTATGAAATTTGTCGCTTACACTAAAATTGTTTTTGCTATAAAATCGTAACGGTACATTATGTGACCATGATATTTTAGGAGATGATGCAAGTGTTGCCAATAAAGTTATTTATTAAAAAAAACGAAAATTGAAAATCATGTCGCTTACATTATTTTCGCTGTTAGGGCTCGATATGTAACTGCGTAAAGCTTAAAATATGTATCAGGTGATCAGCTAGCCCAATAACAAACTTAGATTACCTACAACAATATTTTCTTAATTAAACTGTAAATTACTTAACATATAAAATTTCATATAGCTGAATATACGAAAAACCCCAACTTATAGCATTATTTTCTTAATAAACATTTAAAAAACTTTAAAATAACATATTCAGCTAGCTAAATAATATCAAATAATTAACTTATAGTATTCTTTTCCTAAAACCTCAATATTATTTATAATATCGGATATTCAGCTAACTGGATAATTTGTAAAAACTAACTTTCAGCTTTTTTACTTAATAAAACAATAATATATCAATTCAGCTAGCTAAATATCTACTTAAAATCGAATTTAACAAGCTAAGTATCAAACAAAACTATTACAAACTTGCTAAATAAACCAACAAAAACTAAAAATTAGTCAAGTGAATTCAACTTTCAGAATAACCACCACCATTTCATATTAAGCTTAAATTCTGTTTAAAATATAAACATAAAAGTTAATTGAATATACATAAAAAAAAGTCTTTCTTACTTTATAAAACTAAAAATAATTTAAATATAATCTTTTCAGCTAGCTGAATTTAAAGCTTATTGCCTACAAATGGTTTCAAAGCAACCGTCGGCAACTTTTTTTTGCCAAAATCATTAAGAAACTCGAATTCAGCTTGCTAAATTTCTAGTATACTTATTTATAATTTTACTTTTTTTCTTAATAACTTTAATTTTTTTTAAAGATTTTTAAAACTTATTTAACTTGCTGAATATCATTGTAATAAAATCTTCAAATAGCTCCAAACAAAGTCTTCGTATATTCGTATAACTTTTCCAATCACACATATAAAATATTGTCTTAAACGACATTTTGAAGATGTCATGCGACTGTGACATTTATGACAGTTAATATAAAATTAATATGCCCTTTAGTTTTATAATATACACGATATAAATAAAAGCTCATACGTGCTTTCAAACTATTTACAAAACCATTTAGATAAAAATTAAACTAGGGAAACTTTTGCATAACTTCATTTTCTCCAAGTCATATTTTGGCATACAATTTAGAGTAACTAGTACATAAAACTAACACCTTAGTTGGACTCAAATATCAAGAGTAGGTGCTTCAAAATTACTTATAAAGAAATAAATTGAATCATTGGTTTATTATTACTTATTTCTTAACGAAAAAAAGGGTTATTTTGAAAAGGAAAATAAGAATTTTGGAAAAGGGGAAACGAAATATAAGTATGTAATAAAATTAAATAACTAAATAAAACAATTTTAGCTAGCTGAATTGGGGTCTGGGTGTATTAATGTTATATATTTTGGGTAATTTGTAATAGAGTTTCAATAGGATACTTATATTTCTTCAATTCAGCTAGCTGAATATAGATTTTATAAGGATTATTTTAAGCCGATTTGTTCAACTGGCTTGGTTTTTTTACTGTCTTACAGATTATAACTAAACACTACTGCCTGTATTCATAAATATTTTTAAATTTAATAAAGGTTTGCAAAACAAATTTACTATGAATTTTATACTTAATAAGCGTTTGTAAAGTTTAATAATTTTTTATGAATACGACGGTACATATTAAGCTAACTAATTAAATCTTTAAATACATAATTAATATTAAAAATATAATTTTCCTATAATTTTTACTTGAATTCAGCTGGCTGAATACGGTTAGAAGCTCGAATGAAGTTAGCGATATATAGAAAATATTTATATTCAAATAGGTAAATAGTTTACTTTAATAGCCGAATAGCACTATTAGCTTATTTATTGTATCTAAATCTCCTCAAAACAATTTTAATGCAAATTCAGCTAGCTGAATAAGCTTTGGAACTATTATTTTAGTATAAAAATATCAATATACTAGAAAATATCGATATTCAAACTGATGAGTAGCAATTTTGGTAGCTTAATTACAAAAAAACCTTATTTGTGGCAATATTTGTTCATCTTAAGGAAAAAGGTAAGCTATTCAGCTAACTAAATAAACCATTTAGATTTTTACCCTTTTTGATTTAATTAAAGAAAAATATAAAATTTAGGCTTGCTGAATATGGGATTTCTTTTGTTTGCTTAACAATGTATTAAGTCTTTTCCTAATGACTGCAAAAATAATTGCATTCAGCTAGCGGAATTACAATTTTTAGTAGTTTTATGTAAATTTCTAATGATTGTTACTATTTTAGTTCATATTTAAATGTAATTAATGATACAAATTATTATAAAACCTTATTTCCTTTTAAATATTGCTATACAACAAAAAAAACCTACCACAACTTAACATTGCATTCCATTCAAAACACTCCTCATTCATTCTTTATTAGTAGTCATTTTATGCTAAATAGCTATAACGTTTAATGTAGTTAATTATCCTTGAAATTTTCTGCTTCAACAAAAAAAAAACATCAAGCATCAAGCCAAAATTTTAAAAATCTCTTTTTTTCAATATTAATTTGAAATACAATTGTATTTAGCAAACAACCCCCTTTAAAGTACCATCAAATTCTCCCTCCCTTTAGCTCTAAGGGTTTAAATTTTTACACATTTATATATAAAAATGCTTTTTTCTATTAGAGGCGTGAAAAATCAAATAGAATTTACACACGTCTCTGCACAGATTTATTGCGAATCCTTCAAATTGAAAGGGAAAGAAAAAAGGAAATTTAATGTTTTTCGTAATGTTTAACAAGCCTACGGTCAAACACTCAGCCATTTATTTTTCAACATCAATGTATTAGTAATGTTTTTCTAAAGGTGTGTTTTTGGATTTTATTGAATTGAAAGTAAAACAAACCGCCATTACAGTTTTTATAAACTAAAAAAAGCAGTATTTCAAAACTTCGATGCATCTGCAGTTTGTTAACAAATTGATGATGACAATGATGAGTTCTTTGTTAAGTTTTATAATTTAGTGTGTAAATACTTCACAACTGCGTGCCATTAAAGAGAATAGAATTAACCCTTAAACGGCTTAAATAAAAAAAAATCAGAATTTCACTTTAAACTTGAATTCAGATAGCTGAATATAATCATATATATCAATTTAATTTTTATATTGTTTTTTTTAAATATGTCTTTAAATTTTTGATAGTCAAGTAGCTAAAGGTTTAAACAAACCCCTTCAAATGTTAATCCATTAAAAAATTAAAGTTCTTACATATTCAGCCAGCTGAAAATGGATCCGATGGTTAATTCATTTATCATAGACTGTTTTCCTTAAAAGCTGTATATATTCAGCTAGCTGAATAGGGTTTTAAACCAAAATTTAACTACAAAAAACAAATTTTCACATATTTTATTGTATTTTACCATATTTATCAAAAAATCAATTTCATTTTCTTAAGTTTGCTTCATATATAAATAATAAAGTTATTAAATACGATTTACTCCAATATTAAATGTTCAGCTAGCTAAAAATGCTCCGATGAATAGTTCATTTATCACAGATTGTTTTCCTAAAAAGTTTTGTATATTCAGCTAGCTGAATAGGTTTTCAAACCAAAATTTTTACTACAAAATACAATATTCCAGGTAAATTTTTTTTTTATTTTAAACTATGTATATTGACCAAAAAATAAATTTCCTTAAATTTTTTGCTTAAAATTATAAAGTAATTAATTACGATTTTCCAATATTACATATTCAGCCAACTGAAAATACTCTGCTGTATAATTCATTTATCATAGATTGTTTTCAAAAAAATATTTGTATATTCAGCTAGCTGAATAGGCTCAAAAATCTATTCAGCTGGCTGAATTGGTTTTTAAAACAAAATTTAACTACAAACTTCAATATTCCAGATAAACTTTTTATAGTTTAAACAATATTTTTCAAAAACTCCAATTTCCTTAAATTTTTTTTAGCTCAAGTTTGCTTTAGATTAAATTTGGCGCCCATTTTAACCACATTGCTTTTTCCAGGGTTAAATAACGTAACTTTTATCATATTTTTAACCTTTGTCATCCATTTTAATTTTTTGACTTTCCGGTTTTTGTTCCTTTTCCTTAAAATTTTTTTAACATTTATTAATTGTCAAAACGATTCGTTGCGCGGAAGTGATTTAAACAAAATTTGGTTTGGATCAAACAGAATTTTTAAGTAAAAGAACATATTCTAAAGGTTTTTCTTGAAAGAAATTAAAAATTCCTCGAAATTTTATGGAAAGAAATTTACTTTGGCTCAAAATAAGAATGGAAACAATTTCAAACCCATTTATAAATGATAATTATTAAATAGTTTTCTAATTTGTTTTGAATTTCAATTGATGATTCTTTACAAGTTGTTATTTAATAAAGAAAACATCTTTTATATTTTTAAAGATTTTTTGTTAAATGATCCGGCGAAATCTTAAAATTTTTTTGATGCTTTAGGCATTTTGCTACATGACTTTAAAGAAAACATCTTGTGGGCCTTTGGTGTACAACATGAGGCATCCAGTGGCGTAATTGTTATCGAATTGACAATTCATTATTTTTCTTAAAAGTCAAATTGCTCTGTGTCTTGCTGCCAATACGGATGTTGCTGTTGTCTTTAGCATAATTTTCTAAATCTTTGCAAATTTGCCGCTTATTTCGTAAAGGAGAATATGTCTTGTGTGTGTTACTTGTCTTAACCGGAAGTTAAATGTCCTTTAATTATTTTGCAATCAATCATTGATTGTTTAGAAATAGAATTTCTTAGAATATTTGTTTTTGAAATTATTCAAATTTATAAAACTGAAAATACAACTTTTTTTTTAATTTCCAAATTTTAAAAAATTTAAAAAAAAGACAAAGTTTTTATTTTTAGATTTTAAAAAATACTTCTTGTAATAAAAATTTGTTTAAATAATAGTTTTTTTAGTACTATGACTTTAAAGCATCTATTTAAAAAAAAAATCTTCAAAAATTGATGCCTAAAAATATTTTTTATTTTCAAAATAATTCAAAAAGGTAGACTTTTAAGTACTATTTTAAAACAATTACTGTATTTTAATAAATTTCTTTTCAAATTTTTTAATTTAAAAGTTTTTAATTATATAAATGTTTTGCAACTATTTTTTAATGTTCCTTTTTGACAAACTTAACCTCTCTCATCCTTTTACTTTAAGTTTAAATAAACAAATACTTAAGGATCCTATAAATTATTATTTGTTTTTTGTCCTTTAAAAAATATGTCTTACTTACCCTTAAAAAAAACTCTAGTCCTTTCAAGAAAAAAAATGTTTCTTCTTATATCACACATGCCAAAAGAACCAAGCTAAAAATGGCACAACAACAACAATAATACTAAACAAAAATACAATAATAAAGTCGTCTAAATATCAACTAGGTACAAGATCTTTCTCTAACAATTTCATAATATTCATATAAACAATAAACTTCAAACTTGTACTTAAACAAACAAAAACTACTAATCATGAAGCATTTGATAACAATAACAACAATCCTGTATACAATTTTTTTTATAGAAAAAGGATAACCATTTATAAAAAAAATACTCCACAATAATAAAAAAAAAAATAATAAATACTTTGTAAAAACACAGAAAACGCCTTTATTTTTAATAACTTCCGTTATAACTCTCTTTTTATCACTCTCTCAGAAAAAAAAATAAGAGAGTGTGTCTTAAGTCCTGTGAAAATATAATCAAATTGGTTTTATCTAAAAAGGGCGTTAACAAATTATTACCCAAAAATTATATAAAAAACACAGGCATAGCACTTCTACTTCCACTTCTCCTCTCACTTTACTCTCTGAAATGCTTTAAACATGTTTATTTCTTTTATAAAATTTCCCATATTTAATCCCTAAAATTTCCCTTTAACGGGGTTTTACGACTACCTGTTTAATACTTACTAGTGATTGGTTGTTTTACTTTCTGTTATATAGCTCTCTCTTTCTCTCTATCTCTCTCTTTTTAGCCCTTAAAACATAAAAACTTGTTTATACCTATAAATAAAAAAAAAATATCTGGGGGTTTTTCAACCTTTTCTGCCTTGTTTGTATCCTTTAAAAATTGTTTTTTTTTTTTTTTGTTACTGTAATCCTTTTGTCAAGTTGTTAAACATTCTCTAGCATCAGCATTCGTGAATAACTTGTAGGGAATTTTCCCAAGAAAACAAAAAAAAAAAAAATTAAAGCACAAGACACGCAAATATGGAGTTCGCCTTGGAGTACCCTCTTATGTGTTACAAGAGTCCGTGCAAATATGTAAAATGTAATACCTAAACATAGTCGGAATTCTTAAGCAGACATAAGAAGAGTTACCAAAAGGCAAAATTGTAAAGCCTTTTCTTTTTGAAAAGGTAAAGAAAAATGGAAATTCCCCAAATTTCCGTTTTTTGCTTAGAAATTGATACACTACTCTATTGAAAATTTAAACTAAGAGCTCTTTAGTGAATCCCTAACGAAGATATGGATTTTAATGTGTGGGTATATTTGTTCTTTTACTCCTCTGGGGAGCATAGTGCCGCGAATGGATTTTAATACCACTTCAAAAAAGTTTTATTTAAAGTAAATTTTGACGAAAAGAAGCAGTATTTTGAGTAAATATTACAAAAAAAGTAGTTATTTTAGTAAAATTTCAAAATAACAGTATGTAACATTTTTATTTTTTCTGTTAAAGTACTTTTTAAAACAATTTAAGCAATTTAACAATTTTAGGAAGCTTAACAACCAAATTGAATTATTTCGATAACTATGGTATGACAGCTAAAAATGTCAAACTGTGTTGACATTTTTGTTCAGTTTAGTTGTGCCAAAGTCATCATGCATCGTTTAGCGCTAGAACAACGCTTCCAAATTGTGTAAATTTGCGAAGTTCATTGAGCACTTTGTCCACTTTACGAAGCTCATACCTGGTAAAATGGCTAGGTCAATCACCACAATTGCCATATTTGGAGCGAAGACAATCCTCAAGCCGTTAGCGAATCACCATTAATTACATCCAATAAAATTGACTGTTTGGAGTGGCTTACACGCTCCTTCAAAATAAGTAAGGAGCTGCCGTTACGATGAATGGCGGGCGCTATCTCTCTAGGCTAACTGAATTTTTGTTTCCAAAAATTGATCAGCTAAACATTTTGTTCCTACAAGACTGTGTACAGTGTTGCTATTTTAAAAATAGCTGCCAAAAGTCTTTCTTTTGCCGCCAATTTTTAATCAGAAGCCAAAAATTCCGAGCACTACATAAGCATTTTCCCTTTAAACAGGGTGATACAATATGCACCGTTTTATTATCGGACTAAAAGTATAATTTTGTAATAAATTTTAAAAATTGAATCGTTTGATTACACAGTGCAACACGAAAAAAAAAACCATATACGGACACCACTACGTGATAAAAGACCAAAAGAAAAAAGACCCGTGTCTCCCAGTTTTGCGCAAAGTCACGCACTTTTTTTATGGGCCCCGAAAGTGATCATTTTCTCGGGCTCATATCTTGCAAATCGTTCGGAATTTTGATTTACCCTCTGAGACAAATTTTTAGCTCTTGAACATATACAATCAGAAAAACATCATCTTCAAGATCAAAATCGCAAAAAACTTGAAAAAATTAGATATTTTTTAATCTTTTTCTTCTGTTCAGGTCTATAGGTAGCAAACCGTTCAAAATTCAAGGAAACAATCAACCACAAAAATGTACCTAAGATCTCAATAAACAACTTTCTGGAGCATATGAACTTCCTAGAAATTATTCCTAACACCGTTAAGTTAGCGCTTATGCAGCCACAAAGTATGTACACTTTCCTTTGTTTACATACCCATTTCACTTTGCTTTTATTTACTCGTTGGGTGCTTGATCAATTCTTCTAACTCAAGTCAAAACAGATATAATAATCAAATTAAGCCAGCGCCTAAGATGCCCTTAGGCGGGTCAAGTGTATGACCAAACCCACTTCATTTTTAATCCACATCATTTGTGTCAAAGATACCTACCCGCTATCCCCCTTACTTTAGGGGGCTCCCATACAAAATTTGCAATACAGGCTAGAGTCATCCCTAAGGGCATAAAATGTATGACAGAACCTTTTAAGTCTTTATTCCTAAATATTTTGCCAAAAAAAAATATTTTTCTAAGAAGACTGAGTAGATTAGAAAAATTTGTTGCCTTACTTAAAGGTAATTTTATTGCGGAATTTCGAGTTTTTTTATTAACTAAACCGTTTTTGAGTTACTCTTATATATGTTGTACAATCTCCTCCATTTTCGAAATAACGGTATATCTCGAAAACAGGAGCTATCGTAAGAAATGGTAAGCATCGCTGGATTCAGCGTTCCCGAATTAGGTTAACCCGCTTGTCAAAAAAAAGTGTCATTCCTTAGAAAAGTACTATCAATTTTCTAGACATTTTAACTACATTCCGTTACAACCTAATATTCAAACTAATATCCGACAAGCCATTAACTCTTGAAATAATGGAAACCAATATTTAAGCCACCATTATCATTCACTTTTAATAAAATTTTTTTAAATAACATATGATATTGTTAATTAGACTATTTAAAAATAGATTCAGCGAATAAAAATGCGAAACGTACAAATATTGAAAATGGCAACATTCACACTGGGAGATTGTCATCAAAACATCATAACATTGTTATTTCTTTTCGAAAAGCAATAAAACAAAAATGTGGGATTCACAAGGTGCCATAAAGTCATAAGTCTTAAAATTATAACATGAAAAAATACGACTGTTGTGAACAATCCCTCATAATTAAGTTTGCTATTTTGCATTAAAATCAGCTGATTTAAAACAAATATAAAAAATAAAAATAAAATAAAAAACAAGTAAGAGTGCTATATTCGGCTATGCCGAATCATATATACCCTTCACCATGATGAGATAAGAACAAAAAGTTATATACATAAATAACGTTCTTTAGATAGGTATAAATAAATATTAATTGATCCACGCCAACTTTTCATTTCGTCATGCCGAAGAATATAAAAAAACCAAAAATTTATATATGTATGTACCTAAGCCCGTTTCCTCTTTTGCCAAAGTGGATGTTTAAAATTCGTTTTATAATCTTAAAATCGTTTTTTAGAACATAAAAAAATTAAATAAAAAAAATGAAAAAAATTTATTTTTGGGATCCGAACTGGCAATATCATAAGTCTCAGGAGACAACTTAACAACTCGGCTACGAATGCTTTTTTACTCATATCTTAGCCATTTGTGGACCGATCTTGCTGAATTTCAATAGCAAACAATTCCGAACCATAGATGACATAAATGTATAATATGGGGTCTTCGGAAAATCCATTTCAACGGACAGACGGACATCGTTAAATAAACTTCGCTCCTCATAAGGACCCAGAATATATATACTTTATAGGGTCTAACATCAATGTTATAGAAATTACAAACATATATACCCTAGGGTATTCATTCGGTTAACCGTTAATCGGTTAACCGTTAATCGGTTAACCGATTAATTACTACCCGATTAACTGATCGGTTAATTTAAAATTGTCTATTTTCGATTAACGATTAAACCGGTTAATTTCAGCCGGTTAACCGATTAACCGATGTAAAAAAATTTTGATTTTTTTTGTAGATCATAATATTTTTTTGTGTTTTAAATTATTTTTTTCATCTCATATACAAATGTTATGTGATTAGAAAATATTTTTTCATACAATATATTTCCTACATTCTTAAAGTGCAGTACAAAAATGTTCTGCGCTGAGCTTTGCTAGGATGAGTCATATGATGACCTAAAAACAAAAGAGACTTTCGATAATAACGCAAACAACCTTTTAACAGAATCAGAGTAAACCATTAGAAGTGTTAAAAATTTAAAAAAAAATTAAAACAGGACTTTAATGGCATAATGGAAGATTTTTAGTTTTTCTATATCTGTGGCATTTTGACAAAACATCTTAAGTAGAGAAAAGATAGCAAAAACGTTTTTAAAACAAACTCGGTGAAAAAATGATTTTTATCAAATAATTAAATACACCGAAATTAAAGAATAATTTCGTTTGCAATACAAAATTTTAAAAACGTAAGCAAAAATATTTTTTGAATGAAAATTTGTACGATTAACAACATTTTTTCAACTTTTTAAATTTGATTTAAGATGTTTTCTCAAAATGCCACAGATATTATACGTTACTTTCGATTTCTCCAACATCTGCGATAAATGAAAGAGTGCTTTCCAAGTGAAGTTTAATCGAAACAAATGAAAAGAATCGCCTAGATCCATAACATAAAAACCAAATTGTTTTTCTAAAAGGTTTATTTTATAAGATCTCCTTAAACTATTGAAATAACTAAAAAATTATCTCACAGCATTAATTAAAAAATATGTATTACATATTTATGAATGATTTTTTTGTTTGGTCGTTTGAGATCAAGAAATGTTGTGTTTGTTTTGTTATTGTTGTTTTTTTTTATTAATAATAAAAAATTTGCATTTTTATTTAATGAAGTTACTAAATTTATAAGAAAAACATTATTAATCGGTTAACCAATCAAAAACAAAACTAACCGATTATCAACCGATTAAACCAAAACCTCGGTTAATTAATCGAGCGATTAACCGATTAAAGCAAAAGCCCGATTAAATGATTACCCTAATATACCCTTTTCACCACCTGTGGTGAAGGGTATAATAATCCATGAATTAATAAATTAAATTGGATTTTACTTGACTATTTTCCATTTTTTAGACGAAAATCACAAATAAATTTTATTTTGTTTGTTTACCAAACATTAGAGTCCTAAGCCAACCTTATTTGACGCCGCAAGTGTTTTGTTGCAAAAACCGCAAGCCGAAGGTTAAATTCGGATATTAGCCGGATCAAACTGTAGCATCAACGGCGACGGCTACAAAAACTAATGCGGATTGGCTCAGCCACTCTGATTTATTACGCCAGCACAATAAACATAGCAAGCTAAGTTCTATTAATTTAAGGCACTTTTTGTTTACAAAGCAACAACAATCTTTTTAAACCATTGTAAAATGTTAGAACATTATGACAATATAACATGATAACACACCTTGTGGGTGAAGTAGCTAAAGGCCGTTGTACTTGACGTTTTAAAGTTTTTGCTCATATACATATACATATAACCCCCTTATAATAATAAGCAGAACTTAGTATGCCACCATTTGTTGTTCAATATTAAAGATATATAAACACATATTTCATTTTAAATGGTCTTACGACTGCTGTATTTCTCAGATTAGAGATTCTTAAACCTTTCGCAATATCACTTTGGATTTTCATATAAAACCCCCAATTCACAATCTTGTGCAAATGGTCTTGCATCGTAGCATTTGTAAGATGGTATAGGCTATTTTTACTTTTCACCAACAAAATATACAGCAATGCACTTGCTACTCTTTTACAAAAGTATGCAACGCTTAAAACCAATAGTTTATATTTACTCGACTTATGCAACTCTTGATTGCAAACCGACAGCTAACACTCAGTGAACCAAGTCAACCGCTTTGCGTCGTCGCTTTCCTGCGGGAAATTTGGTTCAATTGGTTTCAAGGCACTTATCCCGTGACAAGTGAAAACAATTTTAAAATAAAAAGGAACAAATTGTGATAGATTAAAACAGAACATATCACTTAACTGGTGATAATGTGTTTAAAGAGTAGTTACTCCAGAAGGTAATTGACAAACAACTTGTCATGTAACTGGATTTTGAGTGTATAATGACTAATCGATTCTACCTGGTTCTATAACTTTAAATGAAGGGGATCCGTCCTAATAACATGGTTCATTTGGGGCAATATCTGCGACAGGCATTATTTAAACTGAAATTGAATGTGTTCATTTAGGTTGTGTCTGTGACCTGTTACAAAGCGTCAAAAAGGTGCCAATTAACCCCGCCGAAGGACATCGCCATGATAAAGTGACAGGTCCCCTTCATATAAAGTGTTAGAATGTGACAAGTTTAGTGTTAGTTCCCTTTCCTCTAGGGATTTCACACTCATACCCCCCAACGCTTACTTCATTTTGCTCAAAAGCTTAGGCGGTTAATTAAGCCGCTTGTTCTGTCGCCACCGCCGCCGCCGATGAGTGTATCGGCTTGGTTTATTTTGCTGATAAAAGTAATACAAACATTTAAAAGAAAAAGTTAAAGTTAAAATATAGAACCATGTAAAATCAAAAAAATCAAAAAACGAATAAAAAGGGATAAGCACAATAAAAGGACGACAAAAGATAATTGTTCTTTAAAGACTTTCCTAAAGAGTAGAAAATAATTATGAGCTGTGAATTTCGTGTTTTGCAACAAGCGTTGCAAACTAAACCAAAAAGGTCATTCACAAGTGATAGAAAATATTTACAATTGCAAAAATTTGCAATTTCAAATGCACAAAACCGTGAATAGGACATTTGTTGAGCTTTCATAAAGTTTGTAAAACACATTCAAAATATAAAATTTTGTAATAATAGGGATCACTACAACAGGTAATAATTAAAAAAGTCGGTTGTGAAACTCATAAGCGGAGTTCAGTATTAGTCTTGCAACAGTGAAAATAAAAAATATCGTAGCTTTTCTGTTAAATCCAACAACAAAATACAAAGAGTTTCCATTAGATTTGATTAAAGCGCTACGATATTTTGCAATTGCACTTTTGCAAGACTAAAATTGAACTCCGCTATAGTACTTACCTGGCCTTTTTTCTAGCCTGTGGTAACTACCTTCAACCACTAAAAAAAATCCTTAAAAAAATCCGCTTACCTACCCTTTTATTAATGTTATATTTCTTAGAATATTTTATATGCCAGAAATTTTATATGAATGATGAGGTCAAAATTATCAAAAATAAAGTGATCGTCTTAAACGAGTGTCAGTTTTCAGAAGGCGGAAAAAAAATCAATTCATGTGGCAAAAATCTAAAATAAGCCTACCTCAATATCGTTGTTCAAAAAGCCAACTAATTGTATTGAACCTCCACAGGCAGCTTGGTTCACATCGAGAACAATTTTTCGGTGTTTACACGGGCCAGACGCCAACAGTTAATGAAATATACCAACTTTCCGGCACTCCTGCAGTCACAGTAGGGCTGTATATTGTGATCAAAATTTGTAATTACCAGGGCAAGTTTAAAATGTCACGAAAACTTGTTAAAAAGGGCTGGCAAAATGTCACAAAAAAATTTATTTTATTAAGTTTTAAGTCAAATTATCAAAAATAAATAATCTCCAGTTATCGCATTAAGCAGTTCCATAAACGAAAAACACTCTTTCAAAATCGCAAGATGTAACTTTGATCGCTTATAGTTCAGATTAAGAAAGGTTGTCAATAAATTCATCCGTCTTACTTTCATTTAAATATGAGTAGTGCACTTGCAAACACCGCTAAGTTAAAAAAACAAAAAAAAAAATACTGAGAAAATCGATTAAAACAGTTTTTCAAAACTGAAATGTCAAGCCATATACATAGATAGTTTTGCAGGAGTATTGAATAATTAACCAGAAATTGCGCGTAACTTACGGAGTTTTAAACGAGATTAAAATGTCGGCTTTCACAGAATTTTTATTTTCTTTAACTTACCGATGTTTGCAAGGGACTACTTGGATATACTTTTCTTATTATAATTAATCTTGTAGTCCGGTATAACGATCTAAAACTTTTTTTAAACAAAATCTTTTTTACCGACAACTTTTTTATTTTCCTTAGCACTGTCAATAAAGTCTAAAGGCCCCACCATAATATGCAAAGCCTTGCTTAACCTACTGTCTCTTAAATGTATTTAAGAAAACAAAAACAAAATAAATAAAACAGTAGATTCCGTACGGAATGTGCGATTAGATTCGCACCTTGCTTAAGCAAATGACAGTTTCATTAAACGTAGCAAAAAGTTTCCTTAAGTTCAATATGGTTTGCATCATATAATTAACATGCATTCGCTTAAGCCAACTTAAGCACATTGTGGTTGGGCCTTAAGCCCCATTGTTTGTAATTGCAAGAGACTTGAGTAGATGCATTGAAGGCAGTGTTTGAAAATAAACACTTAATATCGCTCCTTATCGTTCTGTTTGGTAGATTTGTGCAAAACACAAACGTTAATAGTGTCTGTGTAGAAAAGCATTTAAAAAACTACCGTTTCCCTGTTAGTCATCTTTCGAACACAAAAATAATACTGTTTTTATCAAATTCAACAAAAGATGAGAACATTTAATTCCGCTCGTTTTTTTTTATACATCCCCGAATTTCATTGTGTTCGGTTCGGCTCATTAATGTTCGTCTCTTTTAGCTGGTAAAGAAACCAAACATTTTTTACAAAAACAAAATACACATACGAAAAAAAAACAAAAAGCCAGCAAAATAATTTTACACAAACAAAACATTTACAGAATACAATACAAGCTGTTCGTGGTGCTGTCGTTGCTAAAATTTTTTGTTTGCTCATTTCTTTACCAATGTAAAAAAAGAAACATTGTAGAACATTAAAATATAATGTTTGGCTACAGTATCAGTACAATTGTTCTGTTTTTTTTAACGAAGAACAGAACACTATATAATGTTCGGATCTTTCTTAAAAATAGTAACGAGCAGTATTAAGGGTTGTGTTCGTCTACACAATCACTAAAAAAATAAATATCGTTTTTGGGCGTGTAAGCCGAACGCTAAATAATGAACTGTTTATTTTCGAGCACAGATTGAAAGTGCTTTTTACGTCCGATTTTTGCAACATTCATTAAGCATTTCGAATAGATTTTGCCTCATATTCGCTAAGCTTATTTAAAAATTTCTTCTAGGTTGCAAAAAAGGCATTTTTTGGCAAGCTGGACCAAAAATGGCTTTAAAAAAAAATGGAAGAAATGACATATTTCAAAATCCTGCGTAACGAACGCGTTTTCTGATTGACGTATAAAAATTTTTTGGTCTTTCAAAAGAGATAGCTTTAACTTATATATGTATAGTATTTAGTGACATTAATATGTACTTACGAATGGCATATATCATAATTTCTTAGCAGGTATTTATAGCGAAATAATTGATCACAAAATTGTGTGACGCACGCCAAAGCGGAAGTTTTTTTTTTTTTTTTTCATTATTTATTTATTGAATCTTCATATATTAAATATGAACTAACAATAATTAATCAAATCTTAACCTAATACGATAAATACAAAAATGTTCTTCATCGCGGGTTCTGTTCACTTTTATAGGTGTTTATCGCTCATCTAATTGGATAAGTGCTGCAGTGTCTCTTCTTCTTAAGCGAGTGTGGCCGCTATCATTTAAAATATTTCGTGCTAGTGGGTTCGGGTGCAATTCGAGCCTTTTTAAGTATTTTACTGCATATTTCGTAATCATAGTTTTAACTAATGGAACATTGAGATCCTTGTGAATATTTGAGTTTTTAACATACCAAGGGGCTGCTGTGATTATTCGAAGTAGTTTATTTTGGCGCCTTTGAATTTTTTCGATATTAGAGGCCGCGGCAGTGCCCCGTAACTGAATACCATAGCACCAGATTGGCTTTAAGATGGAGTTGTAAAGAAGAAGTTTGCAGTCGAGACTAAGGACAGAGTTTCTTCCAATAAGCCAATGAATTTGAATGGCTTTTAGTTTCATTTGAGTTAATTTTGCCTCTATATGGCTTTTCCACGTTAAACGGCGATCTAGATGAATACCGAGGTATTTTACATGCGAATTTTGAGGTATTATTTGATTATTGATTTTAATAGGGGGGCATGATTCCCGACGCAAGGTGAATGTTAAATGTACGCATTTTTGCTCATTGACCTCTATCCTCCATTGCTTTAATCTAACTCGAACTATGGCCAAAGCGGAAGTAACTTTAAAAGTTGAAGTGTGTTTTCCTAATTTTTCAGCGAATTTAGCATCATAAGGTTTACAAAATCTAATTCCTAAAAGAAAGATGAATATAAGAGAATTCTAAAATCACTTATTCGCAGCCGAAAAATTTTGTAATTTTTTGACAAAAGCCGTGAACGCTTTGTGACGCACGCCTCACAAGGAACTATACAGTTCTTTCAGTAGTATATGGGTAATTCCATGTCAAAACGAACAAGAGTGGGACACGACACCTTTCGATTTTAATGAAATTTGGTGAGAAGGTTTATTTTATCTTATAAAGAACATACATGAACGAAATAAAGTGAGCTTGGTCATACATTTGACCCATTGTGGTCAAATGCGGTTTAATAAAATTCTTTAATTTGGCCCCTGCAGCGCGTAGGATGCTCCTAGATGGGTCAAATGTATGACCAATCCCACTTTATTATTTATTGCCGACTTGCGGTTTTTTTTAGTCAATTCAATAAACTAAACCGTTTTTGAGCTACGCGAATATATGCTGTGCATCCTCTTACGTTTTCGAAATAACGAGTCTTTTTAAGTGGTTTTTATTAGAAAACTTAATTAAATGTTACCTTTTTCAAATAGAAGTATCTTAGTACTACAATTGAACCTCGATTATTCGTTATGGGCGGGACCGGTAGCATTCTGGATAATCAATTTTTCCGATGAATTGAGAACGAACTTTGTTTTCAATTGCTAAGACTTTTCTTTGTCTTTTTATCGCTGATACGGATACCATTTTTAAAATATACACAACAATCCACACTTCATAAATTTTTTAACTAAATATTTATCTGTACAAATGCTTTCGAAATTCGAATCATGATATGCAAACAAGGGAATTCCCCTTTTTCGTTGCACATTGTGCTTGATTGTTAAAAGAAATAATATAAAAAAAGTAAGAAAGTATAGTCGGTCAAGCCCGACCATATGATACCCTACACCACAGTATTTAAAAACACATCATGCTTATGTGTCCATGTAAATATGGATTTATCTTTGTTTATAAACTTCATTAAAATCGGTCTGAAAGTTTGAAAGATGCAAAAATTGCCTCCTACCTCCCCTTGTGGTCCTATTTTTGAAAAACTGTATAGCTTATGTGTCCATATAGATATGGATCTATCTATGTTTTAGATTTTATTAAAATCGGTTTAAGAGGCAGAAATTGCCAATATCTCCCCTCGTAGTCCTATTTTTTTTTAAAAAATTGCATACCTTTGTGTCCGGAACCTATTTCCCAAATTTTATCAAATTATCTCCAAAATTGCGACCTGTACTTTACTCACAAGGTTACATGGACAGCCATGTAACTCAGAAAGAGATTCTGAGTCGATCGGTATACTTAAAGGTAAGGCGTTACACACATCAGCACAAATGCATAATACCCTCTCCACTATTGTGGTGTGGGTATAATCCCGTGCGTATAATCCCGGATAAAAAAGCAAATTACGGTTAAACGATGTATAACAATTTTGATCGATGCAAAAAATTAAGTGATAATTGATGTTGCCGATTAATAGAATTACGGATAATCCAGGTTGTATTTTAAAAAGTTGATATTTTTAGTTTTACTTTTAATCTTATAAATACCGTTCTTAAGATATAAAAAAATCTATTTGGTGTCACGCCCACTTATCCAATACCACCCACATTTTGTCGGATGTTGTGTATTGATAACCAAGATGCGTGTACATAACTTAGAAACGTTGGCTCTTTTGCATTCTCAAGATATACATAAAAAAATATAGCATAACAACAACAAATTTTCCGGATTATATGTTTTATAAATATAAAACTACCGAAATCTCATTGTCTTCAGGAACCCCATTTCAACGGCCAGACGGACAGACAGACGGACGAACATCTTGATTTGAACTTCTCTTCTCACAAGTATCTAGAATATATATACTTTTTAGGGTATAAGATCAATATTGTAGAAATTGGCAAAACGTCAAGTTTTTTGTGTAGTAAATGGTGACCCTTAAAAGTGTTTATAACTTATTTCTAATCTTTTTTATTTAAAACCTATATTATTTTCTCTATCCTCTCTAAATAAGGATACTACTTCATTTACTCGAGAATATTTGTGCAAACACACTTCCTTGCGTGTTCGCTTTTAGTCTCTATTCTACTTTACCGAACTCCACTCTTTCCTTCTTGACTCTTTTAAAATAGTTTTCCATTTATTTTGAATAGTTTATGTTTCTAAACTTTCTTCATTTTGAAAAGTACTTTTTATGGTGACTTTATTGTTAACAACTTTTTTTCTAGTTGTTTTTTTTTTTTCTCTTTTTTGTTGTTGTTATTTTTCTATTTTAAATGAGAAATTTGCATGTGAACTAAATATTTTGTTGTTAGGAAGAGTGTATTTTTAGTTTTAGACAAAAAAAAATCAATACTTTGGAAATGAGTTTTGACTGTATGGAATTTGGTTTGATTTGATGGAAAAACGAAAAAGTTTTTGATATAAATAAAACTATTGAGTATTAAGTACTTTAATGGCTTTTTTAAGTTAAGACTTTAGTAAAAAAAAGTAGTAAATTGAAGTAGTTGTTTGTTGAGAAAATTTTTTGACAATTTTATTGAAAGTACTTTTTGGTTAAAAAATGTGTATAAGAAAGGCAAAATGTTTTTTTTTTTTTTAACTTTTATAAAAACTGTTTTGTATAAAAAAATCATTTTAAGAAAAGTAGTTTATTTAAATGTAGCGGATTAAACTGGACTAGCTTAGAAGTGGGGTAAAAAGTTTTACTAAGCTCACCTTCCAGTGATACCATGCGAAGCAAAAAATGGCCATTACTTACAAGATTTCCTGTTATATGACTACTGTAACCAACCGTTCTGTTTAATACAAAACAGATCTGCATTGAAAACATTTCCTTTACATATCCAATGTATTTTGACATTAATCCAATGAAAAATAACATTAAAATTCAACCTATGTAATGCTTCATTAGATAATTGAAGCATGTTTCATTAGCCCCATTAAGGGCTAATAAATCAAAGCAAGTTAAACTCTCTTTTTGGTTTAAAATGTGTATAAACCAGCAAATCTACAAATCAGAAAACATATAAACCATCTCTAAACGCTTAAAATTGGGCGTTTAAACTACCAATACAATCCATATGAATTTGACAACATTTAACGTAGTGCTGCCACATTTTATTTTTTAAACAGCATGTAATATATGGGGCACTGATTTACAGCTGTTGAGTTTAAACTAAATAAAAATTCAAGTTTAGTTCAACTAAACCAGTGTCTAAACGTTCAGTGATTTATTAGCACTAAATGAAATATTTCATAAAATCGTTGAAAATTTTGCATAAACTTTATGTAAGAAATTTCATAAAGACTGTGACTATTTTTCATCATATTAATGAAACATTTCATTAACATAATGATGAAGAGCCAAACGTTTAAAAAATGTTTTTGTATTATTTTAATGAAAAGGATTGTTTTATTTCAATGAAATTTTTAATTTGTCCAATGACATAAATTCATTAAATAATTACTTAATTCGCAATTATTATGTCAGACTTTTATTAGTTTAATGATTTTTGTGGTTATTTATATGTCAACAAACACGGAGGTTTGATTTCAAATTGAAAATGATTTGAAATCAAACGTTTTCTCAAACGACAAACGTTTGATAATGATTTGAAAATTATTTGAAAATCATAGCGTTCTTAACAAAAAGGGGAATTATTTTTAAATTGAAAAATGCCTTTATTTTCAACTTGCTTTCAAATGTAATTCTCAAATGTTTTTCAAATGTGGATTATAATACAATGTGGAATATAAATAAAAATATTTTTTTTTTTTTTTTTTAATTTTAATTTATTATTTATTTAAATAAACTGTGAGATAAACATTCGGCACCATAGCTAAAAGATGAAATAATGTTCTTTCCGTCCTCAAATTCTTGGAAAGACAAACAACTTGGCTCCCTTTTATTTTGAGGAATGTAGCACCGCGATCGTTCAACAAACTTTCTCCACTTTCCCGTTTTATTTTCCTTTTTTTTAGTATTTTTAATCATTGTAATTAATCACAAATAATTTTTATTTTTCACTTTATATTAAAATTTATTATTAATAGTAAAACACATGTAACCACAAAGTAAAAAATGTAACATTAATCGCCATTTTTAATGATCACATTTATTTTTCGCTTTAGTATTGCCAAGTTCATTTTTGATTTGAATTTAACATTTAACATCAAATTGATAAAATATTTGATACCAATTATCAATTTGAATTTAAATGTTAAATCAAACAATTGAAAAACGTTTGAGAATTGTGTTTGATGTCAAATGATCAAAGGTTTGACTTCGTGTTTGTTGGGATCAATCGTTTCTTCAATGTGGGATTTGAGTTGTTATGAACTTTATATCGTACATATTTTTTCCAGTTGCAATCGTCAAGTTGGATTAGTTTTATTTCGTTTATATGTTCATGTTACATCATGTTATATTCTACATTTATAAGCTAACCTTTAAGTAAATTGCATTTAATTCATTTTCCAGCCCGCGACGATCTTCATCCGCATATTGTCAGCTGAAATGAAGAAATGCGAAATCCGGTTTTTGATTCATTATGATGCATATCAACATAAAACATGTCCTCTTCAATTTTTACTATCAGATATTTTTAGATCAGACATTTAATAAGCGAAAATCAAAAGTACGTAACTTCAGGTGCAAGTAATATTTAAATCCAAAGCACGTAACAACATATCGGGTGAGTTTTTACGAGCTATAGGAAAGTTTTTAAAAAAAAACCCATAAAATTCAGAAAAATGCATGAAATATTTATTTGAATCGATAGTACGGTCCATATAATTTAATGTTTGAAGATTATTTCATGCAAATGTTGACCGTGACTGCGCCTCAACTGGTCCATCCGCTAAGTCCAATTTCGGCATACTATTTCCAACATTTCGGTCGGTATCTCATGAATAAATGCTTCAATGTTGTCTTCCAATGCGTCAATTAAAGCGAGTGTATAGACATGAGCTTTAACACAGCCCCACAAAAAATAGTCTAAAGGCGTTAAATCGCACGATCTAGGCGGCCAATTGACCGGTCCCGAACGTGAAATAAAATGTTTACCGAACTCGCCTCTCAATAAGTCTATTGTTAAGCGTGCTGTGTGGCATGTGGCACCGTCTTGTTGAAACCACATGTCATGCAAGTCAAGCTCTGGCATTTTGGGCAAAAAAAAGGTTGGATATCATCTCACGGTAGCGCTCACCATTCACAGTTTCGTTACGATACGCATCTTCTTTGAAGAAATACGGTCCAAAGATGCCACCAGCCCATAAATCGCACCAAACTGTGACTTTTTCTGGATGCATTGGTAGCTCTTGCAATGCTTCTGGATGATCTTCACTCCAAAATCGACAATTCTGGTTAATAACGTACCCATTGAGCCAAAAATGAGCTTCGTCGCTGAACACAACAAGCGCGCGATGAACTTTCTTAACAGAGCACGCATTTTGATAATAAAATTCAATAATTTGCAAGCGTTGTTCGTTTGTAAGACGGTTCATGGTTAAATTATAGACCAAACTGAATATGTTTGACAGCGAAACAAAACACCAAACGTGCGTCAGCTGTTTAAACCAGTGTTGCTAAAAAGATAATAGCCAAAAAATCACCCGATATTTATTTTCATTGAATCTAATAATAGTAGGTTTTTAACTTTTACAATGCATTTTTTATCATTGATCTTTGTAAACGATTCCACCATTCCCTTTTTAAGCATGTGTTCCAGTTAAGGTATTATTTAAGGGTAATTTACACGATCACACAAGTCGTACGTATTTTGAGGAAAATACAACACTGATAAGTTGTCATTTTTTCAAACAATAATTAGATCGTCAAAATACAATCGACTTTTACTACCGTCTAACCCCATCTTTGTATTGTTCCTTGTAAAGTCTTATAAAACCCATTTTTTGTCAAAATAATTTGTGGAATCATTTTTTTAAAATAAAACAGATGATTAGTATAATGAACTTCCGCAAAGAATTGGAAAAAATTAACAGTTTAAAACCTTAAAAAAATCCATTTACAAAAAAGAAAAGTTTGAAGCAAGAAATGGCAACAAATGCAGGATCTAAAGCCATTTCTTCAACGGATTTTTATTATTTTAACAATGAAATTCCATTAAAGAAGTTGGATTTTGTCTTTTAATTCAACTGTTGTTACATTTTACTAATACAAAAAACAAAATTTCTCAAAAACTTAAAAAAATTTCATTGTAGTTACGTATTTTTGTTGAAGAAAATAAGAGTTCACAAGAAAATTACTTACATATCTAACTCTTCGAAATTGCCTTTATTTTTCAATATATAACATACACATTTGGTTTCTACTGTAAAATATAAAAAATGTTAGTTACGTGGTTTTGCATTTCAGCTAACGAAATACTACTACTTTAACGCGTTAGTGCGCGCACTGGTGTATTTTCATAGTTCAAGCTACATGCAAAATATTTTGACGCGTTTCGCCAGAAAGTTGGTTAACTTTGAACTTTTTAACGCGTTGTGTATTTTTGACAAGTAATCAGCTGACAATAAAAAGAATAATTTAACAAATTTGTGAATCATGAAAGAAAAACTTATTGAAGAGCTTAAAAAACATACAATATTTATATAAAAAGAATAAATTCAATAAAATCTTGATATACTTTGGAACCCGTTTTCAATGCACAAAAAGGTAAAAAAATAAAAAACAGCTGACAGGAATGGCTTTCGTAACGCGTGTTGTATAACTTGCAATTTTTTAAGCGGTAAAGTTTTTAAACGCACGATACTCGTCGACGAACTAACGCGTGTTATGTACTTCCACCTTTAAAGGAAAAAGAATGTGGGAATTTTTTTCTTGCTTTTTCTTTTTCGTTGTTTGTTTTATAACATATTACTAACCTTTAGTTTAAATAAATATTTCGTCATCGTAATGAATGTTTTTCATTGAAATTATCAAACATTACAATTTACTATTTATTTCACAAATTTTCATGCTTATTGCTAAAAATTTAATTAAAAACACGCTTTTACAACAATTCTAAGAAGGAAATATTTTGTAGTTATAAGCAGCGTTTTCAGATTTTTATGAGCTCCATCGCCAAACCAAATTCCACAAATCGCCAAATGGCGATTTTGTTATTTTTGCTTACACAAAAAAGCTACTATAATATTTCAGTCAAAAATCGCTAAGAACTGAGAAAAACCAAAAAAGTCGCCGAAAGAAAACTTAGTTTAGTTTCTGTTACTTTTTTTATTATTTTAAAAATTATTAGGAATTTTGCATACTGATTATAATAAAGAGAAATACGTATACATTTTTATGTATCGTCAGCTCAGAATTGGTTTGGCGGATACGCCAAAAAGTCGGAGTGGAGAAAAACGACAAAGAAGATTTACATGAAGATTTCTCAAAATGTACCCGATAGAATTTTTTATATTTTTACCACTGCTTCCAGTAGATGTTTTGAAGAAAAATTTAAATTTTTGCGCACTTAGATGAATAAAGTTAGAATTTAATAGTATTTTTTGGAAAATGAAAAATATTGTTTTGTGCCGCATACGCCACTTTTCTAAAAAAAATAAAGAAATAGCTTTTTGTGCTGCATACGTTTACTTATTTTGTGAGTGGCTGACTCATTCATCATCGTACAGCCTAAACGCCTGAAGTTAAAGAATTGAAATTTGGGAAGGAGGTGGATCTCTCCCCAAATTGATCCACTAAGACGGGATTTTAGGGGGTAAAAAAGGGTAAATTCGGAAACCTGTTATCTCCAAAACTAAAAGAGATACAAAAAAACTGTAATACATATCGTTGTTCTTTTGAAAAATAAGTGGACAGGTGTGTGGTACTTTTTTGAAATTGGGCTCTTTTAGGGTGAAAACGGATACAACCTGAATTTTGGTACGTTTTTGTCAGCCCATCTATCTTTTGATCCAATAAACCTAGAAATAAAGTTTATACCACATTCGAAACTTATCAAAAAAATACGAATACAAGTTTGATACTTTTTCGAAATTCGAACGTTTAAGGGGTGAAAATCGTAACTATTTTTGGTACTTTTTTACAAAATATTTTGCATTTTGCATTTTGCAATTTTTGACACTATAATGGGGGGAAAAAACAGTACCAAAATGGGAAACACGGGAACTTTAATATCTTTCTGCAGCGTTTTGGTTCTACAACTGGTATTTTTTAATTATCGTTAATATTTGTCCTCAAAACATTAAATTCAATATGCAATGTCCTGAATGAATGCTTTATATCTCAGAAACCACAAAAAATTTCGCGAAACAGATTTTGGATTCAAAAAGGGGGTATTCAAAATATATATACCCCATACCTAACTAAATTTTTTTTAAATGGTCGGTAGGTCAAACCAATTCTAAGCTGACGATATCCTTTTTTACCATTTAAAGAATTTTAAAAGACAGTTCTGGCCTATTTCATCAATTCTTTTTAAATTGCAATTTACACTTATAAAATTATTACAGTAACTGATTGTAGGTTATTAAATTCGTTTTCCGTACTGTTAAATTTGAATAAAAATATAGTTATTTTACGAATAATTTTATTTTTTAACATTTTTGTTTGTTATTCAAAAAACAAACTACCAAAAAATAATGTTTTTTCGTTTTTATTTTTTTATGTAGTTTGATTTTTGTCGGTTGAAATGTTTTTTTTTTTTAAGTAAAAACCATTCAATTTTAATGAATATGCTGTTTAATAAATAAAAAATTTAAAAATGAATGTAAAAATCATTTGTTTTAAATGAAATGTAAATGATCCGTTTTTTAAATGAATTTTAATTGGTTTAAAATGATTTTTCGTTTGAATTTAACTACATAATATTTTGAGTGTATATTTAAATATAGTTTTTTATTTACGTTTATTTTTATTTGATATGAACAACGAATTTGAAACATAAGTTTATACTTAAATAAAATGGGTGAATGGCCCGTATGGCCAATTGGTGAAATTGGCCCTTATGGATACAGAAGAATCCAAGTTTATTTACTTCTTGCCTAATCCTCGTTTTCCCATTCTTTTTGTGGCGACGATCCAATTTGACTTTTGATTTTGTTTTGACACTAAGGCCCGCCTTCACTACTTAAGGCTAGATTACACTATTATACTTTGTATTAAAACATGTCAAAATCTCAAGTAATATGACAAAGTGTGATAGTATGAATGCAATGTGTCACGAAATTGACAAGTATTAAGAAAAAAGTTTGACATCCCATACAACTTCATCGTTTTTTGAAAAATTTATAAACAATAATACTTTTCATTGGATCAGGGTTGCATTTTATTTCATGTGTGAGTGCTTATACTTTTTGTGATGGTCTGAACACAAACTGTCATGTTACGTTAGATTTTTTGACAGTCGCAACAAAACTCATTAGATTTCTATCTCACAAAGTATTATGGAATACGTAAGACTTGTGAGATAGTGTAATCTAGGCTTTATCGATAGCTTAAAGTAGACTTTAACCAGCCTTATAAAAATTGTTCCAATATTTAAACTTTACTTTAACCTAAGTTGCGCGATAAAGTACATTTAGGTTCATCCTACCTGGTAGGTTTAAGTAAAGTAGTAACAATGAAACACTTTTGATACGGCCGATAAAATCCTACCTTTAGCTATCGGTAAGTTGTGAAAACGGGCCTTAAAATACAAAACAAACAAAAAATCATGTAAAAAAGTTGCCAGATTTTTCCTATTTTTTTTATTAGTAATGCTAACAAAAAATGACAAAATGTTAAAAGAACTACTGAAATAGTAAAAATGGTAAAAATAACCAAGTAAATCGCTAGTTAAATCAAAAATCGCCAAAAACAAAAAAAAAGTCGACAAATGGAAAATCCCGTCCAAACCCGTTTCAAAATCGCCATGTTTGTCGAGAAATCGCCATATTTGATAGCCCTGTACCCATGCTCTGTAACTCTAGTGAAAACTTCTCGCATCGAAAAGATGTGAAACAAAATATTCCATCGTTTCTCGAAAAGTGAGAAAAAACTGTGCCTGCAACTCATGTCGAAAACTATCATAAGACATTACGTCGTTACGTTAAAAATGTCATAACATTGCACTCAAAGCCGATGTGAAATTGCAGGCGTTGAGAACGCCAGTAATACATATCGTTGACGGCGACCAAAATTTAACATTTTTCAACGACGGCGGCGAAAGCACACCGCCGGCTATACCAAATAATGTAAAGTGCGACTTTAATGTTTGTTGCTTGCAAAAGAGCTTAGAAAACATTCGTATATTTTATAAAAATGTAAAAAGCAAAATAATTAAACAATAAAAAATTGTGGCAAGAACAAAATATTATCATATATATTATTTCTAAAGCACTTTTTTTTGTCGGTTGCAAATATCTCCCATACCACCGCATCAAATTTAATGAATGATATCTCATTTTAAAGCTTATTTCTAACACTAATGACGAAAAATAATTAGAAATTGAAAAATTAATATTTTCATTGATAAAAATTATATTTAAAAATATATTGAAGTTACTAAAATTTCTATTATTTATTTTCACTTTATGTTACAAAAATGACAACTAACGGTGCGAAATATTCGCACGGGTCATCTAGTTAATATTATTCTTTGTATTTTGCATTTTTAATTGTTTCTTATGGCGATTTCTTTTCTGTGAAATATGTTGCATAAATGTTACATGCTCTATCTCTTTTGTGTACAGCATTTATGCAACATATTTCTCAGAAAAGAAATCGCCATTAGTGTTAAATTTTTTTTCTCGCCCCATTTTTATTCGTGAGTTTATTTGACAGTTAAAAGCAGGAACTTTTCTCACAAAAATGTAACAGACAGTAGTGCTGGGAAACTATCGATAGTACTATCGATACTATAATCTTTCATTCTTGACGTGGCTGGAGCTGGGGAAAGATTATCAATAACAATTTTAATTAATTTTCATGTTGTAAAATTCCTTTCTTCATAAAAATAATTGAAAGAAAATTAAATTTTATGAACTTAAGCCTAATTAAAAATATTAAAAATTTGGACTAAAAACAATAAATAGTTCAACAAAATAACCACAATACTGATTATGACATTCTTGTTTCATTTCGCACATTTTAATCGAGAAGTTTCTTGCCGCGAGAGTTATAAGTATTTTAAAGTTAAAGAAATTTACTTTGTTTCATTGACTTAAGCCAGCTTTTTGTGCCAGTGATGCCAACTTTTTGAGAACAAAAAGCACTTTAAAATTTATAAAAAGCACTATAAAGCGTAAAAAAGCCATTTTTACAATTTAATTAAACACAAAACAATTTGCATTCGGCTGTGCCAAATATTATATACCTCCAAAATTTAATTTTCATTTAAAATTTAATAATAAATCTATTTACGTTTGTATATAAACATTTTTAAATGTATTATTATTATCTTCAATAAAAATAATATCATCCAAATCATTTGTATCATCATCAGCTGAGTTTGAATTGGGCCATAAGACAGATTTAAAGTTATACAGTGCGAGCTCGATTTTCGTAACTCGAACAAATATGACCTGTTGCAATTACCGAAATTTTGCAATGTCCGACCATTGCTTATTTTAATAAAAACCCTTTTATTTTATCGTTTAAATATGTAAATCTAAAAGAAAATCTTGCAAAGTTTAATAAAACAATTGGCGTATGATATTATCTAATTATATTAACCTATGTACGGTTCTGAATAAAGAGCACACAAAAGGTGCAAAATAGAAACAAATGTATGTTTGTATTTTGATTCTTATGGTGTTTTCTTTTCTAAAAAATAATGATGCATAATAGTTGTGTAATATATTTATTAGGTTACACGAACCCTTACAAAGTGATGCATTTTTCTAAATTACAATGGAACAAGATAATAGCTACGTTTTACACTCAACACTAATGTGTATTTAGCGTGTTAAATATTGAATGCAAGGTTTGTACTAAAATCGATATTCACCACGCTTGTTGCAATTTTCAACATTAAATTTTCTTACAATTCCAATAAGCGTTAACAGCACTGATTTTCAATAATTAATGTCAGCTGTTGTTAAAAATTTTGCGACAAAAAAAATATAATAAAAGTAAAACAAACGAAAAACAAAAAGTTTTTATATCCATCACAATATAACTAAAAATCACAATATAACGCAAATTGCCCGCAAACACAAGAAAAAAATACTTGCTTGCATAAAAAAGTACTTTACGCAGATGCAAAAAAGGGTATTATCTCACACTCAGTTATAACTGCGGGTAAGAAATGGAACAAATTTGCCATTTATTGTTGCAACATGTTTAGAAAGGAAAACGACAACTTCTCACATTTTTGCATATATTTTTAGAATGGAACAAAAACCCGCACGAATGGTAGCATATATGGAACATTTTTGTCGGAAAAGAAAACACCATTAGTCAAACCTTTTTGCAATAGCACTTGACGTAGAAGTGCTCACTATGCGGTTTTTCGGAGACGAGTGTCGTGCGTTTGAAAACTAAAGCGCATGAAAATTGGCTCGTTATAAAAGCATTTTCTGTCAGCCCTATTTTTAATTTATTAAACACTTTGCTTATACCAAGTTACGGCTTTTTTTTGTTTTTAAAGTCTTTGCGTTCTTTTGTAATGTTTCCGACTGCATGTTTTCACAATCACAATTAGTAATATTTTCTAAGCCATTTTCTATTTTTGAAACAGTGTCTACATGTTTAAAAAATGTTTACTACTAAAAACTAGTACATACATCGTTTTTATTACGATTTCTAAATATGTAGTCAACGCTAAAAGTGCGACGTTTTGTAAAATTTCCAAATTGCTTGGATGTCTAGCTCAAACCTCGTAAATAGAATATATTTTATCACTTTTTTTTATTTATTTATTTATATCGATTTTCTAATACAACAAGATAGTATATCTTATAAATTACAGTATTAGAATCAGAACTCTTAAATAACTTTTTTTTATCATTTGGAATCTTAAAATCATTACAGGCCTTCCTAAAATTGTACCCCAAATAAGCAAATCTCATCTAAATCATCCTCTATATAATCGAAGTTTTAAAAAATGTCGGAAAAAATAAAAATTGTAAAAAGCACTAAAGGCACAAAGTTAGTGCTTATTCTTAGTTTGGCACTATGGATCAAATTTTGGCGTTTTGAGGCATCAAAAAGCACCATAAAGAGTGCCAAAAGCACTAAGTTGGCATCACTGTTTTGAGCTGTGGATAAAGTTTTTACTTAGTTTAACGAAGTCTGAAACTCGAATTTTTCCGGCGAAATGTGATTTTTTTATGTCATTAAAGACCAACATTTTTAGCAAAACTAAGCTGTTCCATCAAAATTTTGTACTGAAACTTGAAAATGGCGGTAATGTTATCAGATTAACTAAACCTACTTTAACTGAGATCTCAGAAAGATTAATAGTTCATTTTAATTTCAAAAAATCTATTTAAATAATGTATAACTAATCTTCTTAATTTACAATCATTTTCGGAAGTTTTATCAAAAATTAGGTGCAACTTATTATTTAGACCAGTGAAGGGCACACACATACTATCACATTTATGCTTGTGTTGACGAAATAACAACAAAGCAACAGCCGAACGTACATTATCACAGACACACAAAGAAGTTTATAGTGTACATGTGTAGACGTTGCACAAGCAGCATTTTTATTCCTATGCACGCGTACATAGGATTTGCATATGTGCCCGTCACTGATTTAGACGTTAATAAAAATGCAGTTCAAAAAAGGTTCACTTTATTTTTAACACATCGTAAAATTCATCTCTGCAAGGTTGCATTCTCCCAAGTCCTTGGGTTTTTTCTCACTCTACAGAAAAAAGCAGGTCAGAATTTCTTACCTAAAAGATTATAAACACCAACTTCAGGAAATTCCTCTTAAAAGTCAACAAAATTTCCCAATTTACCACAACTACTTGAAAAAGAAAACTCAAGCTTAACATTGAGATTTCCAAAATTAATCCCACTAGGTTTATAAAAGTATAAATAATAAAATTCGTTTTCCTCTTTTTACACCCAATAAGTCAACAAAAATTCCCAACCAAAATCAAGTTTAAGGAAAAGATTAAAAGGATTTAAAAGAAACATAAAGTTTTAATAAAAAGCCGAATTTAAATGTAAAACCGAATATTTAAAAAAGGCAGATTTTTAATTAAATTTATTTTTGTCAGTTTAATAAGTTATTAAATTTTCATCTTTTTTGTGTGATTATGAAATGTAATCACATTAAACTGTAACCATATTATTTCTTTTTTTTCGTCTTTGTGTTATAACGTTTTGATATTAAACGGAAGTATCGTTATTTAACTGTGTAAAGTCCCTCTTCTCTGCCAGCGAATTGTGGAAGTAGGGATGGAGGGAGGAGACCGAAACAAATATACACATTTAATACACCATAAATCCCAGATTTAATAATGGAATAAAAATGATTATGAAGAAGGCAGCAGCAGTTAGAATAGAGCAATAGACACCAAGGGTTATAACATTGACTTAACCATTGCAGTAATACATACATACAGAAATATTAAGAAATGTTAGCTGGGTGTTTAAAGGTTTGTGGAAAAATTTATTTCGTGTTTTTGATATTTATTTGCGAAATATGGAATTTTAGCTAGTTCAGGAAGAGTCTGAACTAGTTTAGGCAGAGTCCGAACAAGTTTAGGAGGTATCTGAAGTACACTGATATTAAAGGCTTCATAACGCTGATGTATTTTGACATGTGTCTTCATTTTTGGCGCCATATCACTTTTCATCATTGTGATGTCAGCCTTAACATGACTTTAACAAATTGTCATCAGGTGAAATTATGTTATCACATCGGAGAAAGGGCTCATTAGACAGTTTGTCATAAAATTAATGACTGTTTGTCATTTAATTAATGACAATTTGTCATTTAACTAAGGACAATTTGTCATTAAATTAAGTTTAAATTGGAATTGACTTAAGTCAAATTGAAAGAGAATATTATTATTTACTTACCCGTTACACATGTTTGTTTTACTTTTTTTGTATTCCGCCCTTTCTTTACAGAAGAACTCTTAATTATAAGACACTTCTTTTTTTCTTTGAAAATTTGATGTATTTAAATAAATAATTTAAACAAACAGAATATGGGAATTTTTGCTTCTTATTTTACTTTTTAATCATGAAAATATTGTTAATCATACAACTAATTGAAATGATGTCACTGAAGTCATAGTATAAATGACGCATAAAATATGATAAAGTTTTATGATGACGCTCGTCATTTGCCTTATTGATAACATTTGTAATAACATTGATGTCACACTTCTGGTGTTCGAGCATATTCAATATGAAGATGCATTTTTCTATGAGTGAAGTTCAAAAAGAATCCGAAATAGTTCAGGAGGAATCTGAATAAGTTTAGGAAAAATCGGATATAGTTCAGGTGAAATGTGAACCACCTCAGAACGCATGTGAACTAGTTCATAAGGAATGAAAACTAGTTTATAAGGAATGTGTGCTAGTTCAAAAGGAATATTAACTAGTTCAAAAGTAATATGAACTAGTTCAATATGAAACTAAACCAATTAATAAGGAATCTTAATTAATTCAGCAAGAACTTAAACGAGTTCTAGAGAAACTTGATGTAGTTTTAAAAAATTTGAATAAGTTTTAAAGAAATTTAAACTAAATCTTAAGATTAACTTTTTATATTATAAGAAACTAGAGGTAAAGGACTCTGATCTGCTTTGTAACATTATTTTTGGCAATGTTTATAAAAATCCAAATAAGTTTAGAAAGACTCTAGTTAAGGCGAAATGTGAACTATTTCGGGCGAAATGTGAACTAATTCAATCGGAATGTAAACCAGTTCATAAGGAATAAAAGCAAGTTCAAAAGGAATATGAACTAGTTCAATAAGAAAATAAGCAAATTCATAAGACATCTTAATTAATTCATGACTCTGATCTGATTTGTAGCATCATTTTTGGCAATGTTTTTCAAAAACCCAAGAAAGTTTAAAAATAATCTTAATTAATTCCGACAAATTCCAAACTAACTCACAGAGAATATAAGCTACTCCAAAAAGAGGAAATAAAACAAGGAAAAAAGAATTAAGATATTATGTTCTAGTTTTAAGAGCTTGTACATTCAAAAAGAGTTCAAAATAATCCTAACCTAGTTCACTAATGCTGGGTTTTTGCGATGTGGATTAAGTTTCAACTTAGTGAAACTTGGATTTCTCCGCCGAAAAGTGATTTTTGTAAAATTATTTCATTAAAGAAGAACATTTTAGGCAAATTTAAGCTGTTCCGTCAAAATTTTGTGTAAAAACTTGGTAATGGCGGCACAAATCTGTTTTCAGATAAACTAAACCTAGTTTAACTGAGATCTCAAAAACACAATCTAAGAATTGATATTAGTTCCAAAAGAACCTGAATTTCTTAACGATTTAGAACTTTGGTTTTCTTCAGAACTTTATTCTTTCTATAACAAGCTTTAAATTTTCCGAGAGTACAAAAAATAGTTCTAAACTTGTTGAAATTTTTTAAAAAGAATCTTAACTAGCTTTCAGGACACTGAGCAAGCACCCAAGATTGGATTTTTAATAAATCTGATTACATTTAACTTTATTTTTTCCCTTAACCATCCTTTAACTACAAAGCCCTATAAAAATTGTAATGATGAAAATGATGATGACAGCACAAAGTATATAGATATTTAAATGGATGACTGGCTACAAAAAAAACCCCTTAGTAAAGTGCACAATAAAAAAACAAATGCCCCGAAATGGGTGTTGAGAGGCTAAAAGCCAAGGAGTTCCCAGTAAGCAAACAATGAAACAAAAAATAAAGTAAATAAAATATTATATCCTTCGAATGGAAGCAAGAATAATGCCTTGTTGTATGTATGTATTCCAAGCACAACTAAAAGAAAACAAACATTGTAACATAAGAACCAGGATGGAGAGCCCGAGTACTTAAAAGGCAAGTGAAAAATGCTTGAAAACAGAAGAGCCCAGAAATGTGAAACCCAATCATGTAAAGTATGTACAAGACCTAAGCCTCAATCATGGTTGGCTGAGAATAACAACAACTAAACCAAACCAAAAAAAAAAACATGAATGAAAATAAACCAAAATGTATATAAAACGAAAAAAGGAGTAAAAGTATTCTAGTAAAATGTGTGATAAAACAAAAACAACTATATATACATATAAACAGTTTTTTATACATATAAAGAAGAAGGATAAAAGAAGTACTACATCTCCAAAACTACTCTACTGCCATTAAAATACTCGCATACAAACAGACAGACAGACAATCACGTACTCAAACTCGTTCAAACAGTTACCTACTCGTATTTAACAAATGATGAGAATAATGAGCACAACTACACCAACAAATTCAAGTACCCTCGCACCCATAACAAGAGTATGCGCTCTTTTTAAAAGTGTTAAAAAGAGATGCCAATACTCTGGCGTTCGCTTTAGTCTCTCTTGTTATTTTTAAACGAAAGGATATTTGTGCTTAAAGGCAATTGGTGTTGATGATGTTTATAAGAGCTCTTTGTTGTTGCTGCTCTTGTTGTCGTTGTGAGGAGTAGGCAAAGAGAGAGTGCTTGTTGTTGAAAAGGACATGAGAGCCCACTTAGCACATAAAATCGATCTGTTTTTATTACATGATGGGTGAATGGGTTTTACGTTTCAAAAAAACTTGTGTTGCTGTTGTTTGTGTATTTTCCTTTTTCGCCGTTCTTGCTGTTGTTGTGTATTTTACGTGTTTTTATTGTACAATAATGGCTGGAGGTGAAAGTGGATTTGTCTGGGTTTTTCTTTTAAAGTTGAGCTGATGATGACACTGGTAGTGAGTGGATGGTGGTTGTTTGGAAAATTGTACGTTTAACATGATTTAGCCAACCACTTTTGAAAATGTTGAAATTTGGTTAGAATTATGTTGAGTTCTTGTTTACAAGTTAGTTGTTGATGATACTTCAAATAGTTTGCATCAGTGCCGCGTTAGCAAAAATCCCAAAATCTAAACAAATTTTCAACAAAAAAACCCAATTTAAAAAAAGAAATTCCAAATTTAACTTAAATAAAATTTGAAATATCCGTGTAATAAAAAACAAGTGTGCAAAAAACCCCTGAAAACTAAAAAGGATAATTGGAAAAACCTTTAAATATCAAGAAAAATAAATTAGTGTATTCTTAAATAAAAAGGATCAAATAAAACAGGGGTTAAGCTCCTTTAAATAAGAACCAACTAAAACTTTAAAATACCAGTGTTTAAAGACAGCTTCAAAGTGGCTGAAAAAAGAAAACGTTCTCCCTCACCGGCCCGCTCGCCGTCCCGACGCAAGTCCAGCGAGTCTTCTTCGGGCTCAGCTAGGCACTCACCCTGTAAATCGCCCTCCCCGCACAAGGATTCCGATATTTCAGTGTGTTCTTCTCCTACCCCTCAAAGATCAAGAACGTCTAGATCAAGATCACCCTCTCCCCCACCTAGAACTTCTACTCCCACTCCTACACCCGCCGCCAAGGATTTAAGAAGAGACGAGTTACCGGCCAAAACCGCCACCACTACAGTTCCTTCTAATACTCCTTCGTTGGGAGCTCAAGATCATTTGAGAATACCCACGGGAGCTACAGGATTTAGTGGTTTTCCTTCACTACACAGTATGAGCAGTTTAATGGTACCTTCCGCGGCTGCAGCTGCGGTGGCGGCGAATCCTTTCTTACCCTGGTCTCCAATGCTGTTGCCACACTGGGGCCATGCTTTATTGCCAGCGGCATTTTATCCGGCGGCTTTGCGTAATGCTCTTCCAGGGTAAGAACCAAAAAAAAATACAATCTAAAATATTTAAAAGAAGTAAGGAAAGTTTAAAGAACAATTTGAAAAAAGTGTAGAAATAATTTTAACGGCAACATCTTTTTAAAAGATTTTGAAGCTTGAAATATAAAAAGAATCTTGATAATCTCAGAAACTGCAGATAAAACTCAATTAAAGAAAGCTCTAAGGAAATTTAAGCTAGTTTATTAATTATGAAAGGTTCAAAATCTCAATATGAGAACAAAAGTTATATTTACGGTTTATTTTAAGATTTTTAGCCAATAATTCTTGTTAATAATGCCAACAAAAGCTTCGGATAAAGCAAAAAGCTCTGACTAATTTAACAAAAAAAAAAACGTACAGATTGAAAGAAATTAATAAAATTTTCTAGTTTTCCATCTAAATCTTGACAATCTTTTGCATTTGTTTGAAACATATCTTGAAAGCTTTTAAGCATATTTTCTTTTTTTTAGCCCAACATTTTTTAAATCGTTTTAAAAGGTTCAAGCTTTAATATTTTTAAATTTTTAAGTGAAATTCCGAATATAGAGCTTTTAGATTTCAAAAGGTCTTTAGAGCTTTTGGAAAAATTATTGAAAATTAGAATATCTCGTAGATATTTTTAAAATTTCTTTTGAATTCTATCAAAATATGTGTTAGTGCGGTTAACAAAAACATCAAACATTTACAACTCCTTAACTTTTTAGTTGTTATTAAAAAAGCTTTTTGATTTAAACGAAAGTTTTAAAGGGAATTTCAACGTTTTATTGAACTACAAGATATTGTATAAACAAAATTATCTGAATTTTCGTTAAAGAAGACATTAAAAGTTTTAGAACTACATTTTAAGCCTTTAATGGTTAAATAAAATCTTTGATAAAAGCTTTACGTTTGAGAAATCATATCATTTCGTATTTTCAATATCATTTCTCACAGGAATATCTGTTTTCAGTTTCTAAAAACAGGCAGTAAGTATCAGTAAAGTATTTTAAATGGAACTTTTTAAAAGTTCTTAGGCTACGGTCACATTTGGCAAATATTTGACGAAAGAAACGTGACCAACAGGCAAACTAGAATATAATTTCCTTTAATTACAATATTTATTTTGACTTTAATACCACATCTTACAAAAAAACAATATTTCGCTATGTGAAGCAGTATTATAAGTTAAATCTCACTAACTGTTAACAAAAGTGGTTATGCTTATTTGGTCAAATATTTAATAAGTGTGACCACAGCTTTAGTAGTTTCTACGATTAAAAGTAAAAAGTTCCAAAGACGTGTAGGTTAAATAAAGAATTGTTATTCGGATGTAAAGAAATATTTTTAAGTGTTGTAATTCTTGTACCTCTATTTGAACGTCAAAAGTGTAGTCGCTTAAAAAGATAATCTGGTTTGCTGTTTATTTTGAAGCGTTATTCTTAAGATTTGTTACGAAATCGAGGCGCGTTCACGTAAGTATAATAATGTAGGCGTTAGATACACTTTAGAATGGAGAATTCTTATTTTTATGGGAGTGCAATGTCTAGGTTTCCAAAGAGTCCTGAGTACGACCGCAAGCATAAATTATATGGTCTTTCCTATTCAAAATGCTTTTGAAGATAAAACCTAAATTTTTTGTAGAGTCGACAACTGGGATTTATTTGTTGGCTGTTTGAAATAATCGGATGGATGTACATTTCCAAGTGAAGGAAGAGTGAGGAAGAGATCAACCTGATGGTTATAGATTTTGATTTGTTTGACTTAATCTATTGGCGGATGCCCATAGAAAAATGGGCTGTAAATCGTCATTGAGTTTAACGATACACTTATTTCGTCCGCTCATTATTGGTTTGGCGCATATGGCAAAAAGTCGTAGTGGAGAAAAACGACAATGAAGGTTTACATGCATTTTTTATATTTTCACCAATACTTCTGGCATATCTTTTGAAGAAAAATCTAAATTTTTGTAAACGTTCATGAACGAGCTTAGAAGTAAACAGTATTTTATTGAAAGTAAAATTTATTGTTTGTGCCGCATACGCCACTTTTCTAAAGTTATTTCTAAAAAGTAGTTTTTGTGCTGCATACCAATACTTGCTTTTGCTTTAACTACTTTTTTTCAGACTGCAATGCAGCAAAGCAAAAACAAAATTTATTTTCTTGCTGTCGTGGTATTTTGCTAACGCCTTAACTTCTTTTTTTTTTCTTACGGCAATGAAGCAAAGCAAGAGTGTAATTAATTCTGTACGATTTTGTATGAGGAATTTGCAGCATTTGCTGAACAGTAGCGTGCAAAGTAAAATAATTCTTAATACTCCTTAAAATAGTTGATATGGAGCAAAATGAATGCTTAATAACTCAGAAACTATAAAAAATTTCTTGAAACAGGTTTAGGATTCAGAAAGGGGGTATTTAAAATATGTAAACCACATACCTAACTCCATTTTTTTAAATAGGGTCAGTAGGTCAAACCAATATTGATCTGACGATTTGTTGATGTATGATCATCTGCAAACATTCTAACTTAGGAAAATATGAGCTAATCAGGTAAATCATTTGCACAGAGTATGAAGAGAAGTGATCCAGTTATTTGCCCTCGCGGAACACCCTTTTCTACTGACAAGGAAAAGAAAATGATCTAAATGTATGAACATATTGTGTTTTGTTTTGTAAAAACGGTATTAGTAATTGAGTAGATGTCATCGAACAATGAAGGAAATTTTGTAACTTGTATCGTAGTTTGACATGCTTAACTGTATCAAAAGCTTTGGCATGAATCAACAGTACTAAAAACGTGATTTTATTTGGATAATTTTCTTCCCTTTTGTCCTCTGAGACATCAATTAAAGCAGTTAGACAATTATGATAAGACCTTGAAACTGATTGTCGGTCTGTGATAAAGAACAAAATCATTTGCTGGTGAGGAAGTTTTATAGAAGCTCTTGATAAATATGATAAAATTGCTATAATTCGTTTTAGGAAGTGGTAGTATGCTAGCTATTTTCTATCTGTACGTAAAAGTTTTTAAAACTAGATTCTTTGGCGTGAATCGAAGCCGCAACCCCTGCACTGATAGACCAGCTCACTCTGCCAACCGGGGCACCCGCTTTGAAGTTAAAATATAAGTTTTTGCGAAATTAGGCCTTTTTTAATAGTCGATTACGAAAATCAGGTAACGCCGCTGATATAGTCAAACAAAGGGTGATCTAACCAAAACGCACGATGTTAATTGTAAATAAAACAAAAATGTTCAGAGAATTATCTTTTTTTTTATTATAGAAGAACCTATGACAATTATGCGTGAAACTAAACATAGGTCAAATGCTCGCAACGGCTTTGGTGGCAAACCGCTATCCGATGGTCCATATTTTCAATGACTTTAAGACAAAATTAAGGTTCAATGTCGTTAATTTGCCGAATGATCTCATCCTTTAACTCTTCAGTTGTTCTTGGCTTATTAACGTTCACTTTTTCTTTTTAATATCCCCAAAGAAAGAAGTCCAACGGTGTCAAATCACATGATCGTGGCGGCCAATAAACATCGCCACGACGTGAGATAAACGGCCATTGAATATCTCGCGCAAAAGAGCCATTGTTTCGCTGGCTGTGTGGCAAGTGGCGCCATCCGGTTATAACCACATATCGCCAAGGTACATATCCTCAATTTATAGCCACAAGAAGTCCGTTATCATCTCGCGATAGCGAACACCATTCACGTTACTGCTTGGCCGGCTTTATTTTCGAAGAATTACGGCCAGATGACGCAGCCAGACCATAAACCGCACCAAACAAACTGGGCAAGCATGCACAGGTGTTTTTACATTTCCTACAGGCCCGGTTTGCTAAAATTTGCGCACAATTCTTCCGATTGCAGACAGATTTGGTCGATTGTGCTGACCAAAAATATCACGAAGTGCAAGCAATGCATTTTGATTCGAACGGCCATTTTCGTAAAAGGCTTTAACAATCTTAACGCGCTGCTCAATTGTGTACTTCTTAATGATTGAATTTGTCAAACACTGAAACAAGAAAATGTCAAATTGAGTTGGGCAAAAAACTTGACGTTAAGGTGTGACTCACAATTAACCTCGTGCATTATGGTTGGACCACTTTTTATAAAATAAAAAAAAAAATTATTATTTAACATCAGCGGCGTAGCCAGATTACACTACTGGCAATACAACTTCAGTTCAGTTCAGCAACACAGAAAAACATTTTGCACCAGTAAAAGCATTAATCAAAAATAAAAACAGTTTTAATTAAAAATTTAATCAAGAGAATTAAACGTTTAATAAAGTGAATTAAACTTTTAATCAAGTGAATTAAACGTTTAATTGACAAAACTAATTTGCACCAGTAAACAAATTAATAATGTCAATTACACGTTTAATTCACTTGGTTACACGTTAAATTCACTTGATTAAACGTTTAATTCACTTGATTATACGTTTAATTCACTTAATTAAATTGTTAATTAAAACTGATTTTATTTTTGATTAAAGCTTTTATTGATGCAAAATTTTTTTCTGTGAATACGTAAAAAAATACATTTAAAATTTTGCTTGCACAATGGGCTTTGATATAAAAATTTTAGAAAAGCGATTGAAAAGATCTTTTAGCTAAATTATTATTATATTAATTTCAAAATATGTATTTTAAAGAGAAAAAGGGTTGTTTGAGGAAAAATTTAGAATATTGTTTTTCTTTTTTTGATGTTAAAGTAATTAAATAATTTCAAAACGTGACTTTTACGAGCAACGAGGGAGAGGGTTTAATCAAAAATGTTGAAAATGATTATAAAATATAAGCAAAACCGTTTTGAATACTCAAAATTATTTAGTTTTTCTGCTCCTTAGCCATAATTTTTCGAAATTAATCTTAATTTAAATCTCGTTTAAAAATTACTGAGTCTCTATCTTTAAATCACGTAATTCTCTTAAGAAGTAACGAACTAACACAAACATAGCACATGTTATTTTAAGGATTTACCCAATCAAGGCGCGTTCAAGGATTTTTTCGGTTTTTTTCAACCTCTGCCAATAAAAAACTAATCTCCCCTGATGAGCCATATAAAATCATGGAAATTTTGTTCAAATTCGTTAAACTGTGGCATAAAGTGCAAACGAGAAAATTCCCATAGGTACAAAAGGAAAAACCATAAGAAAATTTTCTAAAAATTTTAAACATGTGTTGAACAGACATCGAGAAAATGTTCATAATGTAACAGGAGTCTTAAAGTCTACTAGAACAATTTTAGTACTGTGGGGGAATCCGTTGGTAGGCAAAAGGAAATTCCCTTAAGGCTTTAAAACAGATAGATAGTTAGCAACAGATCTTTATAGGTGTTAAACTTGTGCCTGCTTGTAAAAGGCGTGGGAATTTTGCTTAAATTGCGAAAAATCTTGGGAAATTTCATACAGGAAAAACCAAAATTGCTCAAAGAAAAGCAATTTTACAGCACATGTGTTTTGTATTAGCAACAGTTTTGTGGTTTGTTTTAAATGGACAGACGGACTAGACCATCCTCACAAGCTACCTTAAAAGCAGGTACTAAAATTTTTGATTTAAGACTTTTAAATTTCTTCTTCTAAAATCGAAGTGTGCCCGATTTTAAGGTGTTAATCCAAGCAGGATTTTAGTTAATTGTTGATGGTATTAAATTATAAAAATCAAATTTTCTACAAAGATTAATTTGCTTAAATCTTTAACTTTGTTTAATTTAATTTCGACACATTTTATTTGTAACCAACTAAACTAAAAAAAATGTGTGAATAATCCTTAAGATTAATTTCAAATATTATTACATTCTAAAAACCCAACTAAGAAACGTCCTGTTTTAAACAAGACCATAAAGCAATTAAAGAAAAAAAAAGAAAACAGGTAAAAAAAATTCTGAACCTTTAAAATAATTTTGAAATTTTCTTTAGTTTATACAATTTTTAATAAAATTTTAAATATAAGATTTCCTTTCTTTTGTTTTATTTTCCAGCCTCTTTGATGCCAAAGTACCATCATCGCAAAGAAGTTCCGGTTTTCATATTTCCGATATATTAAATTTAGAAAATTCTGAGCTAAAGCATAGTGTAGTCCATCCCTCCTCGCATTCCCAAGTTAATAATCATCAACAGACCTCCGATGCCAACCATTTAACTTCAGCCTCTTTGAATGGCGATTCAACGCATTTAACGGCTAACGGCATTAATCATTCTTCGGTTTTGGATCATAATGGCACGAATGCTACAACGGCCGCTACAGCGGCTGCTAGTGCTTCAGCGCAGGCTCAGGCAGCCGCTCAATTTATCGCTAGTCATAATGCTGCAGCAGCGGTAGCAGCTGCTGGCCAATATTTACCTAAAAATTTTACGAATGGTTTTAACGATGACATGTCGTCGTATCATATAGCCCATACGATGCTAACACATTCGGGGAGATCGCCTTGGATCAAGGAAAATGATTTGTATGGTGAGTTGTTTTTAAGCAAAATAGAAAATAAGAGATTTAAAAAAAGAACAAGAGATGCAGAAAAAGAAAAAATTATAAAAGCGTTTGATTTTACCAAAATCTAAAGCTTTTAATATACAAAAGCTAAAAAAAGATTTCAAAATTAAATTTCTATCTGTTTTCTCTAATAGGGCCCATACACAACACCATCATGAATGTGCAATCAAGTGATTGTGCCAGCTGATTGACCGTGTATGAGCTTGTGGTGTGATTATACCAGCTGATGGTGCTTTATCAAAAATAGTTTGATATTTTTTAGATTGTACCAGCATGATTGTATCGTGTGCTGTAAAGTTAGCTCATAAATGTTAAATCGTCAAGGCATAAACATCAAAAAATACAAAATTTTAAACAAAATTTAAATTAAAACACGTTTTTTACTCCTTATTCGTTTTCGTTTTAGGATAATAGCAATAATAACAGCAGCACAAATTTTATTGTTATTCATTAAAACCTTTTCCACCCAATTTTTGGTAAAAAAATTAATTTTGTACCAGCATGCTGGTGTGTTGTGTGCATAAAGCTTAATTGCTTAATTGTGTATGGGCCCTATAAAGCAGTAACGTTTAGCTCATATGCACAATGTGCGAGCTTTTACAAAAGAGCTTTTGTGCTTTCACACCGACGAGAGCACAACAGCCACTAAAATCGCGATGACAACAATGCTCGTTGCTTACTTTGCAAAGAAGGACCAACAAATTGTTAGTACTTTGCAAAGAAACAACAACAAATTGTAAGAGCTTTTAAAGTTGTTTTCCGCAAATGCAATTATTAAAGTATGTGTGTTTGGACGTAACTGCTCTAAAGTAAAGGAATTTTCCTTTAAAGCTTTTGCTATATCATAAAAGCTTTTATTACTTTGTCAAAGCTTAAAATTTTGTTACTCGTTTTATGAAGCCAATAAAAAATAAGAACATTTAAAAAAAATTTTTTTAAGAAACGCTTTTCTTAAAAAAGAACATAAAAAAAAATTTACCCACCCCCCACCCTACATTTTAACCTGGCTACGCCCATGTACTCGTGTATTGTCATCGGGAATATGTATGCCTGCAAAGTTTCATCCATTTGCATTGAGTATAAGGCGGTTAAATTAACGTTACAAGATTTGATTTTCCGAAGTGAAGCTAAAGAAAAGGTTTTAATAATAACAAAAAAGTTATACATTCTTAAAAGTATCCAAATATTTATACCCACAACACAATAGTGGAGAGGGTATTATGCGTTTATGCTGATGCGACCTAAACATAAACCGATTGACTCAGAATCACTTTCTGAATCGATCTAACGATGCCCATCCGTCCGACTGGCTGGCTGTCCATGTAAACCTTGTGCACAAAGTACAGGTCGCAATTTTGAAGATAATTTGATGGAGTTTGATATGTAGGTTCTAATTGTCACAAGGATCCATTATAATGGATTTTTATGAAAATGGTGAATATCAGTCCAAAATTTCACATAGCCCCCATTCAATCTTCTTTCCTGAAAAGAGTCTTTGTGCCCATAAACAATCTTATTATGTTGCTTTTTAAATTAAATTGTGTCCCAATCTATTTAATTGCAGTCTTAATCATCGTAACAAATTAATAAGAATCGGTCCTTATTGTACTATTGATCCCATATTATACTTTTCCTAAAAGTAGCTTTTAATGTCATTATGTATTTTCTTATAAATGTTGGCATAGACATATAAATTGCCGACATAGGTCTTATACAAATCCCCATCCTCTAATCACTTTAAGGCAAACAAATCTCATATATGTAGATGAAGCTTTATAATATTCGGCACAAAGAACTTTTACATGAATCTTAACCTCATACGATAATTTCTTTCTGGCGGGTCCATGATTATCAATGGGTCCCAATTGGAGTACACTCTTGAAAATTTGTTTATTAATAGAGTGGTGTAGTGTATCATACAGTCGTGCTTGGCTATATATCCTTACTGGTTTATTTAAGCTTTATTTATTTCCTGATATTTTTACCAAACTAGAAATATTATATAATCCACACAAAATTTTTTTACTACTTTAAGTGAAAATCTTTTTTTTAGTTGTGCTAAAAAATCAAAATTTTAATACTCAAACGTTCAATCAGAGGTTAAATTACATAAACGTACTCATTTTGTTTCACAAACACTTTTTTTAATGAGATTAAAGATTTTTCAAAAATGGTTTTTTATTTTAAACTATAATTAAAAAAATGTTGATGACTTGATTTAACCCAGCGGTAAATATTGAAAGGACCGCAAGTGGCAGGCCTTTTTGAAGGCCTCTATACTCCTTTCTAAAAGATTCGCTTCGCATGATATCCTGCCTTCAGAAGTATGCCTTCTAGAAGGTATAAATATCTTTTTAAAAGACCTTCTGAAATATTCATTACACATTCGCTTCTCCCTTCTTTGAGAAGGGAGAAAGGAAGGTGTTCAGTTTAATTTACTTTTTATTTTTAGTGACCTTCCTTACTCCCTTCTTTGGAAAGGGATCGAAGTTGTTTTTAAAGGAAGTGTGGAAGGCCTTGCGCCCAATGACAACCTGTGTAAAAAATAAATAAGTATGGAATGCGGCAAGAAGGGCTTCTGACTGCTTGTGACTGCTAAATAAGGCCTTCTATTAGGCCTCTTTACTCATTCTAGTTACCGCTGGGAAGCTTTTGCTTTTTTATAAAAGCTCAAATCATTTTCTAGTGAAAATATTTAAATATTTTTTTTTTTAATTTTTATTAAAGCTTTAGCTCTTTTACTAAAGCTTTAACTGTGTAAAAAAAGATTTTTTAATGGCGAAATGTCTTAATTTTCGACTTGAAAAATAATATATGTATTTCTAAAAAAATTTAGAAACTTTGAAAAAATTCGTAAAAGCTTTTATTTTTATGGTGAAAGCTTTTATTGAAATTGAAGTCACATATTGTATTTTTACATATATTCACGCAAAGACTTTAAGCTTTTCAAAAGCTTTTACTAGTTTGCTTTAAAATATTAAAACTAAAAATGCAAGATTTTTTTTCTGGTGAAATTTCTAAGTTTTTAATTCGTTTTACAAAATAATATTTTTCAAAAAGCTTTCAAAAACTTTGGTAAAGTGAAAGCATTGACTTAAATTTAAGTAAAATAGAAGTCATAAATTGTATTTATTAATAAATTAACGCAAAGACTTAAAGCTTTTCAAAAGTTTTTGTTTGTTTATTAAAAAAAAATATTAAAACTTTGGATTTTTTTCTTGTTAAAACTTTTATTTGAACCAAAAAACTTTAAAGATCTTAAGTCTTTTGATAACATTCTTAAAGAGAACACACGTAACTTTTTTGATATATCAAATAATATTTTTAACATATGTATCCTTAATCAATTTAAAGATTTTTATCTAATTTTAAATGGTTTTTCCTTATTTCAGTTAATTTTTGTTTGCTATTACATATTTTAAAACTTAGTATTCTAACTATGTATTAGAAATGCTTTAATAATACATTAATTAAATGTTTTTTTCATAGTTAATAAAAAAAATATTTAGCAAGGTTTCGTTTAAATGAGCTAAATTCCCATTTCATACTATTGATAAACTGAAATTTATTGTTGATGGGATAAGCTATTCCTATGTGCATTTCACTGGTTGCCAGTTCCGTTAGGAAATATTTGTTTCTTTAGTTTTAAAAAGTCTTAAGTAAAATTTTGTTGCTAACAATAAGCAACTTTTACAATTCCATAAAAAGGCAAACCTTTTTTCAGAATAAAAAACAAAATTTTTTGGTTATTCTGCATATTAAAAAAAATTTTTTTTTGTCTAATATTCATTCAAGCTTTTAACATACATATTTTTATAAAACTTTTTTATAAAGTTTTTGTTGCAATAAATAAATGCTATTTACTGTCATCATTTACTTTTTGTAATTTTTATTTTTTTTTTTATTTGCAAAAGCTTGAATTTTTCAAAAGCTTATCTGATATTCATTAAAGCTTTTAACATATTTTTTTAAAACTTTTTTGTACATCTTTTGTTGAAATAAATAAATGCTTTCTATTGCTATAATTTATTTTTTGCAATTAGTATTAGTTTTTATTTGCAAAAGCTTGAATTTTTCAAAAGCTTATCTGATATTCATTCAAGCTTTTAACATTTTTTTTATAAAACTTTTTTGTACATCTTTTGTTGCAATAAATAAATGCTTTTTACTGTAATCATTTATTTTTTGTAATTATTATTTGTTTTTATTTGCAAAAGTTTGAATTTTTCAAAAGCTTGTCTAATATTCATTCAAGCTTTTTCCAGTTTTTTTATAAAAATTTTGTTGCAATAAACAATTGCTATTTATTGTTATCATTTATTTTTTGTTTTTATTTGCAAAAGCTTAAATTTTTCAAAAGCTTGTCTAATATTCATTCAAGCTTTTACCAAATTTTTTAAAACTTTTTTGAAAAGATTTTGTTTAATAAATAAACGCTTTGTCTTGTAAATTCCTAAAATATTTTCTTCAATTTCTTAAAGCTTTTGGCTTGAAAACTTTTTGAAAGATTTTAATTCCAATATGTTTTTGATGAATCTAAAAAGTAAGTGTTTATCATTTAGCACAGTTTTCGGGTTATTTATAGTTTGTTTGTATATTTTACAAGTTTTTAAAAGCTTTTTCTACAAATTCTTAAAAACTATTCCATAATTGTGAAGTAAACTAAAAATTTTTATAAACTGTTTGATTTTCTTGCTTGTTTTTTTTATATTTTTTTTTTTTTTAAATTTGATTACGTCTTGTTTTAAACCTGATTAATGATTACGCCATAGCAACTCGCCTTAACAATTTTCTTTATTATCCTTTTTTAATAACTTAATAAAACTGCATGAAGCTTTTTTAACAGCTGTAGAAATTCCCATAAACAAACTGCTCAGGGAGAGAATATTTGCTTTATAAAAAGGAAGTGCGTGGCAATTTAATTTTTTTTTTTTATATTTGCTAATAAACCTAAAAGGACTAAATACTAACTAAAAAAACAAAATAATCCTTAAGTGTGAAGCACCCAAAAAATGAAAAAAAAAACTATTAGTCAAGATTAAAAACAAAACAACAAATTAAGGGTGGCTATTAAGAGAATTATTTTAAAATACAAAAAAAAACGTTACAAATATTAAAAAGCAAAACATCTGCTTTTTGTTAAGGACTTCAGGCCCTTCATTTAGAAGAGTTTAATAAATCGATTGACAACAAATATAAAGTAAAGTTAAAGTAGAAAACGAAGCAAACAAAAACTCCAAATAACTTTTTAACTCACAATTAATGACAAGCAGGATTTTGTGTCAACAATTAAAAAATAAACACGGAAAATTTGTCTACAATTTGCCATATAATTTACTAGAAAATAGAAGGATCTTCCCTTTACATCGTTAAACAAGCAAACACACACACACACCCTGTGACCCAGCATTTTCAAACAACAACAACAATAGTTCTTTTAAAATTTACTTTAACAGGATATAGAATATAAAATAATATAGAATAGAGGTGGTAAGTTATTTAGCCAAAATCTTATTAAAAACTCAGGGTGGTTTTTTTTTGAATCTTCTTTAACAGCAATAACTGCTAAATCACACTATCAATCTTAAAAGGCTTTAGATTCTGGCGTATACAATATAAAAATCAAATGTCAATTAATCCTTAGTTTATGTTTTTTTCTGGAAAACAAACCAAATTTACAAACCTACCTGGTTGTTGCACTACTCTGGGTCTTCTTTTTTATTTTTGCTTATTTGGTTTACAAATTCATTCATAAACATTTTCAATAACTCTACAGGAGATTTAGCAAATTCTATTAAACAATGCAGGACTACTTCCTCCTTTTTTTGTTGTAGAAGATCGTTTACAAAATGACCTTCATTCAATGAAATTAATTTATGTGTATTTCAATCCAGGGTAGTTTAGTCTTTGAATGGCAAAAAGTCTGTTAGAGATATTGAAAAAAAACCTCAAATAGAGGTGTGATCTAATATGCCATCCTTCCGGTTTGTAAAGTTATTGTTTGAACAATAAAAGTTAGAAATATTACAGATAATTTATTAACGCCCCTTTATGCTCTCATAATAAAATAAAATTAGAAAATGTTTTGCAAAATTTTGATTTGTTTTATGAAACCTCAGGAAAATTTTATTACTAACAGATCGTTTTTGTTTAAAAGGTGATACTTTTTTTAAGGTTAACACGAAATTTTTAATAAAAGCTTTTTACATTTTGGTTAACTTATTTATCATTTACAAGAATATATAAAAGTGGTGGAAAATTAAATAGTGTTGTACTACTTTCAGTACTTTTTTATTTTAAAAATACCACTGTACCGCAACGTCGGCTTGAGTACTCTTTGCTTGTTATGCTTCCTTGTTTAAAAATCCAGCGTTGCTATTTTTTTTACATTGACAACATGTAAATAACCTACCGGACAGCTACAAAATTTGTTGTTCTTTCTTCGTTCACGTTGTTGTTGTGTTTAATCTACATGGTTTCGATTACATAACATATAGGCAATTCACAAAGTGTTCTATTGTGTCAAATGGGTTGTATATTCTTTTGGTTTATGTATATCGATCCCTTTGCGCGAAATGATCGTATATGCCAATTTTTTGAAATTGAGTTTTTGATGCAATCTTGTTCTACATTCAAAGAGACGTCACCTGACAAAATATTGTAGGCGAATTCCACTCGTTGCTCCAAAAATGTAATGTATATTTTCATTTTGATATTGCAAGCGAAAACAGAGAATAGTGGAAAAATGGCTGTCCTGTAAAATTTGGTTTTTGTTACACACGACAATTTCGCGCAAAGGGGTCGATATGACATTAATAAAAATAAAGCAAACAAAACCAATATGACATACATGTAAGAACCCCTTTGTAAATTGCCTTACAGTATTAAATATTATTTTACTAAAAATTTATATACGATTTTATACCTGAAAATTGTATTGCTGATAAGACCAGTTGCATATTGACAGTATGTGGTTCGTGGCAACGTATTGTTGAAACCACATATCGTCAAGTTCATAATCTTCAATTGGAGAACAACAAACAATCGGTTATCCTGCGTTCATTCCGGCGATAACGGTTCTTCCGATATTTTCATCAGTGTGCACATTGCGATGATTCACATGCCTGTCCACATCTAAAACGTTTTTAGTCTCTTCAAATTTCTTTATAAACTTGCAAATTTCTTGCACAGTAGTTCGATTATGATGAATATAATTACCCCGTATTACTCAATTATTACACATTCGTGTGCAGTGATATAAAGCTTTTATTAAAAACATTTACATAAGAAGAATTTCCAAGTAAAAAGAAAGATATTGGAGAAAATCATTTTTTTTTTTAAACAAAAGCTTTTAGTAAGCTTTTATTAAAAAAACCGTTAAGCCTGCTTTTATTAAAAGCTTTATTAAAGTTTTAAGATTTAATTTTAGTTTCCTTTTTCATATTAGTTTGAACTCATAGGCCCGATAGCAACACTTTTTGTAAGGCCGGTTAAAGTCTACTTTTAGCTATCGGTAAGTTGTGAAAACGGGCCTTAATCAGTTAACTCTTTATTCTCTCATCTCTGTTTTTTTAAAGCATTTCGAAAATGTCAAAGCTTTACATCTTAAAGGCTCAGTTAGCCGGGAGTAACAGTAACAGCAACTTTACCGTAAAAAAGTAAGACCAATCTGTTTCTTATAGATTGAAAAGTAACATATTACTGCTGCCTATAATCGTTCTAATTGCTTTACATACAACAAAATGAAGTAGCTGATTTGCAACGTTACTGTTACTCCCGGCTAACTGAGCCTTAAGGCCCAGTTAAGCGAACGTAAATGTACGCGTAATGTACCGCACCGTACTGTAAGCACGTCGGTGCACTTATAGAACATTACAAACGTGTCATATGTTTTCCCATACAAAAACGAAAAGCAATAGTATACATATGGCAATACCCGGTGACGTTTATGAGCGACATTGTCATTATGGCATTTTCATCGATGAATAATCGCACCAGAGTCAGTTACAAGTTGATATTTAGGGAGTTATGCATGACAACGGCTTTGCAATGTCACTGTTCCCTTAAAAGGAAAAACTAAGCGGCATTATCTGTTATGAATAGATCACGAAGTGAGCGCTGCAGGACTTTGTCTGCTACATGTCTCCGTCAAATAATAAATAAGAAAATAACGGACCGTTTCTTTTTTCTGTTTGTTCTGTTCTATTCTGTTTTCCTTGTCACTCTACCTGAAAAAATTCACTAATGAAAGTTGATGATATTGTTTCTTAGGACTCACAAGCAAATGGACGCCTACAAGACAAAATCGACATTGATCATATATGACAGTTTGGACAAATACATTAAAAATTCATATATGACACCAAAGTAAAATCAACACTTGTGTTCGATGATTTAATATTGTCAGCGTTTGTCACGCTGAATCACTATGACGTTCGCCACCGGGTTTTATTTAACTAAGATAAAAGTATGGTAGCACTACTAAATACAAAAAAAAATATCATAAAAAAGTTTATTTTTTTGCAAGGTGGTCTCAAAAAACAGCTGAATGTTATTGCTTAGCCTGGTGTTGTTGTATTGTTTTCATATTGATACTACCTTGCTAAGTTATTCCAATGGAAACTTAAGTTGAATTTAAATGTACCACATCGGTGAGTTAGGTTTTATTTAAGTGTTTAGTGAAGAAGAGAATTTTGTATTTAAAACGATTTTAAACATAAATGTGTTTTAATATCAATCCTGAAAATTGGCCATTACAATAAACCAATTTTAGCATATACATATCGTCGGTTGATTATTTAATTGTCGTATGTCGTATGTAATTTGTACCCCCATATGATAATTAAATTATCAACCGACGATATATATATTGTAAATGTGCATACACCAAACCTGGGGTCTAATCACCGCATACGATATCGGGCAAAATTGATCGAAATTATTTATTTTGATATCATGAAACTCGATATCGAATGAAATGTATTGAATTTGAAATAATAGCATTCGATATCGAGTAACTCGACATTACATTAATCGAGTTTTCATTCGATATGTCAGTGTCTATCGTATGTAAAAACATTCGATAGTTAGTTCGTTACGACAGTATCGAATGCGGTGATTAGACCTCAGGTTTGGATACCATTTAAAGCCTTTTATATCCCTGTAGTAAAATAGTCAGTTGCAAAAAACACTAACTATAAATTAACTTTTTTTTAAATGACTACAAATTGGTTTAAGTCTAATGCAGATATCAACCAAAAAGGCACACGTAAAACACAAATAGAAGCAAAATAAGTAAAACAAGCATGCCATGAAGTCAAATGAAAAAAATGTATACAAACATTTTAAAATAATTAAAAATTAAATCAATAAAGATCTGTTTATGCACTAGCAATTATGTGGCGTATTTATTTCAGGAATATTATACATCATCATTTAGGGCAGTTTAATGCAAAATTTTCATAAATAATTATTTCTATATCAAAATATATAAAGTGTATGTATGCATGTTCATATGTATGTTCATATATTTTTTGACAACAATTATTTAAAATTTAAATAATTTATTATAAACTGACAATACTTTTAATTAATTACAAATAGGTTGAAAAATAAGTAGTTAGTAGTTAGTTAAAAAGTTATGCAAAAATGGCCAATTGACTACTGCCTATGACATGCCTATGTTAAAATAATAATAATCGACAAGGAAAAAAGTCACTTAATCAACTAGATGTGGTTATAAAAAAACCAGTTTGAAGTTAGTCATAAATGTGTTTGACTTCCTACAGGGATGTTTCACATCTCAATTGTATGTGTATATGCATTGGTTTATTTTATATATCTAAACATATGACTATTTGTAGGAAATATGTTGTATTGTTAGTATTCCTTAGATATACTAAAAAAAGTACAAAATAAAGCTCAAAACTACCCGCATTCAGTGTAACATACAAGCCGCCCATCACTTTTTTACAAATTGTATTTTTTACGGAATGGTACGTTGCAACTTCGGTACATTACATTTCGTTAAGCTTTTGTATTACTTTTCATATAAAAAAAGAGAACAGCTCATTGATACGGTACAGCAACGTTAGCCTTACTTAGCCTTTAGTTTTAATTTTATATTTTCTCTTATCTCTGTTTTGTTAAAAGCATTCTCAAACTATAAAAAACATTAAGCTCAAATTAGTCTAAACTCCTTTTTTAACCAATTTTACTTTATTTTTTTTTCTCTCATTTTAGGGGTCCAACAGCCTGCTAGTCCTGACAGTACCTCACCCGTTAATTCTGAAGTTTCCTACACCTACATCGGTTCCAATTGCCAAACCTCGCCTGCCTTATCCGGTGACTATAAAACCTACAGCAGATCGGCGGATAGTGATGCCCTATCTGTAGGGGGAGGAGACAACAACAACCTGCACCATTTGCATAACCAACAAAACAGTAGCCACCTCATGAAACCCAATACCGATAGCAATAATAGTGCTGGGGGCAATTCCTCTAATCCCCATGACGACAGTTTAATAGAAGATGGCATTGAAGAGGAAATCGACGATGAAAATGATCAAGATGGCAGTAATACTGGGACTGGAGCCGATGGCATGCCAAATAAGAAGAGAAAACGCAGGGTATTATTTACTAAGGCCCAGACCTATGAACTGGAACGGCGGTTTAGACAGCAGCGTTATTTGTCGGCACCTGAAAGAGAACATCTAGCCAGTTTAATACGACTAACGCCTACGCAAGTAAAAATCTGGTTTCAAAATCATCGCTACAAGACAAAACGAGCCCAAAATGAAAAGGGGGTATACGAACAACATCCTGCTTTACATGGTCATCATCATCATCCCTCGGCCTTGCCCTCACCTAGACGGGTAGCCGTTCCGGTTTTAGTACGTAATGGCAAGCCCTGTCTTAGTGATGGTACAAAATTGCCCCAAGATTGTGTGTCCGCTTCTATGCAAAATGCCGCCGCCGCTCATCATTTAGTGCTGGCTAATGGGGCGGCCTATCAGCATGCTGCTGCAGCGGCAGCAGCCGGTATGCATGCAGCCCATGCCCATCAACGGGCCTGGTGGCATTAGAAATTAAAGGATTTTTTTTGATATTAGAAAAATTTAGGTAATTTAGCTGCTGGGTGGCCTTAGTTTTGAATTAAATAGAAGAGAAAAATATCAAATAGGGCACCGAAATAAAAAAGAAGAGTTGTCTTTGGTTTTGGAAAAATCTAAAGAATTTAAAAAATTCACTTAATTCTACCAAAAAAAAAACACACATCCAAAATTCTAAAGCAATAAAAATTTAAAGAAAATAGAAGCGACTCGAATAATCGTTACATTGGACAATAACAAAATTGTGTAAAAATTTTGAATAAACAAAAAATTGGTTCAAACTTTATTTTTGTTAACTTTTTTTAGACAAAACAAACACAAATTTCCTTTAATTGTAAATATTTTAGTAAAAATCTAAAACAAAAACTTTTGATTAAGTTTTAAAAACTGTACATGATTCCTTAATCCATTTTATTTTTGTAAATACTGAAAAAGTTTTGAAAAAAAAGAAACCTGTAAATTTTTTAGCAAGTAAGTTTAAAGTTTCATAACAACAAATTATAAAGAATTTATTAAAACTAATTAAAAAAATTTTAAATACTAGTTGTGTTTTTAAGTCATTTTATTGGAATTTATAATTTTAAATTTAAAAAAAAAAATTATAACTTGTGTTATAAATAAAAAAACGTAAACAAAATGTTAATTTAGTTAATAAATAAAATTATTAAAAAATTAAAAAAAATTAATTACGGTTTTTACTTAAATCATAAAACCATTTACAGTGACATCCCTGAAAGAACACAAATACTTTTTTTCGATTGAAACATGATTTTTTTTTTAAAATAAATTCCTTTAAACCATAAATCACTTAGATCTTAGTAAATCAGCGTTTAAATAAGAAATAAGCTTGATTCGTAATTAGCAGGGAAGCCTGAATTATGCGCTAAGAAAAAGGGTATAACACTGTTAAAATAAGCCATAAAAAAACAAAAATGGTTTAAGTCCGTTTAGTGGATCGATTTGGTTTGGGACCAACCTCCGGTACATATGTTATCTTCCACTAAAGTCCGTGAATGATTAATTTAATTTTGTAAGTTTTATTATATAAATAATCAAAAAGTACCAATTGTAAAACAAGAAAGTAACAAAAAGTCTCCTCTTATAGATTCTCTTCACTTGGAACATTATGGTTTTAGGTCCAATTTTAACGAAAATTAAAAAAAGTACCATTTGTAGAACGAAAAAGTACCAAAAAGTCTCCTCTTATCTCATCCATTCGGAACAATAAATGTTTAGTTTTATGGTTCTCGGTTCAATATTAACGAAAATTAAAAAAGTACCATTTGTAGAACGAATAAGTACCAAAATGCTTCCCCTTACAGATTCGTATTCCCTTAGGACCATGCACGTTCAAGCTTATGTTTCTTAATCCAATACTTACGGAAATTCAAAAAGTACCAATTAAAGATCAAAAAGTACCAAAAAGTTCCCTCTTAAATATTCTTATCCACTCGGAACATTGAATGTTTAGTTTTATGGTTCTAGGTCTAATTTTAACGAAAATTAAAAAAAAGTATCATTTGTAGAACGAAAAAGTACCCAAATTCTTCTCCTTACAGATTCGTACTTAGGAGCATGCATGTTCAATTTTATGTTTCTAAATCCAATACTTACGGAAATTCAAAAAGTACCAATTAAAGATCAAAAAAGTACCAAAAAGTCTCCTCTTATAGATTCTATTCCATTCAGGACATTGAATGTTTAGTTTTATGATTCTAGGTTCAATATTAACGAAAATTAAAAAAAAGTACCATTTGTAGAACGAAAAAGTACCAAAATTCTTCCTCTTTTAGATTTGTATTCACTTAATACCATGCATGTTCAATTTTATGTTTTAAAATCCAATACTTACGGAAATACAAAAAGTACCAATTAAAGATCAAAAAAGTACCAAAAAGTCACCTCTTATAGATTCTCATCCACTCGGAACATTGAATGTTAAGTTTAAGGGTTCTAGGTTCAATATTAACGAAAATTAAAAAATTGCCAGTTGAAGAAAGAAAAAGTACCAAAATGCTTCCCCTTACAGATTTGTATTCACTTAATACCATGCATGTTCAATTTTATGTTTTAAAATCCAATACTTACGGAAATTCAAAAAGTACCAATTAACGATCAAAAAGTAGCAAAAAGTCTCCTCTTATAGATTATTATCCACTCGGAACATTGCATGTTTAGTTTTATGGTTCTAGGCTCAATATTAACGAAAATCAAAAAAGCACCAGCTGTAGAACGTAAAAGTACAATAATTCTTCCCCTTACAGATTTGTATTCACTTAATACCATGCATGTTAAATTTTTTGTTTTAAAATCCAATACTTACGGAAATTCAAAAAGTACCAATTAACGATCAAAAAAGTACCAAAAAGATTCCTCTTATAGATTCTTATCCACTCGGAACATTGAATGTTTAGTTGTATGGTTCTAGGTTCAATATTAACGAAAATTAAAAACGTACCAGTTGTAGAACGAAAAAGTACCACAATTCTCCATTTTACAGATTCATGTTCACTTAGGAGCATGCATGTTCAATTTTATGTTTCTAAATCCAAAACTTACGGAAATTCATAAAGTATCAACTAAGATCAAAAAAGTACCAAAAAGTTCCCTCTTATAGATTCTCATCCACTCAGGACATTGAATGTTTAGTTTTATGGTTCTAGGTTCAATATTAACGAAAATTAAAAAAGTACCAGTTGAAGAACGAAAAAGTACCAAAATTTTTCATTACAAATTTGTATTCACTTAATACCATGCATTTTCAATTTTATGTTTTAAAATCCAATACTTACGGAAATTCAAAAAGTACAAATTAACGATTAAAAAAGTACCAAAAAGTCTCCACTTTTAGATTCTCATCCACTCGAAACATTGAATGTTTAGTTTTATGGTTCTATGTCCAATTTTAACGAAAATTAAAATAAGTACCAGCTGTAGAATGAAAAAGTACCACAATCCTCCATCTTACAGATTCTTATTCATTCAAGACCATACATGTTTAATTTTACGTTTCTAGGTCCAATATTAACGAAAATTTAAAAATACGATTAAAGAACAAAAAAGCACCAAAATTTTTCATCTAATAGGTTCTTTTTTACTTAGAACCCTGCAGCTATAATTTTTTTTTAATTATAGAAAATTACCACATACAGTACGGAAAAGTAAAAAAAAAGTAATTTAATTTTCCTTATTTCCCTTTTTGATACTTTTGTTCTCCCCATTGAAGTATCAAAAAATAAATTTTATCTCCCATATTTCCTTTTTTGGTGTTTTTTCTCCCCATTGAAGTATCAAAAATTTCAATTAGTAGTAGGAGCCCATAGTTTATATACATACGTATTAAATGAACGTCAATTAAAGAGAAAAATGTTTTGTAAAAGAAGTACCAAATTTCGAAAAAGTACAAACATTTAATGTATCTGAAGTAGTGCTGGGAAACTATCGATAGACTATCGATATTATCGATAGTCTTAAAATATCGAAAATATCGATAGGAAAAATATAAATATCGATATTTTTATTATTTAAAATTCAGCTATGAAGACATCTAACAGCAGCTATACACACACAGTATTTTGCCGCAAATTACTTGCTATTATTAATTCGCGCTGAATTACAGCAATGAATGCAAACAACAAGAATGGCAAGATGTATGGATTGATTAGCAGTGCTTTTTACTGCTAATTAAATGCCTTTAAGTCGAAATTTTTACATGTTTACAAAGGTACTGAAATATCCAATATTTTTGTAATGTTGTAAAAAAAATGCAAATCCAAATGCAATTGCGAGCATAGGACAAAACAATGAACGACCATTAGAGGATAAGTCGGCTATATTGATTACCTTTTTGGGTTGAGAATCAAAACCAATTTAGAAAATTATTTAAAGTTGCAATAGAATATCTTATAGTCCCTGCTACTTTGGTTCCTTCAGAAAGGTACTTATCAATTTTTAAAAAACTGTCATCTAAATAACGTGCATATATACACACATACGTCTCATAGGTTCAATAATGTGATAAAAACAACGAACTGTAGCCTTATAAAAAATAATTATTGTTTTCCTGCACAAGTACAAACATTCAGTCGATAGTAATATCGATATATCGATAGTGAAATCTGAACTATCGATATATATCGATAGTAGAAAATATCGATAGTATCCCAGCACTAATCTGAAGTAACAGCAACAGTTTTTTTTTTTTTTTTTTGCCAATAACAAATGAAGAAGTGGAGGTAATGGATGTTTTTCTATTTCTACTGCAGTTTCAGCAGAATACGGCTTCCCTGGAAAAATATCTTAAGCAAAACAAAAATTATTCTTTTCATTTTTAATTAGAGTTTGCTAAAAATCGTAAAAATGTGAAACCGCGGTTACGGTTCGGTTTCGGTTTTCAAAATATCAAAGTTAAAGTTCATACATAAACATATATATTTTTTATTTGTTCCAATGCAGGTACTTTTATTAACCCTTGTATACATGGGCCTGGCCAGGCTTTTTTTTTTTACTTTTTCCCAGTTTTTTTTATATAATTATTAAGTATATTAAAACGAAACATTATGTATCCTCAATCAAAGTGTTTTTTACAAGAAAATGAGAAAAAAGTGTAAACACCGTGGTCGTCGCAATTGGCCAAAAGAAAATTTTGTGCATATTGTATCCACCTGCGCCTGGCTAGGCTCTGCCCTATTATATGTATATGTACAGCTGTCAGGACTGGGCAGTATTTGAAATACATGTATTTGAAATAAGTATTTAAAATACAAATACGTATTTTATATTTGCATTTTAAATACAAGACTGGCAAGTATTTTGTATTTTAAATACATAAAATAAATAGAAGTTGTTTGTATTTTAAATACATAAAAAGAAAGGCAAAGAATCAAAAATTGCAATTTATACTCTGGAGGAAAATTACAAAAAACTTAAAATGACACCTGGAAATATCATAAGTAGAACACCAGTAAAGAAGACGATTATTTTATTGTTTTCGTAGATAGGGATGATGGTGAATCTAGAACATCAAATTTGTAGTTGAAATTTGCCAGTTTCCTCATTGACAAGAGCAGACACATTATCACTCTTGACAGCTATCCAAATATAAAAAGAGTATTCATAGAATTTCATTCAAGTTTATGCTCATCAGGACCTGTAGAAAGATTATTTTCTTCAGCAGGTTTTATTTATTCTCCAACAAGTAACTGTTTGTCTGATGCTGCATTCAAAAATCTGATATTTATGAAAGGAAGCAATTGTTTTGTTAATAAGTTTTATCTAATGTATTTTTTGGTTTGAAAAAAAATTGTGTATTTCGTATTTTAAATACATACATGTACATGACGTGGAAGTATTTTATATTTGAAATACGTACAATAAATTGAAGTATTTTGTATTTTAAATACCGCAAACCATGTATTTTGTCCAACACTGACTACATGCAGTAAATTAAATCAAAATGAAACGTATCAAAAAGCATACGCAACACATAAGAATTCTTTCTTTACTAAGAATTATTCCACTTTCGGACAAAATGTTCCTGCTATAGCCATAAAACTTCATATATATAAAAGAAGTCCCAAAACTCCATACAAAATACTAGTGGTTCCAGCCAGGCCTAGGTGGTAGTTTGTGCCACAAAAATTAGGTGTCTACTTGTGAGTTAAAAAGGTAACATTTGTTCTTCTCTGAAATACCTTGCCATTGTTGCAAGCTGTTATGTATAAAGTTTTTCTATATGAAGTTCCAGTATTATGTATAATTTGTAGTTTTTTTTAAGTGTTAAAATAAATCCTAAAACCGAGATTTTTTTGTCGGTTTTTAGGCATTTAAAACCGCGGTTTCGATTTCGTTTACAACCGAACAGCAATCCCTATTTTTAATGCTATTTTACGCCCTGAATACAACCCTTAAGAATGAAAGGTTTTCTTAGTTGCCATAATACCAAAGCCAGAATTTACCCCGATTTTAAAGAAAAATAGATGTATTCCAAGCCATCAATTCGGTTTAAGACGAAAACACAGCACAATTGAAGAAACCCATAGAATAGTAAACGTTATAGGAAAAGCCTTCGAAAAAAGAAGAATGAAAAATTATCAATAAATTTTAATTAATTTCATGTTGTAAAATTAATTTATTCATAAAAATAATTTAATGAAAATTAAATTTGATGAACTTTAGCCTAATTAAAATATCAAAATTTGGATTAAAACCCATAAACAGTTCAACAAAAATGACCACAATACTATTTGAAATTGGTTTTGCTATAAAATCGTAACGGTATTTTATGTGGCCATGAAAAACGGGAAAAATGGCCCCAGAGGAAAATGAAAGCGGCACCAAAATTTTACATGAGACAAAACAACACGCAATTTGGGGCAATTTTTTTTTCTTTTTGGGGTTATTTTTCATTTTTTCGTTAGGGTTTTTTTGCATTTTAAGTGAAATGAAAAATGACCCCAAATAAAATCACAATTTTTACTTTGGGGCTATTTTTCGTTTACTAATAAAAAATGCAAATTTTAAGAAATGAAAAAACACCCCACACATTTTTACACAAATTTTATAAAATTCTATCTGAAAGTTTCTAGGGATAGTATAAAAACCCCGAATTCTTATACCAAAGTAGAGCAAATCCTTGCCGGTTATGCAGAGATGCTGTAGTTAGCGAAGCCGGTGTTTGTTATACCATAGAGGAAAAAATCCTTGCGCCCGGCCGAAGGCCGGCCATGTAGTAAAGCTTTAGTAGGAATGGGCAAAAAATATCGATATATCAAAATATATATCGCCGATATTTAAAATACCGATATATCGATATTGAAATACGACTATCGAATTCGATATTTTTTAAAGTCAGTCTTTATTAAAAACTCAAAATTTTAGCCGTTTTTGAAACAATTTGTTTTTTTAAGAATTGGCATCACTGCTTGCATCATATGCTTTTTAAACTAATATGAAGATCTAAAATGATTGGCATTTATAAGAAGAAAAATGTAGAAAAAAGTGGGGGTTCCACAGTGCAGATTTCTAATTAAAACAGTAAAGTCAAACGAACTTGAAAATATTTATTTTATGCGGCTTTTGAATAATAATGTGCCTATATACATACCCAGCAAAAACTTGGTAATGACTTGCCATTACTGAACAACTTACTTTTCAATACCATCTGCATTACATAGAAGTAGTTTGGTAATGGCTGACATATAATCTGATACCTAAGTACTTGTGTATGAGTTGATTAACGAAATTTATAATTCATTCGTAATAAAATTCATCTACGGTTGAAGTTTTTTCAAATCTAATACAAATTGATTTAAAATATTTGTTCTAACAATTTGTTTTTTTTTTTTATTATAAATAAAAAACAATTTGTAATAAATTTGAATATGAAAAATTATGCTGTACTGTAATTTTATAGTCATGACATGTTAGTTGTAATTTTGGTGACATCGGAGTAATAAGTTATTTAAGTCCCTATTTGTAAGCGAATGTGGTAATGACTTATTTAACTCCCTATTTGTAAGCGAATGTGGTAATGACTTATTTAACTTCCTATTTGTAAGCGAGGGTGGTAAGTAGTTGCCTCCAATAATTTAATCTCATATTTACGCTCTTAATTGAGTAAAAAACATCGTTTTTTTATACAAAAACTTCACTGCCCCGGTAGACTAGCTGGTAGTGAGCTAGTCTATCAGCACCGAGGTTGCGCGATCGAATCCCGCCAGAGACAGAAAAAAAATAAAACAAAATAAAATAAAATAAGAAAAAATAGAAAAAAAAACATAAAGTAAAGTAAAATAAAATAAGAAAAAATAGAAAAAAAATAATAAAAAAAAACTTTTTTTAAAGTCATGACATGTTAGTTGTAATTTTGGTGACATCGGAGTAATAACTTATTTAAGTCCCTATTTGTAAGCGAATGTGGTAATGACTTATTTAACTGCCTATTTGTAAGCGAGGTTGGTAAGTACTTGCCTCCAATGACATCACCGTGTTAAAATAATGAGTTAAAATGCCAATGTATAAGTAGTGAAGAGTCGTTATATTAGCTTTTTAACTCATTACTTTGCAATGTAAGTTTTTGCTGGGTATATTGGGAAAAATAATAATAAGATTTGTGCATATATTTTTTAATTCAGTAATAGTTTCAGAAAAATACGTTCGAAATATCGATATTTTTGAAATAATTAATATCGATACTCTTAAAAAATATCGATTCGATATATATCGATATATTTTTTCAATTTGCCCATCCCTAAGCTTTAGTTTGCGAAGCCAGTGTTCGTTATACCAAAGAGAAGAAAATCCTTGCACCCGGCCGAATGCTGTCTAACTAGAGAAGCTTTAGTTAGCGAAGCCAGTGTTCGTTATACCATAGAGAAGAAAATCCATTCGCATGGCCGAAAGCCCAACCAAGCTATCAATCGTACAATTTTTAAAACCAAAACTATGTAATTATTCGGATTTTGAAATCGGGATTCTTAATTTGGGGTTAAAATTCATTATAAATTTTGAGGTGATTTTTCATAATGAAGAATTACCCAAAATTTTGGGTCATATTTCATTTCATTTTTATGGTTATTTTTAATTTTTTTGGGGTAATTTTTCATTAAAAAAATGGGGCCATATTGCACTATGAAAAATCGCGCCAAATTTGGGGTCAATTTTCATTTATTTTTTGGGGCCATATTTCCTGGCCATAATGTATGTCTACAGAACCACTACAATTGTTATGTTTTATTATGAAGAACAAAACACTAAATAATGTTCATTACTTTATTGAAAATAGCTACGAATGGATTAAGGGTTGTATTTTTGTAGCCAAACACTAAAAAATAGATATCGTTTCTGGGTATGTGAGGCCTACGCTAAATAATGCTCTGTTTATTTTCGAACAATGCTTTAAACACATATTTAACAGTTAAATGATATGTCTTGTTTTCTCCTTTAACAATTTATCTTTTTTTTTTTATTATAATATTGTGTTCACTAATCACTGGACCAATGCTTTAAGAACAACTGACATAAATTTTCGGCAGGGTAATTAAACCTTACCGGTAGGATGAACTAGGCTTTGACTTTTATGTAGATCACTTTAGGAGCAAAGTTCTAATAGTGAAAAAATTGTAATGTAATAAGTTTTAATAATGGCCCTAAACTTAAAATTTAATCGATAAATTGTTCAAACAAAATTCCCGTCGGTATCTAATACTTTTAAAAACAATTTTTACTTTTGTGTACCGACGGCATTTTTTGTTTCAATATTTCTTCTCCCTTCAAATCGTTTAACTAACACTTGATTTTTAATTAGTCAATAATTTGCACTAATAAAGCGAATGCTTAACACAAGAAGTTTAGAATACTGGTATCATCTTCAAAAGTATTTACGAGTGTCTTGATGACACCAAAACAAAAATTTACGATCATCAAATCAAAAAACAACACAGTACAGTACTCGAAAATAATGTGGTAAAACAAATCAAAACTTGTGATTTCTGAAGTGTCTCCCATAAACACTCTAATTGGGGAATGGAAAATAGCAAGTGTTGGACTAATAAGACAATATAACAATAACAACAATATAAAAAACAACAACTAATAAATGTTAATTAAATATAAAAAAAAATTACTCATCATCACTTGAGATATTTTTGAGAAGACACAAGTACTAAATGTATAACACAAAGTACTTGTGGAGCAATTTCGATATTTTCCGATTGCATTTGAATTTTGTACTTGAAAAGGGGGAAGGGCCTAAAATTTATTTGCTCGCATACGAGTAATAAAAAACAACAAATTTCATTTATTTGTTATAAATTTACTTAGTAAAAAAATGTCATTAATTTAATAAAAATTTCGTTTTATTTCTTTTTGCTGCCTGTTGCGGTCATAAAATTTGTAGACGCACGAGTTTTGCGTTTTATATCAGACATGTGTTTCAAGTACTATAAATTTTCTATGATTTATCAGAAATAAATCATCTATCTAAGTTGAGCAAAATGTGAAAATTAAAAGTATAATAATGATTTTATTCGTTAAAATTTTTAATAAAGAATGGTTTAGATTATTTATATAAACAGGCTTTTAAGGGTATGCAATGATTCTTTAAATACAAAATGGCGCAAAGGAGATTCCTGAACTATTACTTTTTTTCATAAAAGAAAAATTTTATTGCCGGTTCAACGATTTCTAACGATAACGTTTGCATAGAAAATTTTTATATGAAAAACAATCAGTTTAAAAATATTTTTGAAATCGTTGAGCAGGCAGTTTGTTTTTGGATTGTATTTATTTGATGTCAAAATTTTCGACCTTCGCTAGAATAAATGACAATACGGGTCCGATTTATGGCATTTTCCATCATTTTTGCCAGAACTACCCGCGATAGACACTCTCATCCCTAACGGCTATTTTCTTTGAGGACTTAAAAAATCCGAGGTTGAATGACACAGACTCGTGACTTCAAGAAACCTCACAAAAGCAGATTAGGCAACTCGGATATGCAGCCCTCGGAAATTCGTTTGTAGGGCATCCAGTATGCAGCCCTCGGGAATTCGTTTGTATTGCATCCAGTATGCGCTGAAGCTCCCATCCTGTTGGAACCACATGTTCTACACTCCCAATTCATCCAGTTGAGGTAAGACAAAATCGTTGAGCATGGCACTGTTGTTTTGGCCGTTCACTGTAGTCCTTTGGCCCACGATGTTTTTGAAAACATAAGGCCAGTTGAGGCTTCCAGAATAAACACCCCACCATACAGTTACTTTAAATGGATGCAATGGTTTTTCGTGATTTATACTCGGATCTTCGGTGCTCCAGAAGCGATAATTCTGCTTATTTACGTATCCACAGAGATGGAAATGGGTCTTTCGCTGAAAACTTGTCATCCTCGTATAGTTCAGGGTGCGGCTAAAGTAACTTTATGATTTGTTTTTAGAAATTATACATGTTCAGTGACTAGTTAGTAATTCTAAAAAAATGTACAGTAGAATCCCGATAAATCGTAATCGCAAGGGACCGGTAATTTCTTACGAATTATAGGGGTTTTCGATTTAGCGGGATTTCGATTTAACGGGGTTAAAATAAAATAGATACGAATTAACGGGGTTTTTAAATTTATTTACTTAAACGATAAAAAAACATAAAAAACAATTGTTAAAAAAAAATATTTAAAAATTATTCATGTTACAAACTGATCTTAAGAAAACCACACCCAAGCAAAAACCCACGCAAAAAAAATAGCGTAAGTAAAAAATCATTCTTTCCATGTCGTACTAAAGAATTATAAGTGGTAGTTAGCAAACAATTACGATTTATAAGAGGTAAAGAAGATTTTATTTGAAAAAAAATTACGAATTAGCGAGGGGACCAAAATGTATGGAAATTTTACGAATTAACGAGATTTTTTCAAGGGACCGACAGTTTATTACGAATTATCGGGAATTACGATTTATCGGGGTACGAATTATCGGGATTTGACTGTACTATGAAAATCTAGCAAATAATCTTACATAAACAAGCTGAACTAAAGATTAGGTTTTTCCGATTTCCAACTTTAAATACCTTCTGAAATCTTCTTTTTGTATACCCTTCACCACATATGCTCCGCTAAAGTTATCTATTGAAATTTCGCCAGATAATTTTACCCATAAATCAGTTGAATGTCTGGAGAACAGCAAGAGCCTTATTATCGATATACACAACATCCGAATAAATGGGGAGGGATTGGTAAAGAAGGCGTGGCATAAAATAGATTTATTTATATCTTAAGAACGGCATTTAAATAACTTTCTGTTCTTATCGTACATAGCCGAATATATCCCTTTTACTTGTTTTATTAAGGTCACAATACACTGTCGAATTGTTTGACTTCAAGGCAAATTCACTCGTGTACGTAATAATATTTAAGCTAGTTAAAATTTCTATACACCATAAGGGACTAGGACTAGTCCAAAAGTAACCCAAACGTATGAAAAAAACATGGTATATTTGACATTACGATGTCCTAGGGCAGAACCACATAACCCAGCTATGGATTACAAAGGAGTTGTCTTAAAACTACTCCATGGTATATTCAAGAGGATTAGTTTTGAAGTCGTTTAAAAACGAAAACATGTCGTTAAAAACGAAGACATGTCGTCTTACTACAAACACTTTTTAACAATGACATGGTCCATGCTTGCATTACATTGGACCAGTCCAGGGAGTTGTCCATTTTATCAAAATGGATTAGGTAGTCCAATATTATTTGCAGGGAATATATAATACACTTGACATGCGGGTGAATTCATTTGTGGACGTATACTGAACGTAATATTTGCCGTCATATCTAAATTTTTTTATTTTCTATTAAGCATCGTCGGTGAGACACATACCAACACATCACTAATACTACCACAATGCTTGATGAGTATTTCGATAAGTTTATTTGGGCCTTTAAGATTTCATTCTTTCCTGCCCCTGTTTCGTATCAATTTAAAGAAGTCAAATCTAAAGAAAAAACGTGTCACATAAATATTTATAATTTTTTGTTGTTGAAAGATAGAATTTTCTTAGTAGGCCGATGATAAGGTAGAGTTAAGTTAAAAATTTTGACCAGACCCCGTTAACAATAGTATTTTCGACCCAAAAGAAAACCAAAAGACGGAATTAAATTTTCTTCGGTTTTTAAATAATTTTTTTCACGTACATTGATTTAGTTAAAAATTCTACTTTAATAATAAAAACTCAAAAAATGTGACATTTTATTTAAAAATGTTTTGCTCTATAAGAAGGTAGCATGTTGTATTCTAATAAATTCACCCTTGATAATGGCATAAGGCATTGGCACTTTTTGCCCCGTATATGACTTCGGTTAATATATGGGACAATTTTTATAATGCCGACAATTTCCTCAAAGAGCAAGAAAGCTACACAGAAAGAAAAAACTCTTACTAAATTTAAGTTTTTTCTACTTACTTTTATTTATTTAAGTTTGAATAACACTAAAAAGTTTTTAAAACAAACCCAAAAGGTAAACAACAAAACTACAAAAGAAGTTAATTTTGCTGGTTTAAAAAGTAAAATAAGAAGCAATAATTCCCATATTCTATTTGTTAAAATTATTAAGTTAAATACACCAAATTTTTAAAGAAGAATAATTGCGAAAACCATAGCGGGGGGCATGGTGCTGGTGTCTTATCATTGAAAATTATCGTGTGAACAAATGGCGGAATACAACAAAAGTGAAATAAACATGTGTTGACTATCTCTGGGGTAAGTGTTTTGGTTAGAATCAATCTAATCTCACTTTCGAATTATTTTAATTAGCAATCGGGAATTAGCCAAATTAGAAATTTTTGCATCAAACAGAGTTTGAGATAATATTATCTCACTTTCAATTAAGTCAATCCCGTTTTTGGACTTTTTTAAGAACGGGGCACTTGAACAATCCGTACTTGTAGCAAGCATTCTGTAATTGATTTAAAGAAATTCGTACTTATCGTACTATTAACACCGCTTCGGCTTAATTTAAGTACAGATTGATGAATTTGTCTTGCGCGAACATTTTTTATATTATGAACAAGCCATAAAACTGATTTAAAGTTCTATAAGGAATGGCAAAAATTCGGTAAAAAAAGCGTTAACAAATTAAATATAATAAGGGCAATCACGATGGTCATTGTTCAAATTTGCAGTGCAACTTATGATTGAACGTGAGCATTCCAGTTTAACTTTTTGTGCAACTGTGTTATTTTTCTTTAAATTTATTCTGGCAGCACTGTAAAAAATATGCATTTGTTTACAATTATACACAAGCATAATTAAATAAATTTTTTTTTATTAAATTAAATTATCTTTTTTATATTAAAATCCACGAAAATGTTCAATTTGTAAGTTTTCTTAAAACCAATATGGCGCTTCATATGTCAAATGTTATTGTTTACATTTGTTTGCAACAGAGCAAATATGCACTTCTAATTTTGATCAAGGTTTTTTTTAGTGCAAACGAAGTAAAAAAGAGCAAATTGCAAATACGTACATTTTGTTGTTGTGTTATGCAAATGTATGTATTTTGTACGCATTTGCATCGTATTTGTATGTATTTTGCCCGCATTTGCATCATAACTTGTGTTTTGTTCACGTCAAATAACAAAATGTAGCATTTTTACAGGGTTGGAAAGACATTTCATACATGGACCTTTTCAGAAGGTGATATTTTTTGTGTAGAAAAGAAAGTCGCCTTAATAAAAGAACTTTTGAACTTGTTTACAAAATTTTAACCTCTTGAAAAAATCTGGGTCTCTAGACATTTAAAAAAGTTTTCAAACTCTTGTTTTTCTTCTTATCTCTGGCAACATAAATACATGTCTTGTAAATATTGCAATCAAATACAAAAAAGTAAATACATGAGTTTTTTCTGAATTTTGCAACAATTGAAAATTTATGTTTTTACCAGGCTAAAAAAAATATCGAATTCCTCTCTGGAATGTAGTTCAGCAAATGATAAAAATCGCTCTGACCTGAAACGCAATCGCAGATAAAACTTATTTTTATCAATAAAAAGTTTATACAGTACAAAAAAATATATAAAATATATTTGGTATAACAAATTGTTCGTATATTAACAATAAATAAATTGATAATATTGTATGAATAAGATAATAATTTTCACATTAAATCACATAACCAGCAAAAGTATTGGGCCAAATGTAATTCGAAAAAAAAAATAATATAAAACTCATAAAGTTTTTTTTTTAAATTGTTTTTCTTACCAGATAATGGATTTTCAGAGAACGTTACTTAATGGATGGAAGTATTGAAAGGGAAAGGGGTAGAGGGTTTTATTTAGTAGCAGTGAAAGAACACCACATTTCACTTTGACATGTTTTAACAATCGTTATTAAATATTAGAAGATTTTAGGTTTGATTTGAAATATGATTAATGGGGAAAAACTTGTGAGTACAAAAGTAATTCACACAACTTTATAGTTAAATAAAATTATGATTGAAAATTAAGAGAGAGAGAGAGAGAGAGAGAAAGTAAAGAAATAAAGAATTATACAATAATTGGTCAATAGATAAGATAGAGGATGAATTTCTACATTATTAAACTCAAACAATAAAAGGTCTGTAATTAATTAACTATGAAAGTAAATAAAATATTATACAAATAAATAATAAACAACCATAGTAGAAATTACCTTTCATTATCATAGTTCTTAAAGACCCTTAAGCTACCAAAGCATTAGAAACTTTTCAGTTGTTCGCCAAGATTTAAGGATAGCAGCTCTAAAATAAACAGGATTTTAATCGATATAAAAACGATCCATCTAGGTCATCGTGATAACTTGTTCGAGAGTACAACTTTAATTCTAGCGTCCTCTCACTAAAAGAATGACTCGCTTTGCCGCTGTACCTTAACAACAGAACATTTTCAGAACGTTTTCGTTCGCTTAGCTTTTACGCTGATGTGCCATACCTGAACAAGAGCGCCAACGTTGTGTTACGAACAGTAGTATCAACTCTCTTGCTTAATAAAACCCACCTAATAGAAATAAAAAATTGAGATTAAACCGCTAGATTGACTAAAAATAGCTTAATATCCAATATTTATTAACCCTGCAGCCACACGATCAAGTTTTTCTTGATAGTCTTTTACATATATTGTTTGTCAAAATTAATAAATTGCTTACAAATTGAGTGCAGCCTTCGTCACAGCTTTCAATTTATGTAAATTGAAAGCTGTGGCGTCAACATGACGCCAATTCATGTTCAAAGAAGAAAAAGGAAGAATCTTGTCAATAAGACATGAGCCGTATGAACTCAGACATACAAATTGTTTTGACATGAGAATTTTTGACAGCTACAAATCGCTTTTCGCTCGTATTTAGGTATGGCTGTTAGCAGTAACGGCGAGCGTGGTCAACATCTTGACACAACGATGATACCAGCCAGCATCGTTGCAGTTTAAAGTTCATCGATCCAGCAATCTGATTAACTGCCTATTTTTATTAAATGGAAACATAACTCCATGTGCGAAATTTAATTGAAAACAACTAAAAATACGAAAACTTGTTTTTGTTTTCAACATAAGGCCATGTCATGGAAATCGAAATCGAAATCGAAATCAAGTGAAATTGAAATCTAAATAATTTTAAAAACGATCCTGTATTCAAAGCTTATAAAAATGTTTCCATTTATATACCTCATACTTTAAGGACCAGTTTTTTCTACCTAAACTTCTTTTGAAATCAGGAAAATCTGCGTTCATTTTACATAAATTTAATTTCGATTTCCATGACATGGCCAATAGTTTTTCACACGAAATTTTGTTTTTATTTTCTTTTGAAATGCTCTTAAGCCTTTTCAACTGAATATAAGCAACACACAGAAAAAAATCAAGTTAAAAACGTCGAAAACAAGGTTGATTTAAATTTTTTCGGTGGTGATTTTGCTTCATACGGGTTTCATGTTAATTCAACCTGATTTTACAATAACTGCGAACAACATTTTTTTCTTTTGATATAACTATAATTCATGTTAATTTAACATTGAAGTAAAGTTAGAGCAAAATGTAATTTATATTGAAATAACAATCGGAATCACGTTGAATGAAAGTTATTTCCAGTTGAAACAACGTGAATTTCATGTAGAATCAAATGGGTTTGAGTTTATTTTAACAGTGTGAAGAAGCTTCAGACAACATTTGCATTTATGTAAAAATAATTCAAAACCCTGTAACACATGTTTCACTTATTTTGTATTCTCCTTTGTTAACAGAAGCATCAGCAGAATCGCCCGATATGGTTATCATTCTACTTTGAAAACTTGATGTACTATTTAAATAAACAATTTTAATTAAAAGAATACGGGAATTGTCTTCTTTTTATAACATATTTTAAAAGTGAAAATAAAAAATGTACATAATTAAGTAGGTATGCATGTTAATTTAACAAGATAAACTTTTGATTTTAATACAAAACAGGTTTTTATGGGTTCAATATTGAATCCAGATTTATTTATATTTTAATATTTTTTTTTTTTATTTTTTTAACAGTGAATAATATTAAATAAACGTAATTTAAGATTATTTTGATATTTTTTATTAAAAATTAATATGAAATAATGATAAATTTAAGTAAAGGGCATAATTTTTCTGAAATTTAACATGATTCTCAATCAACATTTTTCCATGTTAATTTTACATGGATATTTTTTTTCTGTGTGAATAGATCCACATTAATTACCTCAGATTATTACGAACCTTACAGTTGCGGAAACATTTGCATGAATACCTGCCTTACGACCTAATCTTATGGAGGTCCAACAACTGGGTAAACTTTAAAATTCATCTACCAATGGCCCATGTGTCTGCGAATTCAATACACACAGGTGGCAACTTTGAGTGTATAATCCGGCATAACTATACACTCGCCTCTATCTAAGCTACGCTCCTGAAAAGCAAGCAGCATCTGTTGATAGGGAGATCTGCTAGCACGCTTAACTTTCCCACAATGGTTGAAAAACATTTTAAAGATCCGGCGATTTCGGAAATAAACTACAACCACCACGTGATGCCCGAAGGTGCCTCACCAACAACTGGTTTCCGTGGTAGCAGATAAGGATCTCTGGCTAGCCGGGATTAACTTTTTCAGAGAAGGAATGCCTGCCAATTTTCCTTCCGCCGAATAACGGGTATTGGCCGCATTTTTTTCCGCATGATTTAACACCAAAAGGTGAAATATTTTTAGGATGTATCCCTATATACCCTCGAAGGGATGCGAACCTTACAAGAGGATTTTTAACTTACTGTTTAGTTTGAGAGCTGACTGTCCACTTAGAATTAGACCATCATGCCGTAAATAAGACATTTAATGTCGAATTATAAAGAACCAAATGGACTAAAAAATTTCGATTTATAAAGGGTGATCCAACAATAATCCTCGAGGTTAATTGTGAGTCACACATTAATGTCAAGTTTTTTGCCCAACTTAATTTGACATTTCTTTGTTTCATTGTGTTTAAATGTGTCCGCAACCGAGAGAATTGTGCGCAAATCTCTGCAAACCGGGTCTGTAGGAAATGTGAAAACACCTGTGCATGCAGCCCAGTTTGCTTGGTGCGGCTTTTGGGCTTGCGGCGTCATCAGAGCGTACTTGTTCGAAAATTAGGACGGCCATCCAGTTACCGTGAATATTTTTCGCTATCGCGACATGATGACAGACTTCTTATGACCAGAAATTGAGGTTATAGACCTGGACGATATGTTGTTCTAACAGGATGGTGCCACTTGCCACACAGCCAACGAAACAATGGCTATTTATGGCCCACGTCGTGGCGATGTTAATTGGCCGCCACGATAATGTAATTTGACACCGTTGGACTACTAACATTGAGGATATTTAAAAGAAAAAGTGTACGTCAACAAGCCAAAAACAATTCGAGAGCTTAAGGATGGGTTAATTCGGCACATTCACTACATTGAACCTCAATTATGTCTCAGAGTCATTGAAAATATGGGCCATCGGATAGAGGTATGCCACCGAAGCCGTGGCGAGCATTTGGCCGATATTTTATTTCACGTAATAAAAAATTTGTATTGAGATTATTCTCTGAAAACTTTTTGTTTTATTTACAATTAACAACGTGCGTTTTTGATGGACCACCCTTTACTTTGAATAGCTAAAAAATTTGTTTAAGGTACACAAATTTTCGTTTCAAATATTAAATTCTTTATTAAAAATTTTTTATTTAAAAACATACGAATAAATTAAGCTTAAAATCACTTTATAGCTAAAAACTAATTACATTGGCGTTAAAATGCCATCAATTTTAAAATAATATTACAAAAAAATCTTTAACATACTGTCTTTCTCTCACTCTTTGATTATTTAGATACTCTATCTCTCTCTATCTTTTTATTTTTTTCCCCACCTAAGACTCTGAAGGACCATAAACCAAACCACAGGATACAAATTGTAAACAATCGTTCGTTGTCTTGCACTCAAATCAAATTAAATGAGCAGCAACAAAACATACAATAAAACAATCGTCTAGCAAGGGGAAGGACAGGGAGGGTGGCTTAAATGCCTTTAAAATTTGTAATATTTTACATTTTCATTAAGTTCGCGTAAAATAGATCCCTTACACTTGCTTCGCACACTCCTGTGCAAGATTTAAAGATTTATTTAATGTCTTTTTTTTCCTCCAATATTGCTGTTGTCACATTTTAAAGGCCTGTATAAAACACCCTCTCTATGGGTCTTATAGAAAAGTTTGCTAAATGCCTCAACTTGGTTACAAAAAGCCCTTGCATACTTTTTTACATTTTGTTGTACTTTAATGTGGCATACAGCAAATGTTAATTATAAGCGAGGTGTTTATTATGTTGTCTTGGTATTGTTGGTTCTTTAAACATTTAGCAGTTTGTTGATGTTGTTCATATTGTTCTTTTTTTTTTTTTTTTTTGCTTTTTGGTAATTTCTCATTTTTAACGTCAATTAAGTCAATCACACGCCCTTTTAAAAGCCAACTGAATACCAACCAACCCACCGACAGCCACTGTTTGAATATGAACAATGTAATGAGCATATTACACCCAAATAAAAAAAATAGTTAGAAAGAAAAGAAATTAAATGATTGAGCTGTTGAAATAGTTTTGGCTCGCAAAAAGAATAGTAAGTAATACATCTTAGTAAAACAAGTATAGAAGAAGAAAGAATTAAATGAGGAAATCAAGGCGAATTTGACAAGGTAAGTGCAACTCTACAACTACAAAAGCCCCATGTATTTTTTTGTAGTTTAATAGGCGGCTGTCAAAAATGATGACAAGGCAAAAATTGATTGAAAAACAAAATAAAATTTGCTTTTCGGTTATAACAGAGATAATTAAATTCACTTTAAATATTCGCAGTTTTTCTAAAAAATAATTTCGGTTATTCTGGCGCAAAACATAATCAAAATTATATATTGACGTTTCCCTATTTTTTGTTAATTCGCTGTTGAAACAGCTGCTGAACTGCTGACGAGTTGAGTTTACCTTCTTAAATTCGCCTTGGAGAAAATGCTAAGATAAGAAATCGACTAAGTCATGAAAACAACTTCTTCACTGAAAGAAAAAATACTTTTATACTATTTTGTTCGTCAAAGGACATATGAAAGGAAAAACAATTACATATTTTCCCAAAAATACTATTTTTAAAAGGATACCTTGCTCTTCTCTAACTTATTCATCTAGTTACAAACATTTCAAGCCTTTTCTGAAGAAATTTAACTACATATTTAGTTCAATACTTTTAGAAAAAACGAAATTTTCTGAACAAAAAGATCTGAACTGAACTATTTCGTAAGATCTTCTTGCTTTATAAAAGGTGTTCCAACCATAATGATCGATTTAAATTGTGAGTCACACCTTAATGTCATGTTTTTTGCCCAACTTAATTTGACATTTCTTAGTATCAGTGTTGACAAATTCAACCATGGAGAGGTACACAATTGAGCAGCGCGTTAAGATTGTTGAAGCCTTTTACAAAAATGGGCGTCCAAATCAAAATGCATACCGTGCACTTCGTGATTTTTTTGATCTGCATAATCGACCAAATGTGACCACAATCGGGAGAATTGTGCGCGAATTTCAGAAAACTGGGTCTATAGGAAATGTGAAAACACCTGCGCGTGCTCGCATAGTTCTGTTTGGTGCGCTTTATGAGCTGATGGCGTCTTCAAGCCTTACTTCTTTGAAAATGCGGTCGGTCAAGCAGTTACCGTGAATGGTGTTCGCTATCGCGACCTGATAACGGACTTCTTGGGGCCAGAAATTAAGGATATGGACTTTGACGATATGTGGTTCCATTAGGATGATGCCACTTGCCAAACAGCCAACGAAACAATGGCGCAAAAGAGAAATTCAATGGCCGTGTTATAGGCGATGTTAATTGGTCACCACGATCATGTGATTTGACACCGTTGGACTTCTTTCTTTAGGGATATTTAAAAGAAAAAGTCTACGTCAATAAGCTAAGAACAATTCAAGAGTTAAAGGATGAGATAATTCGAAACATTTATGACATTGAACCCCAATTATGGCCCTGATTATATAAAACGCAACGCCAAAGAAATACATTGAAAGTGAAAGAAATTTTCATAAATGTTTTGTAATTTTGTTATTGCTTTCTACAGAAATCTATGTACCGTTTTAAAATTTTCAACGCCACAACTTATGAGGCTTTGAAATTTAAAAGGCAATGTGAACTTCTGTAGAAAGCAACAACAAAATTACAAAATATTTATGTCTTTGTTTTTGCTTTGAATGTTATTCTTTGGCGTTGCGTTGCGTTTTACATAATTAGGGCCTAATTTCTCAAAGTCATTGAAAATAAGGACCATCAGATAGAGGATTGACCATTGAAGTCGTGGCGAGTATTTGGCCGATATTTTGATTTACACATAACTTTCATAAATCCTTCAAAATAAAATTTTATAATAATTCTCTGAAAACTTTTAGTTTTATTTACAATAAACATCGTCCTTTTTGGCTGGCCCACCCTTTAGTAAAGTAGTTATAATTATGTCTGCGATTTAGTCGAGTTTTCAGTCAAACTTCGTGGTTTAAGTGAACTAGTTCTCTTTCGAGAAAAGTTTTAAATATAGAATTCAAAACATTCCAATGCAGTTTCAAAATCGACTGTATTCCCTCCAAACTCCTAAAAAATCTACTCCGAAACTATTTGCTTCACGGAAAAAGTATTAAGAGTCAAGAAGAAAAACAAACAAATCGTCTGCTCATTATTATGTTGGCGCATATGCCAAAAAGAGAAAAACAACAAAGAAGGCTTACATAAAATTTTCTGAAAATATTTTTTTTTAAATAAATTACTATATTGGCAACACTTGCATAATCTCCTAAATTGTCATGTTCACATAACATATAGTCTACAACAGACATGAAATGCTTAAGATTAACACTAAAATGATGTAAGTGTTAAGTAAAGACTCATCATGTTAGAGGTTTTCTCATGATATAACACGGTTGTTAATGCAAATGTCTTAACAACGCTATTATAACATCATGTTATAACAGCAAATCATGTCAGTTGTAAACGGGGAGTTAGGTACAGTTAAGATTTTATAGCAAAATCCATTTTATCTTAAGCGACAAGCTTCATAAAAATATGAAATAAAATAAAAAAACCCCTTATTCTGTAAAATTTTGTTTTTGTGGCTTAAGCTTTTTTGCGGCAATGACTCGATATGTTGAAGAAATATGTGAATTTTTGCGAACGGTTTTGAACGAATTTAGAAGTTAATAGTATTTTGTTGAAAGTGAAAATTATTGCTTTGTGCCGCATACACCACTTATTAAAATTATTTCTTAAAAGAAGCTTTTTGCGCTGTGTAAGGAGCTGTGACATTTAATTTGCTTTTGCTTTAACTACTTTTTTCCTTACGGCAATGAAGCAAAGCAAGAGTGAAATTTATGAGAAATTTGCTGTATTAACCAAACAGTGGCGTGTAGAGCAAAACAATAAGTAATAAGCAGGGAAACCATAAATATGCAATAGCATGTTTTTCCTTGTGCGACCTATGAAGGCAGAAACAATATTTTTATCAGCCTAAGAGCTTTTTATGAATTTTGGTATCGATTTGTTAGAGCATATTTTTTGCATATTTTACCGTTTGCAGCATTTTTTGCATAATTTAGTTAAAAGAGCATTTTTGCAGCATTTTTTAGGTTTATAAAGCATATTTTGCCTTTTTAAGGCACATTTTGATACATTTTAAATTTTCTTTATTTTCGCAGCAAATAAAAAATTTTTTTTTCGATAATCTGCAAATGGTGAGAATCGGTCTATAATTTCACATCCAAATTAGACTCTTTGTGTCCGCAAGCTATCTAATTATGATAGTATTTAAATTAAATTCGTCCCAAAACTATTTTACTGCAAATTAAATCATTTTCGAATCGGTTCACATTTGCTCAAAGCTCTCATCCTTAAATAGCTTTAACTTCCTTTTAAATGTTAACATTTGTTAACAATTTAGCGATCCTACATAAAATCCCTTTAAGACAAAAGCCCATATCGATGTTAATATCTATAGATAATATTCGGCGCAAACATCTCTTATATGAATTTTAACCTGATATGGGCTTAAGCGATAATATTTTTAGGTATTTTTTTTTTAATTTTGTTATTAAATTGTTGAATATTGTGTCTTCAAATGAGCAATTTTTAATTTTTAGGGCATATTTTTAACAGTTTTCAGGGCATATTTTCCAGTTTTTACTGCATAAAACGCGTTTTTTAGAGCATATATTCTGGTTTCCCTGATAATAAGCTTTAAAACAGTTGATATAGAGCAAAAATATTGCTCATATCTCAGAAACCATACAAATTTCATTAAAAAGGTTTTAGATTCAGAAAGGGGATTTTTTAAATATAAATACTTTATGCATAACTCATTTTTTTTAGAAATAGTCGGTAGGCCAAACCAAAATTGAGCTGACGAAATATAAAAAGTTATCTAGTAGAAGCCTTAAAAATTCTGAATTTATATTAAACAGTTTTTCTATATATTTTCCAGCAAATTTACCAACATTTTGTTTTGAGTGGTTAGGATAATGCGTGTTATTGTTAGCTGCTATATTTCCGTTTCCGTTAAAGTCTGAGGAGCTCTTTTTCAATGATGAACTTACAAAATAATAATAAACAGCATTAAACCACCAACAACAAAATATTATTATAGAAATTAACTTAATTTTTATAAAATTTGCCCTCCTTTTGTTCTCTACTCTGTACAAAATAAAAAAAAAAGAAGAAACTGCATAATAATGTCTATTACAAGCTCAATAAAGAATTTATATTCATTGTCTGTTGCCAACAATATTTATTTAAAGATTTTCAATAAAACCTAAAAAAAAATTACACAATAATGTTACAATAACTTATGAAACATCAAACCAAACAAAAGGCGTCAAAAGTATTAAAATGGTTTTGAAATGAACAATTAAAGGAGGACATGTGTGTGTGTGTGTGTGTGTGTGTGTGTGTGTGTGGGAGCTACTGCTGCTGACCACATTTTACGTTGAGAACCGTTCGATTTAGTAAAAACAGACAACCACGCAATTTTATAAGCAAACCCTTGTATATTTCAGCCTTAAGCGGCGTTAACAATTTCAAGCACTATAACGACACGTGGCAGCTGCTTTTAAAATTCAATTTCCGTCATGTAATCCTTGGTTAACATCAATTGTTTTATTAGCCAACCCATACCGTAGACATTTAGAACCAGCAACCAACATATTGTACCAGTCAGCAAGTTATTCAATATTGTTTTTATATCTACTTTTTGTTGGTTATGAATGAATTTTGTTGTTTTGAAAGGGGAGAGGAAGATCTATTTGAATAATAATAATGAAAAGCGGGTGTTTTATAAGTTTTTTGAAGATTGAGTTGTTAGTTTTATATATTTGGATATTTTAAAGAAGTATAAAACTTAGTTAAGAAAAAAATCTTTAAAATATTGATTCACCATAGAAAACAAATTTAAAAAAAAATTACATACACTGAGAAGTCAAGGATATTTGACTTGGACTAAAACGATTTTTTTTTTTTTAATTACATCCAAGGCGAATTCATCCCAAGTAATCTCGGTACTACAACAAGTACAACTCGTGCAAAAACCACAAGCAATTTGTTTTTGTAAAATCATTGTACAATGTCAAAAATAGAAATAAAACAAAAGAGAAACAAAGATAATAAACAAAATTTTGACATCCAACAATGCTTTATCATTTTCAGCACGGCTTTTAAGACCACCTGTAATAAATTCGCCTTGATTACATCTAAATTCACTAACATTTTAAGCAATTACACGTAGTCCACATTTTTCGCCAGAGCCTTAGTGCTGGTTCATACTCTTCAAGTTTTAGCCGTCAAGTCTTGAGTTTTTTTTTTTCCTAAAAGCTCAAGACTTGACTGCTAAAACTTGAAGAGTGTGAACCAGAACTTAAAGCAATAGAGCATACCTTTAGGCTTATTTTAAAAGGCATTTTAAACACAACGTAAAGCTTTTTAAAACTAACACTTCTTCCATGAAATACCATTTGTAGATTGAGTAGAATACGAAAAAAAGCTCGATTATTACTTGAAAGTTCTGTATTTACAACTTTAGTTGAAATAATTAAACTACCAAGTTTGATTAAAGTCGTACAGGTACTTATGAAAAGCTGATGGTTTTTTCTGACTAATTTAAATGACTTCATCGCAGAAAATAGATCAATTACAGCACAATAGAATCGCTATCAAAGAATCCCAAAATAAGATTACATAGTTAGAGCAAAGGCATCATCAACCTCTGAATTGTCATTTGAGGAAAGTCAATCAAAATATTCCAAGAAAAGTAGTATTGACTGATTGGAATCTACGAATAGGCTACCGATTTTTTTCATAAGCGCAATTGCCTAACAACTGATGGAGCCTTCAACAACAGAAAAGAAAAAAAATTTACAATGGTGGCTGCTACCAAAAAGCAGTCTAAAGAACCTTTGCCTAAAAAGCCCAAGGTGTGTTTATTAGCTAAACAAGTTCATGAAGATAGTTTTTTTAAAATGCTTGCGATTAATCCGAATTGATTGCCGTCTTAAAGGCACTGCTGCGCATATGCATACGGCTACTCATATTCAAGTGGGACAAATAGAAAAAGTCTTATGTTGCTATATTTGCAACTCAAAACAAGAGGCTGAGTTTCATTTAGGAATTTTAATTTAATATATCGCACTGGTTCCTCTAAAGAGAGTCAACTCAAAATTTTTCAATTTTCACATTGTACAAATCTTAGATCAATTTCTCTAGTATTTTGCAAAAAAAAATACAATTGTATCCCCCTTTGCAGTGAAAGAGTTCATATAAAAATATAAACTTTGGGTTCTTTTTAGAGGAACCAGTGCGATTTGTACAGTATAACCTCGTTAATCCGGACTAAAGTAGAAAAGATTATTTGTAGCTCATTATCATGGCTGTAGAGTCGTCCAAAAAAAAATTCATACGCCGACTCCGGCTCCAACCGCTGAAATTTTTTAAGACTTCTACTCTAGCTTTGTTGTAATGTCCTAAAAAAAGCCTAAAGAATTGACTTCAAGAGTAGGGTGTTCAATTATTCGGGTTTTATTTTTGTCGATTAAACGATTAATCGATATTTTGCAATTTCAACTTTTTCAATTAAACGAATAAAATTTTAAAATTAATCGATTAATCGAATAATTCTAAATCCAGAAATTTTATAAATTAAATTATTTTTTTCGATAATTTTAGAAAATTAGTAATCCAGTAAATAAACTATCTTTTTGTAATAAAACTTGTCAATTTAGCTCCAAATTGTTGCTTCACTTTCGAGCACTTGGATTTTAAAAGAGTTAATACATATAATTTTATAATTGGGCTTCATCAAATTTCATTTTCATTAAATTATTTTTATGGAGAAAGGAATTTAACAACATGAAAATTAATTAAAGCTGTTATTGATAATCTTTCATTCTTGACGTGTCTGGGGCTCGAACCCTGGCCGGCAGGTTACCATGACATGTTTCGATCGCAACCACTCGATCTCCTCAGATGGATTTGCCGTCTTAAACTCGCAGCCATCGACGACTGATGACGTCAATAGTCAAACATCAATCCTTAAACCAAATTGTATTTTAACCTTTGGTAGATCGAAATTTGCTTTTCTGAATGATTATCCATTTTTAATTGATTTTACGTGTTATTTCCTTACTTCTGTTTTCTCGTACTTTTGTCAAGAATTCTTCTTGAAGTCGAAAGTACATTTTTTTGTTTTTTTTTCAGCACAACTTAAAGGACAAATGTACACATAGAGCTCGTGCCTAGCTTTTAACGAAATAATTTAATGAAAATTAAATTTGATGAACTTAAGCCTAATTATAAAAATATTAAAAATTTATATTAAAAACCATAAATAGTTCAACAAAATAACCACAATACTGATTATTAGAGTTAATATAACTTTGGATTTTTTGTTTTCTATGTTTCTGCAAATAATTTCTTCTAGAGAATCGATCGAAGTATCTTGTTTAAAATATTTATTCACTGGACACTTGTAGCCCCCTTTGATTTTGTTGGTGGAGCATCTTCTTCAAGTTCTATGTTATAGTCACTGTGTAAGTGGTAATTTAGTGAAGTTGTTGAAGAATATTTACGTTAATACATTTTTGGACCCCTGTTCCAGTTGGCATTATTGGATTTGTCCTTCTTACAATATTTTTAAAACAAACTCATTCTAAAAAGAGAAACGTATAAGCTAAATACGGGCGTGTTCTAGAAATCGAAATGAATTGGATTTAAAATCAAGCTAATTTTAAAAACGACCCTGCAATGAAAGTTAAATACAATAATCCATTTTATCTACTTCATTCTTTAAGTATCTATTATTTTTGCAAGAACAACACTTAAAACTACGGTCATTTTGTAAAAATTTAAATTTAAATTATCGTTCGATTTCACTTCATTTCGATTTATAGAACATATCCGATAAATTAATATAAATCTTTAAGTTAACTTACGTTTGTCGCTTTTTTTTTTTTTTTTTTTTTAATGAATTATTAAATTGTGTTGAAAATATGTAACAAAAATATAAGCTAAATTACTCACTAAAGCCTAGATTACACTATCTCACAACTCTTACGTATTCCATAATACTTTGTGAGATAGAAATCTAATGAGTTTTGTTGCGACTGTCAAAAAATCTAATGTAACATGACAGTTTGTGTTCACACCATCACACAAAGTATAAACACTCAAAAATGAAATAAAATGCAACCCTGATCCAATGAAAAGTATTATTGTTTAGAAATTTTTCAAAAAACGATTAAGTCGTATGGGATGTCAAACTTTGTTCTTAATACTTGTCATTTTCGTGACACATTGCATTCACACTATCACACTTTGTCATATTACTTGAGTTTTTGACATGTATTAATACAAAGTATAATAGTGTAATCTGGCCTTAAAGCTACCGTATTCTGTAATTTGCTTAGTCTGTGTTCATACGCCTTATGTCTTATTGACAAGATTGCTACTTTATAGGCGAGAGGGACGATTGGAAAAGAAACGAGTACGCATGTACGTTTTGCTTTTTCATTCGTTGTTTAATTTTGTTATTGTTTTCAATATCAAAAAAGCACATGTCGGCAACATGACATGAATCATTTGAACGCCAATTCATGTTCAAAGAAGAAAAAGGACGAATATAATAATAAAATACAATAAGACATGAGCCGTAGACAGACTTAGCTAAAGCTAAATTCCTTAGAGGAAACAAAATTTAAAATTTTTAGCGATGACACTAAAAGCTAAAATTGCGGCAAATAAAATTTGTATTGCATTGCAAAATTTAGCAATGCACATTACTGAATTACATTTGTAGCCAAAAATTACTAAATTAACTTTATAGATTTTTATCGATAGAGAATTAGCTTTAGCGAACTACGGAATACGGCTGCAGGACTGTATTTTGTTTTTTTAATTCAACAGACACATACGTTTGGTTTGTTTATTCGACTTAAAACTTTAAAAAAATTAAACATTTAGCAGAAATACTATATACTATTATTATTTGATCAATCGTTATAAATTCTTCGATTAGTCCTTTAATCGAAATAAGCGATTTTAAATTATTCGAACAATTAATCGTCTTAAATTGTTCGATTAATCGAACGAGAATTAATCGGCTGAACACCCTATTCAAGATTCATAAAAAAGCTGACAGTTCTGTTAGAATTAATATTATTATTATTTATATTTTACACTTTAAACGTGAGGACTTAACATTTAGGAAAATAGCAACTATGTACGTCGATATTGCATTGGAGGCCATATTTAAAGGCGAATTCACACCAGGTAACCTTAGCTGATAGCTAACCATGTGTCAAAATGGTATACCGTTCTGGCGTTTCTAGAGGATCTTTTATAAATTCTTTAAATTTAACTTTTTTTAATTATGAAATTTTAAAGGTTTTAAAATTATTACATTTCAAAACCCACAATTTAAAATTAAAAACAAAATAAAATGTTTATTTGAATAGCTACCCAGCAGATAACGAGACTAGTCCATACATGCTTGTAAAGAGTAGTCCATAAAGGAGTAGGAGTACTACAAAACTACTCCAAATATATGGGTAAAAGGTGGTCCATATAACATTACGATGTCCTAGGAGGGGACCATGTAACCCACCAAAGTAGTCCCTAAGCTACTCCATGGAGTACTAAAGTGGGTTGGTTTTAAAAGTACTCCATGTTACTACAGTATGGAGTACACTTAAGGGGTAGTTTAAGCTTTTATCTTTTTAATTTTTTACTAATCGCCTTTTATGGTTTGTTCTGTAGTCTATTATTGCTATTATTAAATATATTTACTTGAAATTTTTAATTTGTTTACCTTTTTACCACAAATTTCACAAACTTTCACTTTTAAATAAACAATTAATAATGGACACCATCAGGGCTACCAATGTGTAATACTGTAAACTATAGAAAAGTATGCATCATGCAGTTGTTGGCAGCACTGCATGTTAATTTCTTATAACATGGTCCATACTACAGTACATTGGACCATGTTGTAAGTAGTCTATTTAAGCCACAACGGACCACGTGGTCCAATATTATCTGTAGGGTAACTACAGTGTTATTTTGACACAACGTTCAAGTATTTTACAGTGTTGTATCCGTTTTCAAAATAAAAGCACCTTATTTGTTAATACTTCTGCAAAAAAATATATTTTGTAAAGATATATAAATCTTTTTTTTATATTTAAAAATTCCAATTACATATATAAACAAAAATTGCCAAGAGTCATTGAAGCCACGAAAACATTAATTTTAATTTAAAAAAAAAATTATTAAAAAAATTAGATCCCTTTTAAACAAAGCATTATAAATTTAATAATATATTTCAGCAACAAATTATCATAATAAAACAAAAATCCTACCCCTCCCTAGTCTTATATTTTTAATAACCATCATATACCCATCAATCATGTTGGAACAAGAATTTTTAATTTTAAAATTAAAAATAAATCCAGAAATTTAAAATTGCAAAGCTGTTTATTGTATGCCAACGCAAAATCCCAGCCATTTAAAAAAAACCCCAACCACAAAATTTATTAAAATCTTTTTTTTTTCATTCTCTTTATGCTGGATTATCCCTTTTGAAAACTAATGAAGTCATTTTATTTAAAAGAAACGGGGGAATAAAAGAATGAAACACTTGTTTTATTGTTAAGTCATGAAACGGCTTTGAACAAAAAAAATTAACTAGTGTCAGTTGAAAATGATGGAGTGTTAATAAAAAAAGAGAAAGAAAAGAACAATAAAAAAAATTTAAGGTTTAATAAAAGGTATTTTTTATCTAATTAAATGAACAAGGATAACAGAATAATAATTTTTGCTTTAAAGAAAAAGCTAAAATTATATGCCCATGAGTTATTTTTATTTGTTAGCCTGAATTTATGCTCCACCGTTATTATCATTTCATTGCCTTAAAGTATACTTTGATTTCCGTTTTAATTTTTGCTTAATCATGTGGTCAGCTCTTTATAACAAGGATTACTATTAATATTTTATGCTGAATGTAGTAAAAACACCAAAGAGGACCACTATTGAGGAAAAAATAAACATAAATCATTGTTTAGACAAGATTCTTAAATTAAGATAGTTTAAGGATTCAACTTTAAAAGTTTTCCTGATATTTTAACTCCAGTTTCTTAGTAACACCAAAAAAAAGTTCTTCCCCCTTCCCCAAAATCTATCAAAAATTATTAGTTATCTATAGTTTCCACTTAAATGCACAATACCTATTTATCTTATATGTGTACTTAAAAAATCAATAATATGAAATGGTCACATTAATTCATATTTGTGGAGATATCATACTTTTACAAATTTGTAACAACACATACTACATTTAACGACTACCTAGTAAAAATCAAAATCACATAAAAAGAAAGTTATACCCAGGGTTGTTGTTGTTACTCTTTTTCGAAATCTATAATAAACACTACCAGTCTAAGGATATGGATATGGATATACTAAAGAAAACACTTACCCAAACCTTTATTTTTCCTAAACAATTTAGCCGCGTGTCCTTAAATAGCATAATGGACATATTGACAAGTAACATGGATAAATCATAAACAAATAATAATCTTATTGAAATAATCTGTATTTGTATGGAACAAAAGTCAAACAAAAATATGATAAACGGTTTAACAAATGACAAAATCTAAGGCATAAGTGTTTGTAATGCTTTTATTTGAAAGCTTATAGGGTCATTATTGATAAAAATAAGTAAATGTAAATAAATATTTAAAAAAGTTAGAAAAATATGCAAAAACTAATGGTGAGTTTAAGTATTTGTTATTTTTATACCCTTCACCACAGGTGGAAAAGGGTATATATAAGTTTGTCATTCCGTTTGTAATTTCTACAATATTGATCTAAGACCCTATAAAGTATATATATTCTGGGTCCTTGTGAGGAGAGAAGTTGATTTAACGATATCCGTCCGTCCGTCCGTCCATCCGTCCGTCTGTCCGTCTTACGTTTGATATGTGTTTTCCGGAGACTCCAGACATGATAACGGCTACGTTGTTTTACATTTATGTCACATATAGTCCACCATTTCATGCTATTGAAATTCAGCCAGATCGGTCCAACAATGGCTGAGATATGACCAAAAAACCACGACTACCTCTAATTTTTCCAAAAAATCCCTTGTGGTTGTTGTATTTGTGTTACTTTTTTCTGTATATCTGGAGAACGGCAAGAGCCAAAGCTTTAAAACTAGGTACAAACATTTAGGTTATAAATATACACCATCCTACAAAATGTGGGCGGGATTAGAGAAGTAGGCGTGGTACCTCTCATACAAAAATTATTAAAAATTGTATAAAAACCTGAATTTTTTGACTGTAATATAACCTATGGTTACGCCTTATATATCAGAAGATCGGAAATAGAAATAGAATATAGAAAATATTTTCTGAAAAACTCGGGAAAATCGGTTCAGATACGAAAAAGTTATGACCAAAATATTAATTTTTTTTTTGAGAAATACCCATTTTCAGGAACCATAGATCTTCCCGAGTCCACGTTTTATAGCCAAAATAGCTGGCAAATTTCTTCTTTAACACGTCGGTATATAAATCTGTCAAATCGGTTAAGAAATAGCAGAGTTATGACCAAAATACTGAAATCCCAAAAATTACACTTTTTTATAATTAAGATTGTTTTTTATACCGTTCACCGAAGGTCCTACACCCTATAAAGTATATATATTCTGGGTCCTTATGCAAGGCGAAGTTCAAATCCGGTTGTCGTCTCTTCTTCCTATCCCCTCACCCCCCCTTTGTATTTGTTTACATATACTAGCATAATGCCCAATATGATTTTCGTTATCACCCTTCTTTATTATTTCATAATAAAAAATATTTACCAGTTATCGCTTTTTAAATTTCATTTATAATGAAGTTGTAAGTATTGTAAATATGTATGTATATGTATATGTAAAAACTATTTAGTTGCTCTCTATTCTACTCGCACAATGGTGAAAGGTATATAAGATTCGGTACAGCGGAATATAGCACTCTTACTTATTTTTAATAAAGATTGCCTAAAATTAAAATTTAAATTTTATTTTCGATTAAAGACTGCCTAAAAGAGGGACTCGGTAGGAATGGGCAAAAAATATCGATATATCAAAATATCGATATTTAAAAAAAAATAATCAATATACATCGCCAATATTTAAAATGCCGATGTATCGATATATCAATATTGAAATACGACTATCGAATTCGATATTTTTTAAAGTCAGTCTTCATTAAAAACTCAAAATTTTTGGCGGTTTTTCCAACAATATGTTTTTTTTATTAACTTATATGAAGATCTAAAATGCTTAGCATTTATAAGAAGAAGATTTCTAATTAAAACAGTAAAGCCGAACCATAGATGGGGGTAGTGCACTCATTTTGCAGTTTCAACTCAAAATTATGGCGATTTCTTTTCTGAGAAATATGTTGCATTAATGTTACATGTTCTACATTTTTGTGTTCGTTTGTACAAAAAATACAGCTGTGGGAAAAATTTTCAAGTTCTTTTGTGAATATGTTGATAAAAAACGTGCAAAACATATTGCATATTTTACCCTTTCATTTACTTAAAGTGTCCATACTGCCCTGTTTTACAACTTTGGTACTTACTACTTTCTTTGTAGAACAAATGCTTTATTTTGATTGTCATAATTCATACCGCTCAGAATTTTGTAAACAATTTGTTTTAAAACAAAATATAAAAATATTTACACATTAAAAACAAAAAAAGTCTATTTATATTATAATCGTTTAAATTTTTCGAAGCGATTAGTGTTGTCAATATTTGTTTCCAAGCCATAATTGCGTGCAGAAACCGCTCAAATAGCTTTAAAAATCGCTCATTAAGTACATTAATGATGAAAGTGTAATAGTTGTAAATAAAAACAGCTAATTGTGTTCTATTGAAGTTGCACAACATGTAACACTTCCAGTGATTATAGGTAACATTAGAAAATGTTACATGTATATACTGTAACATATTTTTGTCAGAAAAGAAATTGCCATAATTTCTTTGCTTTTTTTTAGTGAAAGTGCACTGTTGATTTAAATCAATATTTAGTGCACTACCCCCAACTATGAGTCAAAGGATATTGAAAAGATTTATTTTATGCGGTTTTGGAACTACATCTGTTTTATTTATATAATTGGAATAAAAATAAGATCTGTGCATATATATATTAGGGTGGTTCTTAAAATTAAAAGTTGGATTTTATCAAGTCCCAAATTCCAAATCGGTGGCTATTAGTAAAAAACTATTAAAAACAAAAATTTAGGTCCATCCGAGAAGATTAAGGCACGTCGCCCGCCCACCGAATTTTGAGAAAATCCTTAATTTTTGGCTAAAATTTCAAAAATTAAACTTAAAAAAATATTTACTTCTTTATTCATAAAATATATTTTTGGTTTAAAATGGCTTTCTGACATTACCTGCATAAACATATCGTCACCCAAAAAGCGAAACCCCCTAACTAACAAAAATATCAATATTGATATTGATTTTACAAAAATTTAAATTCAATTGCCAATTTTTTATTAAAACGATTTTCGTATGACGTGCTAAATTCCCAATTTTTCATAGTTGATAAATACACTGAAATTGATTGTTGAGGGAAGGCTAGCTTCTATGCGCATTTCACTGGTTACTTAGGCCAGATCATCAGGAAATCTTTTCCAAAGAATTTAGAAAAGCTAAAAATATTATACAAATAAAACCCTAAAGCGAATAAGAATTTTAAACACTCTAAGTCTTACTTGTAACAATATCAAAGCTAAAACAAAACACCAACAATAAACAGTGAGTTTATCTTTTCTTACATCCCCCTACAATTGGTTGGGTTCTTTCCGACTCGAATTGTAGTTGTAAGTGGGTAAAAAGAAAAAACAAAATTAAAAAACAAATTGTTTCATTCTATTGTCTTCGCAAGAAAACAACAAAAAAAAACCAATTTGGCAATTCAGTTTTCTGCACGGGCACATGCAAGTATATTATCAAAGTTATTTACGGGAATACAAAATTTATTATTAAGATTTTTGTATGACGTGCTAAATTCCCAATTTTTCATATTTGATAAATACACTGAATAGTCGTCTCTTGGCTGTTTTTCTGTGAGCATTGTCTCAACAAAACTTACAACACGACTGCTGGAATTTTTTAAATGTCGGAATGCCGTTTTGTCTTCAATCCCAGAACGAAAGTTTTGTAAATAAAATTTTGGCCATGCAGGGGTCAAATCACCGCATACGATATCGAGCAAAATTGATCGAAATGATTTATTTTGGTATCATGAAACTCGATATCGAATGAAATGTATTGATTTTGAAATAATATCATTCGATATCGAGTAACTCGACATTACATTTATCGAGTTGTCATTCAATATGTCAGTGTCTATCGAATGCAAAAACATTCGATAGTTTATTCGATACGATAGTATCAAATGCAGTGATTAGACCCCAGTCTTAAATTGTTCGAAAATGGCCACATTCGGACTTCTTTTTTTTTACAAATTTCTCTTCAAAAATACTTTGCAAAATAATTTCATAGATATGGTGTCTTCATGGTAACCATAAAAGTGATTTTTCTAAAAAATGTCCAATGATAGCGCAGGTCCCATTTATACGAGCGATGTTGACGGCTGTTGTGTCAAATACCATGGCTTTTATGTGGTCCTGAAGGTTCCATTCTTAAATGACATTGCAAACCGCTAATGCTTGTTGTTTTCCGGTTCACCTTGCATCCGCTTGAAAAAATTATAGGCAGCCTGTTAATTTTATCGTTTCCAGTTAAAGCGGGTAATAGCTTTCCATCCCAATGCAAGCATAGAGCATCTAGTGTCATGGCTTTGAATTGTTCTTTCAGAACTAAAACGTGCTCTTTTCGCAGTCTTTGTCTTGCATTTAGGATGGAACTTCTATTTATAATATAATTTTGTGGGTCTATTTCTAACGCTTCAACTGACGCAATAAGAATATGCACTGCTTTTCTGTCGCTTGGCCTTATGGAAATTTTAAGAACACTTTTTGGGAATAAATGGGCATTTTATGAACATGTTAATATGGAGTATAGGGTTTTTTCGATAATTTCTAGTTTATTTTCTACAAACACGATTTACAGAACAGTCGTTTAGAGCTTTGTTAAAATAAAATTAATATTTATTAAATTACTAGCTGGCCCGGCAAATGTTGTTTTGCCATATAAATTATTTCTTTCAGATGTTACAGTGTCTGCATGCCAAATTTTAAGAAAACCGGTTGATTATATAAGAAAATAATAAAAATTATAAGCTTTAGGTCTTTCCAGATGTTACACTATTTGCCCGCCAAATTTCAAGAAAATCAGTTGATTAGTTAAGAAGATATAGGGAGGGGGAGCTTTTACTCCTCTATGCTTAATGCTTTTTGTTTTCCGGTTCACCTTGCATCCGCTTGAAAAAATTATAGGCAGCCTGTTAATTTTATCGTTTCCAGTTAAAGCGGGTAATAGCTTTCCATCCCAATGCAAGCATAGAGCATCTAGTGTCATGGCTTTGAATTGTTCTTTCAGAACTAAAACGTGCTCTTTTCGCAGTCTTTGTCTTGCATTTCGGATGGAACTTCTATTTATAATATAATTTTGTGGGTCTAGTTCTAACGCTTCAACTGACGCAATAAGAATATGCACTGCTTTTCTGTCGCTTGGCCTTATGAAAATTTAAAGAACACTTTTTGGGAGTAAATGGGCATTTTATGAGCATGTTAATATGGAGTATAGGGTTTTTTCGATCATTTCTAGTTTATTTTCTACAAATACGATTTACAGAACAGTCGTTTAGAGCTTTGTTGAAATAAAATAATATTTATTAAATTACTAGCTGGCCCGGCAAATGTTGTTTTGCCATATCAATTTTTTCTTTCAGATGTTACAGTGTCTACATGCCAAATTTTAAGAAAACCGGTTGATTATATAAGAAGATAATAAAAATTATAAGCTTTAGGTCTTTCCAGATGTTACACTATTTGCCCGCCAAATTTCAAGAAAATCAGTTGATTAGTTAAGAAGATATAGGGAGGGGGAGCTTTTACTCCTCTAAATGCTATATCTCCGGAACCACTGGGCCGATTTCATGCAAACTTTACATAAACCATATACAGACTATCCCCAACGTACCCCAACGTTTTTGTTGAAATCGGTCTACCCGTTTTCGCAGTTATTGGTGACATCAAAGTGTACACTTCTTTTTATATATAGAGATGAGACATATCGTCGTGCCGAAGTTATCTTGCCGTATATCACAAAAATTTTTTTTTGGGAAATCGAATCTTAAGGTTCAAATTTGTATACACAAAAATGAACGTGAAAAAAGTCGTCCAATATTTTTGTCAGATATTGTGTTTGAAGTTCTTTATCGATTTATGTAAAAATATCTAAAGTCATGGAAAAAAATTTTTAAGTTATAGCCATTATCACGTCCGAAAAATTTTTTCAATTTTGCCGTATACGCCACTTTTTGCGATATATTTTTTAGTTTGTATGATATAAGTCAACATAAGGTATTAAAAACCTACATTCACGTGTTTTACCAATATTGAAAATTAAGTTATAATAATTTTCGAAACGAAAATTTATGTAAGTGACAAATATATTTACGTATAGTTATAGTTTTTTATTATCGAATTTCCTTATGTATGAATAATTTTAAGGTTTATTATTACTTAAGGGTGGTTTAACTGTGAGTCACACCGTAACGTCAAATTTTTGTCCAACTTAATTTTACATTTCTTGGTATCAGTGCTAAATTCAACCATGGAGAGGAGCATCACTGAGCAGCGAGTTAAGATTGCTGAAGCCTTTTACGAAAATGGGCGTTGAAATCAAAAATACATTTTATGCACATGTTGATGTTTTTGATCACCATAATCGATCAAATGTGTCCACAATTGGAATAATTGTGGGCAAATTTAAGCAAACCGGATCTGTAGGAAATGTGAAAACGCCTGTGCAATAATATATATAATATATGGCATACCATCTCTTAATGTAACATTATTTTTAGCAACACCTGCAAGACATTTCTGCTGACGTCGTAATTTCCCACGTTGTTGCATTGGGTTAAATTAAATGTTATTTGAACCTCTCTTTTAGTTCCCACGATGTGACGATAATCGCAATGATAAATATAAAGCAAAATTATGCTTCTTGCTTTTAAAAATTATTAGATTTAAATTAGATTTAATTTGGACAACGGTTCGAACAGAACCTAAGAATTGTAATCTACCGTTTAAGAAATTTAAAAAATAAATAAATGTATTTTTTTTGTTAATAAATAAACGGGAAGAAATAATAATTTGCATGCATGCTTGGTGCGGTTTATGGCCAGGCGGCATCATCGGGCTTTACTTCTTCAAAAATGAGGTATGCCAAGCAGTTACTGTGAATGGTGTTCGTTATCGCGAGCTAATAAGGGATTTTTTTTTGCCAGAAATTGAGGATATGGACCTGGACGATAAGTAATTCGAAAAGAATGTGTCGCACGGTCAACAAAACAATGGCTCTTCTGCACTAGAAATTCAATGGCCATGTCAACTCGCCGTCACGATCATATGATTTGACACCGTTGGCCTTCTTCTTTGGTAATATTTAAAATAAAAAGTGTACGTCAATAAGCCAAGAACAATTCAGGAGCTAAAGGATTAGATAATTTGACACATTAAGGACATTGAATCTCAATTATGTCTCAGAGGCATTGAACATATGGACCATACGACAAAGGTATGCTAGCCGCGACGAGCATTTGACCGATATTTTGTCTCACACATAGTTGTCATAGATCCTTCTTTTTAATAATAAAAAAAAATCGGATAATTCTCTAATTTTTTTATTCACAATTAACATTGTGCATTATAGTTGGACCACCCTGAATATTTCACCTTTAATTGCTTAACAATAAAGAAAATTTAGGCAATATAGCAATAATTCCATCAATATAAATAGCATATAAATCGAAAAATGTTAAAATAACAGTAATATTAATAAGATAGTCTCTTGTTTGTAACTTGCCTAATTAACTTTGTTTACATACAACAAGATAAAGCAAGATTTTTTTAATTGAAAGTTTTCATACGTTTTTTGTCGTACATCCACAATTATGCTATATACGATATTATAACGTATTAAATTTTTCGCAAAAGTGGATATACAACAAAATGGCTTCGGAATATCTCATTAACCATAAGAGATAGAGACGTGAGGATAGCGCAAATCGATAGATCTGTTAAATTTACCAAAGGAAACGGTCTTATCTCATTTTTTTCGATTTTGTGATATACGACAAGATAACTCCGGAACGACGATATATAAAAAAAAACATTTTTTCAAACATTGGACGGCGTGGCGACTCGCCTTAATCTAAACTGATTCGTCTAAGAATATGATAGTTTTTCCCTTATACCAATCGATTTGGGGTACGAGAGTATGAAAAAATCAGGAAAAAAATTGTTCGATATAGCTAATAACCACCCTAATACAGTGAGTCTCATAAATATTTTGCATATAAGAAAAATAAACTTTTTAGAAGAAACTTGATTGACATCCATTTATTTATTATTTAAAACAGGAATTTCCTTTTATTAACGTGTTAGGAGAAAGACAAAGAATGAAATTATAAAAAAAAAATTTAGAACATCTTAATTATTATACTCTTAATACGAGATTTTAGAAGAATATAGTGCATTTTTAAGGTCACAAAAGTATTTTGCTTTAAAAAAAAATCACCTATGTATACCTTATAACAATGGATATGTCACAGTTAATACTTTGTGGCATATCTGTTGTTTTAAGAAACTCCAGCTAATCGTCGTGGTATAGACTAAATTTTGGCACTTTTCTTGAGGTATTTTTTCACGTTCTTGTAGCAAAACTTGTCTTAACGTAGCTTTCGAAGATACGAGGCATTGACGAACCTTTTCCTCCAAATACGCCCATTCATTTTCTATTGGGTTTAAGCCCGGGCTTTGAGGAGGCATTGGCAATTGTTTGGTGTTATAAAAAATTTACAGTTTAACATCTAAGGCTGTTTGTTTGGGATCGTTGTCCTGTTGGAAATAAAAACCACTTGCTAGAAGTCCCATTTTATCAATACTCGCGTTAAGGTTTTCTTTAAGAATTGACAGATACACATATCTGTCCATAATTCCATCTATAAAGATTGGATTTCCAATTCCAGAGGCTGACATACAGCCCCAAACCATAACAGAACCTCATCCATGTTTTACTGTCTGCTTGATATTTTTTAAATAAAGGGACTCATTCGGCATTCTCCAAGCCATGCGTCGTCCATCAGACCAAAAAATATTATATTTGCTTTCATCGTTAAATATTACGGATTTCCAAAAGTCAAAACCTTTGGTTATATGTTGATTAGCGAAGGATAATCGCTTATTTCTATTTGTTTCAGAAATTAGCGGTTTTCTTTCTTGCTACTCGAGCATTAAAGTTGTTTGATCGTAGTACTCTACGAAGTGTTTCGTTGCTCACATTGTTGCATAGAGTTCCTCTCAGCTTATCATTCAGTTTTGAAGCAGATAAAGTATGTTCCTTTCATTTCTGGCTGATAACAATTTTGGACGGCCATGTCGTGCCAAATTTTCAATATTTCCACGTTCTTTTGCACGCTTAACTATATTTTCAATAGTTGGACGATACCTCTCAAACATTTGCGATATAAAAAAAACTGTTTTACTTTGGTCATGAAGGTGCAAGATGATTTTCCTCTCGGCAGAACTTAGTTCCTTTCCTTTCGGCATTTTAATTGGATAAATAATAGCAAAATACCTTGAAAATATTATCTTATTCGTACGAACATATGAACGAAACGTATAAACGAAGCAAGGCCATATAAAATGTAAAAATTTATAAAAATTACTTTGATAACTTATAACAATATTTGCAAGGATAAGATGATTTTTTTTTAAATCAAAATACTTTTGTGAGTATTAAATTAGATCAAAATAGTTTTAATGTCAGAAAAATGCCATGAAATTACAAGTTTTTGTAATACTGTTATCATATTTACGTTGTAGCACATATCACCTACGTAATAAATGGACCATTTTCTCAAAAATTAAACAACTTAAGGGCATAATAAACCACACAAAATGCTTGGCAAACACACACATTATTTCCGTTTGGGGTTTGCCAATAAACAACACAAATATTCTCCGTTCAAACATTAATTTTCATTTTTGTTTTGTTTTCAATGAATGCGGATGCCAATAGTGCTGCGGCAATTTTGTTGCTTTTAGCTTAAAACGGAGAAGAAATTATAAAATAAAGGCAAACAATTTAAAGTAAACAGTTTTTAAACAACGAGCTGTTTTGTGGCAAGCAATACTACTAAAAAAATTTAATTTAATATTAAAAACTAATTGAATTGAATACATTTAGCATTAGACGCCACAAAAAGTTTGACAAATATCCAACATGTCTGCCAAATATTAAAAATTTTTAATATATCTGCAAACATTGCTTCAAATGTTTGTCCAAACAGCAAAAACCCCAATTAACAACACAAAATGTTTGTACAAACGTAAAATTTTGACATGTTTGCCAAGCCATTTGTGAAGTTTATTATGCCCTTTACACTTCATTTTGAGGAATGTATTTAATTTTTATGGAGTAAAAAAATATGCAACATATTTTTGAGACTCACTGTATATATGTATATGCATTAGCGTGGCCGTTAGTTGTATGGAGAACTTTTTTTTTGATTTCTTATATTCTCCCCCCTTAAATCGGTTCAGTTTTATGTAAAAAAAAAAAAAATACAAAAAAATTTCGTAGCGATAAGTTGTGTTTTTGGGGGAGCGTCCGCCCCTCAAAGTTTGCCATCAAGCCATTTATTCAAATGTAATTTGTTTGCATATGACTATCTCTTAAAAACAACATTTTACAAGAATATGATATATGGCAATATTTTAGCTCTTCTAGTCAACAATATTAGTCTCGAAGAAAGTTTTTTGCTAAAACTAATATTTTAGAAAATAATTAAGAAAATAACAACAAAATACCAAACTTTTTATATACGTTTTATATATATAAAAGGGGAATTTAATGTCAAGTGACCCAATTTTGAAATCGATGTCTTCCGATGAATGAAATTTGCACCCAGGTTAGTCCTATTGAATAGTAGTTTAGACACAAATTTTTAACAAGATCCGTCAAAAATGTTCAGAGTTAGAGCGGGTCAAAGTTTGCCATACAGGTGTTCTTTCTCATACATGTAACTTATTACCTTATTGGTGCTAGCAAAATGTGTCCCAAGTAGCTTAGATAGCTAATTGTTCAATCTTTTTAAAAAAACTTGTTTCGTTTTTTAAAAATTTTTTTTTTAATTTTTTTTTAAACTTTACCATTTTTTTATATTTTTTAGCCAAGTTTTAAATTTAAAAAAAAACATTTTAAATTTAAGAAAAAAACAAAAATTTTTTTTAAAAAAGATTGAAATAATAAATATCGATACTCTTAAAAATATTGGTTCGATATACAGTACTTTTCGCTTATAGTCCATTCCGCTTACAGGCCAAAAACGGATATAAGCCAAAACTGTCATATTCACATGGAGATTTTTTCGAATTTCATACAAGTTATTTGTTCTAAGGTCCATTTCGCTTGTAGTCCATTTTCGTTTAAAATCCACATTTTCTTAGCATGCGTATATAATTCTTTATGCAAAAATGTTCGCTTATAGTCCACTCTGTTTTTTTATATATTTTTAATCAACTGGCAACATGTTTTAATTTACCTTTCTGGCAACTATTAGTGCCGGTTCACACACGTCAGGTTTGACTCGTCAAGTCTTTAGCTTTTAGGAGAGAAGGGAAAAGAGAATGCCATTTCTTTTCCCCTCTCTTCTAAGAACTCAAGACTTGACGAGTTAAACTTGACGTGTGTGAACCGGCACTTATAAATGCCAAATTTCGCAATTTATATTTCATGACATGGTGTCTTCGTCTGACAATTTTTTGTTAACTAAACGTCCAACTTCATAAAAAAAAACGCTAATAAAAATATTAGAGTTTTTTTATATAGACTTTGACGTTTGGTATAACAAAAAACTGTCAGGTGAAGACCCCATGTAAAGATCCTATGAAATTGATATTTATTTTGTGTTTGATTTCGTCATCCAAAGAATTAAAATGAATCTCATACGCATTTGTTTTTATTGAAATCTTTTAAAGCATTTGAATTAATTAATACAAAAGATTTTTGTTTTAACTATTTATTTAAAATAAATCAATATTATTAGACACCAGCAGAATGAAATGCATTTTCTGGCCCGCTACGGCTATCGTCAGCATTCTTTGTGTCACACTGGATAGTTTTACTTTATAAATTGAATGTATTTAACTCAACAATTTTAACAAATAGAAACTGGGAATTATTGTTAATTTTTCTGTACATACAATATACCTCATTGCTGTCCAAAGGAAAGCTAAGGTAAAATGTAACAAGAAAATACAATATAATAGTCTGGTAGTGTATAAAGTCATTTCTGAATAATTGAAGGAATAGGACTATTACAAAAAAGCTTTATAAAATACATAACTGAAATTTAGCTCATAGAATAAATTCGAAAAAATAAAAAATGTTGAATATAATATAAAGTAACCTTCGGAAGGAAATAATTCCCAGTTTCTATTTGATAAAAATATAATATTAAATTAATAACCCTTATGATGTATGAGCTTCATAGCTCCCTAACTAAAATTTTTTGTCCAAAATTTATACATCTCTAATATTAGAATTAATTTATTTCCGATGAAAGTTCTTTATTTAGATGGACTTTTTTACGTTCTTATTTATTAGAAATTAAATGAATTTAAAATGTATTTTTAGAAAGAATATTATGGAAAATATAAGCCTACAATCTAATTTTGTACAAATACGGCAATTACGTATTTCAATTTAAACAGTTTCCATAATAAGAAGTATTTTCTTTTAAAAAATTAATAATTTTTACTTTTTTGCCCTTGTTATCAAAAATTTTAAGATTTTTCTCTTCAAAATAAGATTTTTTTCGCCAAATGAAGATTTCCCTTCCAATTCTTCTGGCAACGCTGACATGCAGTCATCTTAGTCATCATGCAGACTTGCAATTTTAGTTGCAGCAATTCTTGAGTTTATTGGTGAGAAGATTATGGAGGGGTACACAGTTTAATGTGCTCTACAATTCTGTTTTGTCTTTTAATTCTCACAGTTTTCAACTTGAAGTTGGCTGTAGGTGTATTTGTTTTAAAAACTGCTTTAAAAACTCTTTTCGATAATACCAAATTTTATCCATGTCGTCTTGAAGTAAAAAATTTGTTTGTAATTCGAAAAACTGAAAAAAAGACCTTTTTTTAAAAATGGTCCAGCTCACGGATGGTCAACGCTAGAACCAAAATATTTTGGAAACCATCATAAAACATATCAAGCTTTATTTTCAGAGGGGTAACAAAATCACTTTTTTCAGCTCCATACAAGTTGAGTCGGTCTAATGTATATGAAATAAAAAAGAAGAAGAGGAAGGACATGATAAAAATACAAAAGTTGTAATGCAGGAATTTCATAATCTGGACACTAATGCAATTACAAAGTTTAAATAGAAATATCTGATTACGGTCTTAATTAGAAATAATTCTTATTTTAGATTTAATGTCTACAATAGTTATCAGACAGTTTGTGTATAATAAACCACTAATAAAATACCATATGCATTAACGTTTAATAACACTTCATAAGTTTTAAACTCTTTTCCTCTTTTTGTATTTTCATGCTGGCAACTCTTTGGTTGTCAATTTTAGTTTAGTGTTGTCACAATAAACAACCGATTATCTCTGTAAGTAATTTTTATAAATTAAAAAAAAGTAAAAACGTACCTCAGAAATTAATAAGAATTGTCTTTGTCTCGTTGACCATTCAAGTTGTACAAATAATAAAACAACATAAAACAAGAAAACACCTGTTTGTTGCGGTTAATGGACTGACGGCGTCATCGGGCCGTACTTTTTCGAAAATGGGGCTGGTCAAGCAGCTATCGTGAATGGTGTTCGCTATCGCGAGTTGATAACGAACTTTTTGTGGAAACAAATTGAGGATATGGACCTGAGCGAAAAATTGCTCCTTTGTGCGATAAATTTAATGGCCTTGTTATCTCACGTCGTTGCGATGTTAATTGGCCGCCACGGTCATGTGATTTGACACCGTTGAACTTCTTTCTTTATGGATATTTTAAAGAAAAAGGGTAAGTCAATAAGCCAAGATCAATTCTAAAACTCAAGGACATTAACGACATTGAACTTCAATTATGTGTCATTGAAAATATTGACCATCGGATAGAGAGGTATGTCACCGAAGCCGTGGCGAGCATTTGGTCGATATTTTGTTTTACACATTAGTGTCATAGATCCTTCTATCATAATAAAAAATATGAATATTTCAGTTAACATCGTGCGTTTTAGTTGGACCACCCCCTAAAACATATAATGAGTCTTCCTTGTTAAACGTTCCTTTCTATACAGTATCAGCAATTAACTCTTTGGCTAAAAAAACCGAAAACCACCTTGTTGTTAACCATATTTTTTACCGGCCGATTTCAATTAATTTCGAAGCACAAAAACCTTTTTTATTTTTGTTTCTGCCTTTACACTTAAACCAACTAGACAATTGTAAATTGTAATGGATTTTATAACTAAAAATTGTTCTGTTTTAGCTTTCAATACATTCTAATCTGATTCTAACAAATACTGTACCTTCTTCTATTAAATATTCTTTTTTTCTAATTTGAATTTAATCAAAAATCAATAAGGAATCTTGTCTATACAAGATTTCAATTATGCCTGCTAAATTGCTGCTTCAAGAAAATCTCGTAAATAGCAAAAAAAAAAAAAAAAAAAGATCAAAACTGTAACATAAATTAATTAAATTTACATTTCAAATAAACTAAACATCATCACTCCCTAATAATGAGCAAATTTCCAAAATAAAAATAAAGAAACAGCAAAAAAAAATCAGCACATAATTTATGTTACATCATCCAACAAACAAACATCAACCAAATAACTGCTTTGAGACGAGACCAGAGACCCTTTACAAGTGCATAAATCACCGGAAATGTTACTCAGCTCTTACTCAGCATTGTAATGTCTTTTGAGAGACAACAAGACAAAGAGACCAACAAATAATTGAATTGATTGACAATATTTTATTTAACCATACCACTTGTTTTGACCCCTGGTTAGATGACAATATAAAAAATAGAAAAATAAATTGTTTATCTTTTGCCGCCCTAATGATAAAATTTGTTTAGATTAGCAATAATGATGTTGACAACAACGTCGACAGCATTACATACAATACATATTCCTGATTTTACTAAAGAAAAGTACTTAATATTGTTAAAAGGCCATAAAAAATGACAATGAAGTTGTCAAGTTCTTGTTTGAAACTTGTATGTCTCACACAAAATCAAACCAATAAAAAGGAAATACTTTAAGCGGAAAAACAAACTAGATATAAAGGACAACAATATTCGATATAAAAAAAAGAAACAAATCTTATTTTACTCTACACATATGCTTTTTAATGTTATGCCAAGAACCCCTCTTCTTTTTGAACTTTTTTTTAACACCCACCCTCTTGGTTAAGAACGGGAAATAAAAATAAAGGTCATAAAAAGTGATTTGCAAAAAAGTCAATAACCAAAGAATTGCTAAGGATATTGTGTATTTCTTATTGTGTCTATTGAATTAAAATGATACGAAAAAAAATGTTTTCATACTTAAAAGCGATAAGCAAAAAAAAAATATGCACTCGCCAATGAATGTTTAAATATACACTTAGAGAAATGGAAGAACTTTCATAAGAAAACTTTTGCGTTTGGCACTATATTTGTTAAATAGTCTTTAGACTGTACACAATATTATTAAGTACTCTATTGTTATTATTACTGATATTTTACTTATTTTACTCAATAAGTTGCGCAATATAAAAATAAATATATAAATGTTTGGCGCAATTTTTGAGTTATATGTCAAAGTTCACAAACCCAATGCGAATACAAGCAGAAGTTGGCCTCTCGCCAAATCGATCCAATAAGACGGGATTTTTGGAAATTCGAATATTTAGGGAGAAAAAAGGGGTAAAAACTTGTAAATTCGATAACCTCTTCTATATATATAAAAATGAAAAATGTTTGTATGTTTGTTTGTTTGTTGGCTTATAGACTCCTAAACTACTGAACCGATTTTTCTGAAATTTTTACAGTAACATCACGTAAGCCCTAAAAATTAATAGGTGTAGGGGAATTGGTACCCCCCATTGGATGCCAATATTAAATATCGCATATCTTAAGAGCCGCTGCACGCATTTTGTTGAACTTTTGATAGTAGGATCTTGTATGCCCCAAAATTTAAATAAAATAGCAGCGGGGGAAGTGGTTCCCCCGATAGGACGTCAATGTTTAATATCGCATATCTTAAGAACTGTTAAAGTGAGAATGTTCAAACTTTGTAGAAGTCACTCTTATGGTATACTACACAAATGAAAATAGAAATAAAGCGGGTAGGCGCAGGAGGGAAATACCTCCCAAAGGATGCATATATTAAATATCGCTCAACCGAAGAACTATTAAAGGGAGAGTCTTCAAACGTGCTTAAAGCTACTATTATGGTAAACTATAAATTTCGATATAAAAATGGGCGGGGTTGACAGAGGAGGAGCAGTACCCCTCATAAATAGAAATATAATTAAGAGCCGCTGCAAATATTTTGTTGAACTTTTGGTAGTAGGATTTCAGAGCCCCAAAATTTATATAAAATAGCAGCGGGGTACCCACCATAGGACGCCAATGTTTAATATCGCATATCTTAAGAACTGTTATAGTGAGAATGTTCAAACTTTGAAGAAGTCACTCTTATGGTATACTACACTATTGAAAACAAAAATAAAGCGGGTAGACGCAGGGGGTAAATACCTCCCATAGGATGCATATATTAAATATAGCTCAAATGAAGAACTATTAAAGGGAGAGTCTTCAAACGTGGTTAAAGCTACTATTATGGCAAACTTTAAATTTCAATAGAAATGGGCGGGGTAGAAAGAGGAGGAGCAGTACCCTTCATAGATAGAAATATTAATATGAGCCGCTGCACGCATTTTATTGAACTTTTCGTAGCATGATCTTCTGTGCCCCAAACTTGAAAATAAATAAATAAAATAAAATAGCAGCGGGGGAAGTGGTACCCCCCATAGGACGCCAATGTTTAATATCGCATATCATAAGAACTTTTATAGTGAGAATGTTCAAACTTTGCAGAAGTCACTCTTATGGTATACTACACTTTTGAAAATAAAAATAAAGTGGGTAGGCGCAGGGGGGAAATACCTTCCATAGGATGCATATATTAAATATCTCTCAACTGAAGAAGTGGTTAAAGCAGTGTAGCGAAGCGCTCACCCAGTGCTAGTATCTTATAAAATTTAGAACTTATGTTTGTTTGTTTGTAAAAAAAATAAGCGGGCAGGTGTCTGGTACTTTTTTAAATTGGGCCCTTTTTGGAGAGTAATCGGGTAAAACCCATATTTTGCAACTTTTTTTCACCCCGTCTTTATTTTAATAATAAAATAATAAAAAAAAATATCACATTCGTAACTTATGAAAAAAATACAAATATAAATTGTACCTGCTTGAGGTACTTTAAAAAAAAATTTTTTCTATTATGGGCTCCAATTACAACATTTAAATTTGTAATATTTCAAGGGGGAGAAAAAAGTATGAAAAAGGGAAAAAAGGGAAATTTAATTTCTTTCTTTTACTTTTCGGTTCTACATGTGGTACTTTTTTAATTTTCTATAAATAAGAACCTATTAGATGAAAAATCTTGATGACATATGAAAATGGCCACGAAAAAAAAATATGTTAACGAAGTAGCGGGTTAAATTTTTGTATTTTATACACACATGCAATTTTATTGCAGAATATCAATTATTGACGGTTCTCTAAACAAATTCATGGCTCATCAAAAATGGCCAACAAAACCGCCATATGTTTTATAAATCGCCATGTGGCCACATCAAAAAAAAGGACGCTAAGCAAGTTTAAAAAACCCCACGTTTGGCAAGAAATCGTGTATCTGACAATCCTATCCACAATTCGATATAGCCAGAAAACTAAAAATGTTACATAACGGAACAAAAGCAAAAAATGGGCTAAAAGGACTAAATTGTAAATTAAAAAGGGCTGAAAATGGGCGGTTTTTGTATAGTCCACTTGTCGAAAAAATACAAAGAAAATTAAGAGTTTATCTTCTATCTTCTATCTATCTATTTTCTATCATCTATATATATATAAAACTCCAAAACGGCTGGGCCGATTTTGATGAAATTTTCAGGGAATCTTCAGGCGGGTGACACTGTGAAGTCTAATTTTTGATTTTCGGTCTGCGGGCGGAGGGGCGTACAAAATTCAATTTTCATATTGCACCACCAATGACATCTATATAATTTGGACGATTTTTTCTTTAAAATGATCGCCATGGTCCAACTTAGATTTATACGAAAATAAAATTTTGCCCCGCCCACTTTTTTCGAATTACCTAAAATCAGAAACCGGCTCCATCGATTTGACAAATTTTTCTTTCAAATGTTCGTATTAATCCATTTTAAGTTTTCATCGAAAGACAAATTTACCACGCCTACTTTAACGCATACTTTTTCTATTAAGCGCATAACTTGGGAACGGATTGACCGATTTGCACGATTTTTCTTTTAAAATAATTGCCATGGTCCAACTTAGGTTTTTACGGAAAGAAAATTTTGCCTCGCCCCCTTTTTTCGATTTACCTAAAATCAAAAAACGGCTCCATTGATTTGACTAATTTTTCTTTTAAATGTTCGTATTAATCCATTTTAAGTTTTCATCGAAAGACAAATTTACCACGCCTACTTTTACGCCCACTTTTTCTATTAAGAGCATAACTTGAGAACGGCTTGACCGATTTGGACGGTTTTTTCTTTAAAATCATCGCATGATCCAACTTAGGTTTTCACGGAAATAAAATTTTGCCCCGCCCACTTTAATGCCCACTTTTTTCGATTTACCTAAAATCAGAAAACGGCTCCATCGATTTGACTTATTTTTCTTTCAAATGTTCGTATCTTTTTAACGGATTTTAAAAATCGAACGCAAACATTTTTTTAATTTGGACAGGACAACGCCTGTCGGGTCAGCTAGTTAAGTTATAAAAGAGAAAGAGAGTTTGATCGTGTTGTTAGCACTGCCGAACAGCGTTACCGGAGTGATACGCAACTATCAATTTAATCCCTTTTTAGAATTAGCACATGCATTTAGATATTTCGAAATAGCTTTTGTAACTGCCCGTCTATACCAAAGATAATTTTTGCAACATATATTTCGTTTAAACGTGCTAAATTCCTATTTCATACTATTGATAAACCGAAATTTATTGCTGATGAAATAAGCTATAGATTTTTTTTTTTTTTTTTTGGAAAAAAAGAAAATAATATCCATAAAAACTTTAAGCCAACTACAAACATATCGCTCATTTGCTGCAAGACCGGCATAACTCAAAAAAATCCATTTCGAGATAAACGCATTTAAAGGTTTTGGATTAGCACTAACTACTTAGAAAAAAAGAAGACACATTCTCTTCAAACCGGGAAGGTATAAAAGATATAAAGATGAATTTAATGCACAAAATAAAGAAAAACAAAGCGAACTGTTCTGTATCATTAACTCCAAAATTTCATTTTTTGAGCTATGCCGGTCTTGCAGCAAATGAGCGATATGTATTTTATTATTACCATAGAACAATTTCTAAAATTTTATTTATTTTTATCTTTTCTTCAATTTATTTTTTTCTGTGTACAATTTTAAATCCTTAAAAACTTTCCTTTTTTTATATTGTATGTATTTCACTAATATTTTTTCCATCTATCTAATGAAATTATATGTTAAATGGTATGTAAACAATATTTACAAAAGACTAGAAATTTAAAAAGGAACTTTACAGTAAAATTACAAATGAGTTAAGGAAACGGAAATGGCCAAAGAGCATGATGCTACATGATAGTTACAAGGAACAAGCAGAAAATCTATTTTAAAATGTAAAATTCTTGTTCCTCTTATCACACTCAAAATAAAATTTGTGTGGCTTTTAAATGAAGTGTGGAGCAGAAGATAAAAATTTTAAAACAATTTTCCAAAATAAAAAAAAAAATAAATAAAAGGGTTGGAGTTAAAAATAAAAACAACTTTTGGTTAAAATTTCTGTACAATTTTTGTAATGATTTATTAACCGGAAGGGTTGTTGTTATTTTTTTAGCCAACCTAAAAAAAAATCATAAATAATTTATAATTTAGTTTTAACTTAAGTTTTTGTTTTATTTATTGTTTTTAGCCTGTTATAAAAAACAATTTGCCAAATTTGTGTGTATGCAAATTTTTGTTTTGGTAGTTTACTAGCCGTTATTGTTGCTCTTGTCTTATTTCCGGAATTTAATGGTCTGAATCCTTTTTTCTTTGAATTGGAAAGGATTTTTCTTGGCATAAATTTTTTTTGTTATAATAAATGGCTTAAAAAATTTAGCGATGCGTTTAATAATTTTTGTGAAAATTTGAAAAAAAACAAACATATTTGTTTGTTTTAAAAATCGTTAAATGGTCATTATTGCATTTTTGTTTGCAAAGGTTTAAATTAAAGTTAGGAAAAAAAAAATTGTAACCAAAATTTACACATATGAATGATAAATTTCTATAATATTAATTGGTTTGTGGTTATTTTGTTGATCTGTTTATGGTTTTTAATCCAAATTTTGATATCATAATTAGGCTAAAGTTCATCAAATTTAATTTTCAAGAAAGGAATTTTACAACATGAAATTAATAAAAATTTATTAATAATTTTTCATTCTTGATCAGGGCTATCAGATATGGCGATTTCTCGCCAAACGTGGCGATTTTGAAACGTGTTTGGCGATGGGATTTCCCATTTGGCGACTGGCGACTTTTATGGCGATTTCTGATATAACTGGCGATTAACTTGGCTATTTTTACCATTTATTTTATTTCGGTAATTTTGTTTAAAAACTTATCATTTTTTGTTATCATAACTAATATAAAAAAACAAATTAAGTGAATTTTATATTCAGTCACTATTTAATTCTAATAGTATGTATGTAATTCTAATAGTATGTAGGTCAAAACTCCAGCAATGAAATTGGTGAGGCTGAAGTGTACGACCTTATAGACTCGTGTACTTAATTTAAGTTTTTAATTGAATAAATATATGATCTCCATTTTATATTATTAAAAAAAAAAATAACAGAAACAAAATAAAATTTACTTCGGCGACTTTTTTGTATTTTTTCTCAGTTTCTGGCGATTTTTGACTGAAAAATTATACTAGCGTTTTTTGTATGCAAAATTTAATTAAAAAAAAAGAAAATTTTACAAAAACTGAACAAAATCGACGTTTGGCGATTTCTGACATCCGGTTTGGCGATGGAGCTCAAAAAAATCTGACAACCCTGTTCTTGATTGCCGCGAAAATCGAACACAGGCTTTTACGGACAGGTTACCATTATATATTTCAATTGCAACCACACAATCTTTTCAGAGGGATTTGCCCTTTAACACCAATCTTTAAACCAAATTGTATTTAACCTTTAGTAGATCGAAATTTGCTTTAAATTATTGTCTATTTTAATTGATTTTACATGTTCTTCCTTACTTCTGTTTTTCGTACTTTTTTGTCAAGAAGATTTCTATAATATCCTAATAAAAAGTGTTATCATTTTGCGAAGCACTAATGGTACATTTATAAAAATAGGCGCACAATTATGCCCTACACAATAAGACGTACAGAGATGCAGTAACGGCATTCCCTTAATACGAAGCAGGTTTGTAAGGGAGAATACTAAAAAATAACAGTAAAAAACATTTTGGACTGTTTTCACAACTTACCGATAGCTAAAAGTAGACTTTAACCGGCCTTATAAAAAGTGTTCCATTATAAAAACTTTACTATTAAGATTTTTGTATGACGTGCTAAATTCCCAATTTTTTATATTTGATAAATACACTGATATTTATTGTTGAGGGAAAGCTAGCCTCTATGCGCATTTCACTGGTTGCTTAGGCCAGATCATCAGGAAACCTTTTCCAAAGATTTTAGAAAAGCTAAAAATATTATACAAATAAAACCCTTAAGCGAATAAGAATTTTAAACACTCAAAGTCTTACTTGTAACAATATCAAAGCTTAAACAAAACACCAACAATAAACAGTGAGTTTATCTTTTCTTACATCCCCCTACAATTGTTTGGGTTCTTTCCGACTCGAATTGTAGTTGTAAGTGGGTAAAAAGAACTTTACTTTAACCTAAAGTGAGCGATAAAGTAAATTAAGGTTCATCCTACCTGGAAGGTTAAAGTAAAGTTGTAATAATGGAACACTTTTTATACGGCCGATAAAATCCTACCTTTAGCTATCGGTAAGTTGTGAAAACGGGCCTTAGTGTGTAAAGCTGAACGCTACTTTCAACAGTTGTTATGTTCGTTGAATAAAGCACGTTTTGTGTCAAAAAGGTATTGCTTCAAAGTGGGAACTCACTATATAAAATGCATGCCTTCCGTGAGCGAGATGGTAAGCGAAACACTTACATTTCTCCCTTACAAACCTGCTTCGTTTGAAGTTCAATTTTTTATTGGGAAAAACTCAAAACCTAATCTCTTAAATAAAACATAGAAATATAGAAAATAAAGAACTACACAGAAAAAAAATAAAAATTGATTTGAATTTTTTGATAATAATTGAAAATTAAATAAATTAAACGTTTAATTTACTTAATCGGACCGTACTTTTCGAAATAAGGTCGGCCAAGCATTAACCGTGAGTGGTATTCGCTATTGCGAGATGATTACGGACTTCTTGATGTTAGAAATTAAGGATGTGGACCTGGACGATATGTGGTTCCAACAGGATGGTGCTACTTGCCACTCAGCCAACGAAGCAATGGCAGTCGTCAATGGCTGTGAGTGTTAAACGGCAAAACTCTCTGAAGAGATTGAGTGGTTACAATTGAAACATGTAAGGGTAACCTTTCCGTGAAAGCCTGGCTTCGAGACCCACGGCAGTCAAGAACGAAAAATTATCAATAAATTTTAATTAATTTCATGTTGTAAAATTCCTTTCTTCATAAAAAATAATTTAATGAAAATTAAATTTGATGAACTTTAGCCTAATTAAAAATATCAACATTTGGATTAAAAACCATAAACAGTTCAACAAAATAACAACAATACTAATTGAAATTGGTTTTGCTATAAAAAATCGTAACGGTATTTTATGGGGCCATGATATTAGAACATTAAGATTAGGGATGCCAATCGGGATTGATTTTAGAAAATCCCGGAATTTCGGGATTTTTCGGGATTTGTTTTTAAATAAACAACACTTTTTTTTATCAATACGACTTCCGTATGACGTGCTAAATTCCCAGTTTTTCATATTTGATAAATACACTGAAATTTATTTGTTGAGGGAAAGCTAGCTTCTATGTGCATTTCACTGGTTGCTTAGACCAGCTCATCAGGAAACCTTTTCCAAAGATTTTAGAAAAGCCAAAAATATTAAACAAATAATACCCTAAAGCGAATAAGAATTATAAGCACTCTAAGTCTTACTTGTAACAATATTAAAGCTTAAACAAAACACCAGCAATAAACAGTGAGTTTATCTCTTCTTACATCCCCCTACAATTGGTTGGGTTCTTTCCGACTCGAATTGTAGTTGTAAGTGGGTTAAAAGAAAAAACAAAATTAAAAAACAAACCGCTTCTTTCTATTGTCTTCGTAAGAAAACAACGAAAAAAAAACCAATTTGCCAATTCAGTTTTATGCACGGGCAAATGCAATTATATTATCAAAGTTATTTTCGGGAATACAAAGTTTATTATCAATACGACTTCCGTATGAATTGCTAAATTCCCAGTTTTTCATATTTGATAAATACACTGAAATTTATTGTTTATTAATTTATGAATTTTTAAAAGGTATTATACATACATATGTATATATAACATAAATTTTTAAAAAAGAATCTCAATAAAAAGTTGAACTTCAAACGAAGCAGATTTGTAAGGAAGAAATGTAAGAGCTTCGATTACCATCTCGCTTACGGAAGGCATGTATTTTATAAGGTGAGTTCCCACTTTGAAGCAATACCTTTTTGACACAAAACGTGCTTTATTCAACGTATATAAAAACTGTTGAAAGTAGCGTTCAGCTTTACACACAAAATGTTTTTTTACAGTTATTTTTAAGCATTCTCCCTTATAAACCTGCTTCGTATTAAGGGAATGCCGTTGCACTTGAAATGTTATTTTTTCTTTTATAAAACTTGTTAAGACTTCCTTCACTTACTTTACTGCATTTCTGTACGTCTTATTGTGTAGGGCATAATTGTGCGCCTATTTTTATAAATGTATTATTAGTGCTTCCCAAAATGATAAAACTTTTTATTGGGATATTATAGAAATCTTCTTGACAAAAAAGTTCGAAAAAACAGAAGTAAGGAAGAACATGTAAGTAAATTAAAATTAAAAATCATTTAAAGCAAATTTCGATCTACCAAAGTTAAAATACCATTCGTTTAAAGATTGGTGTTTGACTATTGACTGCCAGCCGTCGTCAGTTGCGATGAGTGTTAAACGGCAAACCCCTCTGAAGAGATTGTGTGGTTGCAATTGAAACATATAAGGGTAACCTGTCCGTAAAAGCCTGTGTTCGACTCCCGCGGCAGTCAAGAATTAAAAATTATCAATAAATTTAAATTAATTTCATGTTGTGAAATTCCTTTCTTCATAAAAAAATACGTACGTCAATAAGCCAAAAACAATTCAAAGCTTAAGAATGAGATGATTCGGCACATTAACTAGATTGAACCTCAATTATGCCTCAGAGACATTGAAAATATGAAGGTATGCCACCGAAGCCGTGGCAAGAATTTGGCCGATATTTAGTTTCACACATAATTGTCATAGATCGTTCTATCATAATAAAATCCCTATAAATATTAAGATAATTCCCTGACAACTTTTTGCTTTATTTAAAATTAACATCGTTATTTTGGTTATTTTTGACAAGCAAAAAAAAACTGCGATAACTCTTTTAACACTTTATACTACCGATATGTTTTTTCAGTTTTAAAAATCGTTTTTCTCTAAATTTATTTTTTTTTTCTTAAGCAAAATCACATCAAATTCTTGTAACGCTTTTATTTGCCTTCATAAAAAGGCACTTATGCTGTTGTTTGTCCAGACTTTCATTAAATTCATGACAACTATTAATGTCTAATATTCTCCCGAAAAAAGCCAAATATTTAACAAAATTAACGTCTGCCCACGTCTCCCCGTACGAACATTAACCAGGTTTATTGTAAACCATTTTTATTTTATATTCATTCCCCCTTTTTCCTCCACCCAAGCACTTTCAAAGTAAACGACTAAAATATATAAGAAATTTTATTCTCATTGTTTTGATTTGTTTTTTTTTTTTTTTTAAGAAACCCCCCAGAGAGCGAGTGTTAGTAATTGAGCGAGAGTGTGTGTGTGTGTGTAACCGTAATAAACCTTTTTAAGGGGTGGAGTTTCACAGGGTTAAACTCATTTAGATGTTATTATTTTTTTTTTTTTTCTTTTTTTTGATGGAGCTCAGAGGGGTGTTACAATTTTACTCAGCAGCCATTCTAGAGGAAAAACTCATAAACACTTTGTAGCACAAATTGAAATCTGGTTAATAATGTTGTTGTTAGTTCACAGCAGGTGGGGAAAGTCATAAATGTAGTAAATAGATTTGGGATTTTTTTTTGTCGTAGGATTGTGGGAAAAAGAAGGGAGAAATAAAATAATAAAAATTTTCAAAACAAGAGGAATTTTTTGGTTGCTGTTCTAGAGTTCTGTTTCGAAATTTCATAATGATTATCATATTCCAAAATGGATAAAAAGAAGGTTTATTTTTGGAATCAAAGGCAGTGAACGTTAATAAAAGAGTAGATAAGGAATTAGAGGAAATTTATGCAAAGACCTTGTCTCGATCAATTCAGAAAATTCCCAATTCTAACTTCTTTTGAAGTACATAATTTAAATTTATATTCGCTTCTATCATCAGTTTTTTTTTTCATCTATCGCTAAAAAAAATATAGGACAAAGTTACTTTAGACCAATTTTTTGTTTAAATAATGTATCTATACATTCTTATATGTATCTACCTACAACCGGCAAAATTTATTACTTATCATCCCACACAATAGTTTTCTAAAACAAGTACTTTTTATTATAGATCGACTTCCTGATTGTCTATCAGTCTATACAATTGTGTATAATATGTGTAATTTTCTTGTGTATTTTAAAGAAAAAGATTTTTTATTTTATTGATTTGTATTGACCGGAAAAATCAAGTAAACTCTTTTGTTCTCAAATAAAAATTATATCGTTTTTTACTTCCTTTTTAATTCTTTCTTTTATGATGCTTTGGGAAATGATGTGTTTAGTTTATTTTGAAGTTTTTTGTTCAAAAATTTCTTTTCATTTAGTTTTTTTTTTTTATAAAATTGTCTTAGAAATAATTTTACTGAAAGTTGTAAATGTTTTTTAAGATTTGAATTGGTTTATAATAAAGGGAGAAATGAAGAAGAACAAAAAAAAAACGTTAAAAGGAAATAGAAATTTGTTTTGGTTATAATTTTACAAAAAACATTTTAAAAGGTTTAAAGTCAAAAACATAATAATTAAAATAACCCAGCGGTAAATATTGAAAGGACCGCAAGTGGCAGGCCTTTTTGAAGGCCTCTATACTCCTTTATAAAAGATTCGCTTCGCATGATATCCTGCCTTCAGAAGTATGCCTTCTAGAAGGCATAAACTTCTTTTTAAAAGACCTTCTGAAATATTCAGTACACATTCGCTACTCCCTTCTTTGAGAAGGGAGAAAGGAAGGTGTTCAGTTTTATATACTTTTTATTTTTAGTGATCTTCCTTACTCCCTTCTTTGGGAAGGGATCGAAGTTGTTTTTAAAGGAAGTGTGGAAGGCCTTGCGCCCAATGACATCCTGTGTAAAAAATAAATAAGTATGGAATGCGGCGAGAAGGGCTTCTGACTGCTTGTGACTGCTAAATAAGGCCTCTTTACTCATTCTAGTTACCGCTGGGAAAATTTAGATTTACAAATACCATAACAAATTAGATTATAATTGTAAATCCCAGTTGGCCAAGTCTTTAAGACATCCTCGAAGACGGATGCACGACAATGTTAATTCCTGCAAGACATGTGAGGGACAGCGGGAACAAATGGTCAACGACATTTTCGAACAAGTGTCGCGAAAATCGTGCACGACACAAAGAAAGACAACGTCGCCTACTTTATCATCAACGACTACATGCGTGACAATGTCGTCTATTTCGACGTCCACGACAAAAATTATTATATGGTTATCTTATTCAGAAATTTTTTTAGTATAGTTGGAATTTTAATTTCTGTTATACGTTTTATTTAGACTCCTATAAGCAATCGAAAAGTTCATCAGCATTTTCGGTTTTACTGTTTAGAACTAATTTATAATTTTTTTGTAGGTATTTAAATCAACAATTACAAAAAAATGTGAGAATTTGAAGAAAACAAAGCAAGTAATTGAATAGCGTTCAAGAAAACTTTGTCGCCAATAGCTTTTATACAAGACAACTTATACGACAGTGTCGCTCATACTGTCCCATATAAATCTAGATAGAAAACAACTTATAAGACAACGTCGCTGAAACTGTCGTGCACGACGATTTCCTGTAAATTGTATTCTAGAAAACCTAAACAACAGGGGACAAGTCGTGCATACATCATTGACGACGATGTCGTCAACGGCAATTTGGACAACTTGAATCATCATCATCATATATATTATTTCTAAAGCACTTTTTTTTGTCGGTTGCAAATATCTCCCATACCACCGCATCAAATTTAATGAATGATATCTCATTTTAAAGCTTAATTCTAACACTAATGACGAAAAATAATTAGAAATTGAAAAATTAATATTTTCATTGATAAAAATTACATTTTAAAATGTATTGAAGTGACTAAAATTTCTATTAATTATTTTCATTTTATGTTACAAAAATGACAACTAACGGTGCGAAATATTCGCACGGGTCATCTAGTATTACATATTCAAGAATAATTACACAGCAAACACAAGGGCTTGATTTTATACTTATTTAGAGTTATAATTTGAGATGTAACGATACGCCTTTTTGAAAATACGATACCGATACTCAAACTAAAATATCGCCGATTTCGATACCGATACGAACATTGAATATTGAATTTAAGTTTTAACTTAAGTTATAACTAAAGTAGAAGTTTTTTTATACAAAATTACAGTTAATATTGAAAATTTTATAAGATTTAATTATGGCAACTTTACTGCTGATATAATTAAATCCGATAAGTAAGGCAATGTTTAATGTTCTATCCTCTAAAATTTCGCAATAGCAAAAGAAGAGAAGTACAAATTTACAGAATTTATGTTTTATTAAAGACTTAGATTTATTTTATAATTTATTTTATAACAAGTAAGAAAGTATAGTCGGTCTTATCTTATAGATTATTCTTGAAATGTTGATATTATTAAACGAAATATTATTTTGGGTTTAAGCATGTAACTGCAGTTATATTAAGAAAAATTGTTAAATTTGATATTTAGTCTGTAAGGATTGTATCCATAGACTTAATTAAATAAACAAGTAAGAAAGTATAGTCGGTCAAGCCCGACCATATGATACCCTACACCACAGTATTTAAAAACACATCATGCTTATGTGTCCTTGTAAATATGGATTTATCTATGTTTATAAACTTCATGAAAATCGGTTTGAAAGTTTATGAGAGGCAGAAATTGCCCCCTGCCTCCCCTTGTGGTCCTATTTTTTAAAAACTGTATAGCTAATGTGTCCCTATAGATATGGATCTATACATTTTGTGTCCATATAGATATGGTTCTATCTATGTTTTGAATTTCATTAAAATCGGTTTGATAGTTTCTGAGAGAAAGAAATTTCCCTCTATCTTCCCTCGTGGTCCTACGATTCGGCCCATTTTCACTAGGATTGGTGCTTGTGCCAATGATAACCTATGTCCCAAATGTTATCAAATTGTCTCCAAAATTTCGACCTGTACTTTGCGCACAAGGTTACATGGACAGCCAGCCGGACGGACATCGTTAGTTCGACTCAGAAAGTGATACTGAGTCAATCATTATACTTTAAGGTGGGGTAAGGACCAATATTTTAAGGTGTTACACACATCAGGAAAAAAAATGTTCCTACTTGCTTCAAAAAATTTAAGGATTAGATTTATTGGATTAGATACTAAAATTCAGTAAATACTGTAACAGATGATGACAAAAGTGAAAAATTACCATTTTAGGAAATTTTGAATGCAGCAGTTATTAAAGGAAACGCTTTTTCGACTCAAAGAAAATAATTTCCTTAATAAAAGGAATTACTAGTTTTTTTTAAAGAAATGCTTAAAAAAACTGTAAGTTTCTAGGGTTTACATAAATTTGTTTTGACTATAAAAGTAAGGAAACGTGTTTTTTTAGTGACAGGAGTCCCCTTGATTCAAATTGTCAAACAATCTCTAAATGCTTATTTCCTATACAAAAATTATATTTTCGTCACCGTTTTATATTGAGCGGGATTTCCCAGGAAAATGAAAAATAAATCCCGCTTTCCCGGAAATTAAGAAGGCCGGGAAAAGAAAAATTCTAAGTATAAAATGTCATTGCGGCCGTATACAAGTGGTTCTAGAAATATTAGAAGATCTAAGGTATCTTTCGACTTCTTCTTGAGCAGAATCACAGCAAAGCATGCAAAGAAACTCATTCACCTCGGAATCGCTTTTACATTTTTCACAAACGCTCCAAAGGCCAGTTATTTTAGACTTATCAGAACTTGTACTACCTGTAGGGGTGACCGTGTTTTCAACACAGAGGCGTGTAAAGTAGCTTAATAATAAATTTTTCGATATGATTGAAGTCGAAATCTCTTATTTATATCTAATGCTAAGTCAGCCGCTAGATTTTGGGACTATAGTCCATCTCCGTTAAATTACGTATATTTTTTTGCCATCTTTTGAACCAATAAACATAGAAACGAAGTCAATACCACATTCGGAATTTATCAAAAAAATACGTGTAATAATTCGAACATTTTTTTTTGGTACTTTTTTTACAACACATTGTCGTACTAAATTATGGGCTACCACAACAATACTGAAATTTTTGATACTTTAATGGTTGCAAAATATAGTACCCAAAAACGGGAAATTGGACATTTTTCTTTAGCTTCTTGGTTCTACTAAAGTAGCGGGTTAAATGCTAGAATTTAAACAAATTTAAACCTAGAAAAATTGACGAAGAAAAAGGAGACGCTAACCGTCTTTTTAGACAATATATTGAAAATGAGATAATATTTTAAAAATTCCCAACATTTGCCTTAAAATAAAATATCTGCCTTTTTTCCCCTACGCTTGAAATTTTCCGAAAAAAAATCCCTACAAAAAGGGAAAACTCCCTACTATTGGCATCACTGAGTTTGATAGCTCATCCCCTAAGCAGGGGGTGAGTGTATAATCTTGCCGTTCTTTGCACTCAATTTCCTACCTTACAGCCAAACCAAATAAGAGCGGAAGGCAAAACGTTTTCTTCCGCTTATCTTTAACGCTCATATGTCATACCTTACCCCGGGTCTCCACGTAGCAATATTTATTGCGGCAAACGTCAAATTTGATTGCTCCATTAAATTTGCGACGTATAGACCGCATATTGCCATGAGTGGCAATCCATTTCGCAATGATTGCTGTTCTTATTGCTTGAGTAATTATTGCTTAGCAATCTACTGTAAAGTCAGTTGTTAATTATCTGACATTTAATTTCTCCGTATTTGTTTATGGCAAAGCAATTTCACGTGTTCTCCAGCAATATAGTCAACAATTGTTGCGCCATGGTTCTGCCGACGTTATTGCTTGTGCTTAGCAAAAAAAATTGCTACGTGGAGACCTAGCCTTAATAAGAACTTCAACGTTTTGTCACGCACAGTCGTGTTTACTTTTTTGTTTTATAAAACCAACAATAGAAATAAAAGAAAAACCGCTAGATTGACCAAAAAATAGATGAATTGCCATTATTTATTAACAATTGCGGCCAACTTCACTTTTGAACGCGTTGCCAAAATCGGATTTTCCAATTGCAAAGCGTTGATGCCGCGCCATTTAGGGATTCTTCATACAAATTGTATGGGCATAACAATTTTTGACAACTAGAAAATGCGTGCCGCCCTTGTTTAGGTACGGCTGTAAGTGGGCTGGCTCTTATACTCAGGAGCGAGGTTGGGAAAACTATTGGTGTTTTCTTTTCTACAAAAAAATGTGACATTTTATTTAAAAAAATGCAAAGGGTGGCTTGTTTTATTCTAAAAACCTCACCCTTTCTGGGAGCAAAATTTTTAAGAAACCAAATTGCATTTTGTCATCGATTGGATAAGATCCACCATGGCGTAGATCTATACGGCAACTATCCTTGTAAATCTTTTTCACATACATATCGTCGGTTGATTACTTAATTGTCGTATGTCGCATGTAATTTGTATCCACATACGACAATTAGTGCTGGTTAACACACGTCAAGTTTTACTCGTCAAGTCTTGAGCTTTTAGGAGAGAAGGGAAAAGAGGATGCCATTTCTTTTCCCCTCTCTCCTAAAAACTCAAGACTTGACGAGTCAAACTTGACGTGTGTGAACCAGCACTTAAATAATCAACCATATCGTCGGTTATCCCAAAGCGCACCAAAAAAAAGTAATCGATGCGTAGTTATAAAATAAGCCAACTGTGCATCGTTAAACTTGATGATACATTTTTGACTTTTACTGCAGAGTATTATGGTGTTTTGGAACTCTGCCTTTCTCTCAACAAGTTTATATGCTTAGTCTGTGTGCATACGGCTCTTGTCTTATTGACATGATTGCTACTTTATAGGCGAGAGGGACGAGGGGAAAAGAAACGAGTACACAGATGCATGTACTGTCTTTACGTTTTGCTTTTTCATTCGTTGTTTAATTTTGTTATTGTTTTTAATATCAAAAAAGCACTTGTCGTCAACATGACATGAATCATTTGAACGCCAATTCATGTTCAAAGAAGAAAAAGGAAGAATCTTGTCAATAAGACATGAGCCGTATGAACTCAGACTTAAGAAATCAGTGTTATAATCAGACAAACTATTAAATCTTTAATTTTTATTTAAATTTCGGGGATGTTCCGACAACTATAAAACGCTTAACATTGGCGATTCTGACTTGAAATTACTTTATGTTTGATCTGAAATCGCCATAGCAAGAAGTTTGGCGAATTCAAATTGCAAAAGTATGCTCAAGGAAGCTAGAATAATCAAAATTTTGATATTTTAATTAGGCTAAAGTTCATCAATTTTAATTTTCATTAAATTATTTTTATGAAGAAAGGAATTTTACAACATGAAATTAATTAAAATTTATTGATAATTTTTCATTCTTAACTGCCGCGGGAATCGAACCCAGGCTTTCACGGACAGGTTACTCTTACATGTTTCAATTGCAAACACTCAATCTCCTCAGAGTGTTTTGCCATTTAACCACAACCATTGACGACTGCTGGCAGTCAATAGTCAAACATCAATCTTTAAACCAAATTGTATTTAACCTTTTGGTAGATCGAAATTGGCTTTGAATGATTATATCTATTTTAATTGATTTACATGTTCTTCCTTACTTCTGTTTTTTCGTACATTTTGGCAAGAATTCTTCTTGAAGTCTAAAGTACATTTTTCTGTTTTTAATTTTTTTTGTCTTTTCTTTTTCCATAAACAGTTCAACAAAATAACCACAATACTTATTATGGAAACTAGAATATTTGTACGAAACTATCGGCCATGTTCTGACAATCGCACGTTTTAAAATCGCAAAACACCATGGTCTGCAGATTGGTTTTATGGTGATCTGAATCTCGTGCGTTTTGCTTCCGATCTGCTATAGTTTCTTCTAGTTCCCTTGAGCATTTTTTGCAAGTCGCCAAACTTCTTGCGATTGCGATTTACAGAATAGGTATTATGCGATTACAAGTCAGAATCGCAAATGTTAAGCGTTTTGCGATTGTCAGAACATGCCCGTATGGCAGAACCTCATAAAATAAATCAGACGTTTTGCGATTTCAAATCGTGCGATTGGCAAAACATGGCCGTTTATTTACATTTTTATTAAACAAATCATTAAAAATAGCAATTTCACCTTTAAAAATTTTAAGTAATTTAACTGCAAAAGAATTGTTCGTTTTCTAATTTACTAAATTGAAACGACTTTCGTTCATAATTGCGTTCTAGGACATGGCCGAAAATAACATTATCGTAACAATTTTCCAACTCATAAATTTTAAATTAATAAAACTCCTATTTGTTATATAATAACACGTGCTAAAAAACCATTTTCTATTTAAATATTTTCCATTTATAGCTTTAATCATATCCTTACTTCAAAACAAAATAAAACCCCATTTTAGAAATAAAATTTCTCATGACCTCTTTAGCTAATTTGCATATAAAATGTGTTTTAAATAAACATAAACATCTAATTTTCTTATATAAAACAAACTTCCCACGCTACTGATTTTTGAAATATGATAAAATATTGAAAATCTATATGATTTATAAAACCTAATATTTTATTTTAACAAACTAACTGACTGACTGGCAACGTGCTTGCATGTCATCACCGCTGAACTTTGTAATGGAAAAAAATCACTTTCAACATTTAATGACTTTGAGTTTTTTTTTAACATCCATTAACGCACACAATAGTAAAATTGCTTTGTTGGTTGGATGATAGATGATTATTTACATACAACTTCATCATTAGCAAACTAAACAGTTAGTAGTTCTCCTGGCATATCAATTTAATTTTTTTTTTTTTTTACATACCTAATTTGTTTCATAAACAACTTTAAATCTATAAAAAAAAAATTATAATAATGAATATATTAATAAAAGGGGTTTGAATGTATGTAAATACATTAGTTTTAAACGCGCGCTTTTATTTCCTTTCTTATATTTTTTCTACAACAACAGAAAAAAAGCTAAAAGGTCATACCATTTCCTGATTTTTAGTAGAAAATATCACAAATTTCCCACCGTTCATGTGTTAATTGTGTGTGTGTGTAGGTGTCAAAACGAAACATAAGCATAACCTTAAACTTTTGTTTACATTAGCTAGAAACAGAACATCACAACAAATTATACGCAAAGTATCGAATTTCTATTACATGTTCTTTCTCATGCTCCCACACACGCAACCATACAGTCAAGGGTCGAAATCAAAAGAAAAGTCTACAAACAAAATGTTTCAAACCCTTTTATGAGATCAAAAACATTTAAATAGGGATGCCAGATCGTCTTACTCACGAATGAATTTCTAAAACTGAACAACACTTCAAAATCTTAGCAAAAGACTCTATTAAGTCGTTTGAAAGTATAGTGATTTTTTAGCTAAATCGGTTTTAGTAAAGGACAATATTAAATTAGATTAAAAAGTAAAACTTTAAATATTTCTCGATCAGGAAAAAACTCTATTGCGATGCGAGTCCAATTTCGATACGAAAGCGTAAAACGATAAGAGACCAATTTGGTATTCTCTATCGCTTTCGCAAAATTTTTTTAAACGAAGCAACGCTGGCAAAATATAGAAACCACATAGTGTATCGTCGGGTAGTTACTAATTTGCCGCACGGAACAAAAATGTTTTGATTTAAATTCTTTGAATAGAACAGGCAGCATAACAATAACAGATTATAATATTTTTACTTTTAGTGAACTGTTAAATGTATGTGTATGTGGCAATGTTAAGCTTCGTACAGACAGTAGTCAGATCTTACAATGTTGCCATTTTTCTGACAATGGTGCCATTGCAATTTTAATGTCAACATTGTAAGATCTGACCACCGTCTGTACGAAGCTTTAGGGTCGATATCTCTTAATATATTCGAGATATCAAAAAATGGATTAAGAATTTGAAAAACAGGCATATTTATTATATACAATTAATTTACAGCTCGATTTTTGTAAAAATGTACCATGCGGCATACCACAAACCAGCCGACGATATGTAAAACAAATAAATAAAAAGGAATTTTAAGCCGTTTAACATGTTCTGGTTTGAAAATTGAAATAAGATAGTGATGATTTGCGAAAAGATGCGAATGACAAATGCGCAAACGCATTAAAGATTACCCGCGAATCACTCGATTTGCTACCATTTTGCTTTCGCATCACAATAGAGCGAAGCCTGCTTGTTTTTGCTTTCGCATCACAATAGAGCGTAGTCTGCTTGTGTTGTGGTCAAATAAATTGACCAAGAAGCAAACGTATTTACATTAATAAAATCTATTCTGCCAAAACTTAATTAAATCGAAACAACTTATAATAATAAGTATTAAAGCAAACATTTTAGCTATACAAAGAAATATCTTGCAGTTTATTTTTCTTGTTTTGTTCTCTTTTATTTAAATATTTCCAATAAAATGTTTAACTAAAATTTTTGCTATCTTTCTGCCAATAGAATTTCCATGCCATATAATAAAACTGAAGAGCAAGCAATCCTTGGTTTTTTTTTAATCGTTCAAAACAAATGGCAGCCAGTTTGTTTATAAGACGGAAGAGCTAAAACTTTCCATATCGAGCCCTAACCCCAAAAATAACGTAAGCGACATCATTTTGAATTTTCGTTTTTTATAATAAATCACTTTATTGGCAACAATTACGTCATCTCCTAAAATGTCATGGTCACAAAAGGCACCGTTACGATCTTATAGCAAGAACAATTTTATCGTAAGCGACAAATTTCATACAAAACTTATATCAAATAAAAAACAAGTTAGAGTGCTATATTCGGCTGTGCCGAATCTTTGATACCCTCCACCGACACTTCGAATGTTTTAGGAGTAATATCTGTATGATGTCTATTTATTATTATAATCTTTGTAATTTTAGATAGCTTGAGTAGAATATCAGTTTAAGCTGAACTTGAATGATTTTTAGGAGAACAAATTATATAAAAGCCATGGTATGCGCCATGAACCAATCATCCCAAATTCTGCAGAACGATTTCTGGTATTAAAAAAACATAATTTTCAATACAGCGGTGCAATTAGTTTAAGCGTTTGCAGTGAATTTCAGAAGGCTGCTAAAATGGAATCTAAGGTAAATTATGGACCGTATATCACAAAATTGCATAACATTTTTTCTAGCCATATGAAGCTAAACTGGAAGAAAGTTTACCGCGTATTTAATTATTTTACCAGAGTGGGCTTTAAATGAGGCCTATGGTAAGTTATGCACCGATCTTCACCAAATTTCATAGTGTCATTTCTAGTTCTATAAAACTGTGATGTACCAAATTTTGTTATGATAGCATTATTTTTACGTTTTTAGGCGTACTAAGCTGTTTTCCGGGAGTAAGGTTTATATGGGGCCTAGGGTAAATTATGAACTGATCTTCACGAAATTTCACGGTCTTATTTCTAGTTCTATAAAACTTTTATGTTCCAAATTTTGTTATGATAGCATTATTTTTTACGGATTTAGGCGTACCAAACTGTTTTCCGGAAGAAGGGGTTTATAAGGGGCCTAGGGTAAATTATGGACCGATCTTCACGAAATTACATAGTTTTGCTTCTTGTCCTACAAAACTTTGATGTACCAAATTTTGTTATGATAGCGTTATTTTTTAAGGTTTTAGGCGTACTTAACTGTTTTCCGGAAGTAGGGTTTATATGGGGCCTAGGGTAAATTATGAACCGATCTTCACGAAACTTCACAGTATCATTTCTAGTCCTATAAAACTGTGACGAGCTAAATTTTGTTATGATAACATTATTAGTTATGGTCTTAGGCGTACTAAACTGTTTTCCGGAAGTAGGGTTTATATGGGGCCTAGGGTAAATTATGGACCGATCTTCACGAAATTTCAGTCTTTTTCCTAGTTCTATAAAACTTTGATGTACCACATTTTGTTATGATAACATTATTTTTTACGGTTTCATGCGTACTAAACTGTTTTCCGGAAGTAGGGTTTATATGGGGCCTAGGGTAAATTATGGACCGATCTTCACGAAACTTCACAGTATCATTTCTAGTCCTATAAAACTGTGACGAGCTAAATTTTGTTATGATAACATTATTAGTTATAGTCTTAGGCGTACTAAACTGTTTTGCGGGATTAGGGTTTATATGTGGCCTAGGGTAAATTATGGACCGATCGTCACGAAATTTTACAGCGTGATTTCCAGTTGAATAAGACGAATTCATTGCAAAATCGGGCGCGTTCGTAAATGCATCACTGCGCTGCATCAGAAAAGCAAACTTTTTCAACGGCGATAAAAGAGTAATTTTAATTTTTTTAATTGTGTGACTATTATTTTTGTGGAGTATTTCACAATTTTTTGGTCTCACTGATAAATATATAACCATTTAAAATCACTGATGCACCGCAGTGATGCATTTACGAACGCACCCATCTTATGTCATTCTGTGCATTATTCCACCATTTATGTTAGTTTTTGTACCAAAATTATCAATTTTTTTTAGGTGGTGGTTCCACATTTTGATTCATAGCTCTGGTCCTACTAAGCCGATTTTGCTGAATTTCAATCCCAAACTGCTTAGGATAACTACAAGTAATTTGACACCTAGTTTGTTTAGTTCTTTTGAGTTTTTCGAAAGTGTGCGTGTTTTCAACAGACGGACAGACGGACATGGCTAAATCGACTTAGAATTACTCAAGGACCCAGAATATATATACTTTATGGGGTCTGAGATGAATAATAAAAAAGTTTCACACGGAATGACAAACTTAATATACCCTCTTCCCAACTAATTGTGGTGGAGGGTATAAAAAAACTCTCTCCTGTAAATTTTTTTTTTTTTTTGGGCTTACGTTAATTTCGCGGTTAGGGCTCGGTATGCGTTTTCAAAATACATAGTTTTTAACTGGTACACCATAAAGACTAACATGGTCGTGGTGATAAAGAAAAACCTACCGGTAATTTTCACAAAACACGAGATATACTTTATGGTATTCTGAAACTCGTGCGTTTTGCTGGCGATGTGCCATAGTTTCTTAAGAATACACAACAGGCATGTTCTGACAATCGCAAAACGCTTAAAATTGGCGATTCCGACTTAAAATTGCATATTAGGTGTTCTGTAAATCGCAATAGTAAGAAGTTTGGCGACTTCAAATTGCAAAAGAGAACTAGAATATTTGTAAAAAACTATGGCAGATCGCACGAGTGAAAGAAAACCAAAAAAAAAATCTGGCGTTTTGCGATTTCAAATCATGCGATTGTCAGAACATGGCCGCAAGTTTCCTTGATCATACTTACATACATATGCAATTTAAAGTCGATAAGCTTATTGATATTGCGATTTAGAGATATTATGAACATTATGAGATTTTAAGCCATAATCGCAAATGTGAAGCGTTTTGCGATAGTAAGAACATGCCCGTAAATTTCTTAGCGTTAAATCATCAATATTAGCCATCAAGAATTTACGAACTTAGTTCATTTATTTTTTAACTTTCTTTTCATTTAAACTTTTTTTTGACTTCCCCTAAATATAACAAATATTTTTGAAAATCCAAAAACTTCTCATAAAAATCACTTAAATAGCATGTTTACTAAACATCACAGTGTGGCAGCACTTTTCTCTGATAACCCTTTTTGCTCAGCATTTTTGCTTAATGACTTCCGTTATGTGTGTGTGTCTGTTTATCCGTGTGAATGACAAAGTTCCCTGCAAATAATAGGACCAGTCCAAACACGCGTGTAAAGAGTAGTCCACAAGGGACCAGGACTAGTCCACAAGTAACCCAAACGTATGGAAAAAACCTGGTCTATTTAACATTACGATGTCCTAGGAGAGGACCATATAACCCACCTTTGGACCACTAAGGAGTAGTTTTAAAACTACTCCATGGTATACTCAAGAGGATTAGTTTTGAAGTCGTTTAAACACGAAAGCATGTCGTTAAAAAACGAAGACATGTCGTCTCACTACAAACACTTTTTAACAATGGCATGGTCCATGCTTGCATTACATCGGACTAGTCCATGGAGTAGTCCATTTTATCAAAATGGGTCAGGTGGTCCAATTTTATTTGCAGGGTTATAGCAATTACAATTGCTGCTGGTGTATTTTTGTTATTGTTGTAAATGTGGGATTTGTATTATTGTTGTTGCGTATAAATTGTAATTGTTTTGTTTGTTTTATTTTTTGTTGTTGTTGTTGTAATAACAACAAAAGGGTTTATTGTAAATGATTTGTAAAGGTTTAATTGCGTGGGTAGTGTTCAGGGTTACCGTTGGAAATTTTCGAAAAGGGTCACAAAAAGGGGATTTTCCAGAAAAAGGGGTCAGAAAAAGGGTATTTCAATAAAAAAAAGGGTCAAGTTTTTTATAAGCAGTATTTCCTATTTAAATGAACATAATAAGACCAACTTTTTTTATAAGCAAACAAAAAATAATATTTCAGGTAGGAAGAGCTCAAAAAACTTAATTTTTTTATGGAATGCTCTGTCCTGTTTTTAACACCTGACAAAAAGTTTATTCTTTATCATTATAGCTAATTTTTTAATACTCTTTATGAAATTTTCCGATTTAGCGATGTCAAATAAATTTTAGTGTTTGTTTTAAATTTTGCAATCGTTCGCGAATTGTAACCATTTTCTCGATTAAAGCGATTTTTTCCTGTTAGTATCCGATTTTTTTAAGCTTTTACGATTTTTAATAAATATTAGACTTTGCTATCATACCGCTGTTACCAAATATTTGGGAATTTCCGCTAATTTAGCAATTTTTACATCTTGTTTTCATTCCTGTTAGGGCACTGCTACATGTTCAATAAATATCGTGATATTTCTAGTATCACGATATTTATTGAACGTGTAGCATGCAATATTGATGGATCGCGATCCATATCGCAGAATGGCCTAAAATATGAAATCCAGAAATCCAGATCACGGATCGTGGATCGCGTGATAAATATTGAACGTGTAGCATTTTCATGATATTAAATAATATTAATAAAAATTAATAGGTCAGTAAAAAGTGTCAAAATAAAAGAAATAAAATACGCAGTGGAAAAAATTAAACAAATAAAAAGTAAAATAATTGACATGATACGTCAGTAAAGAGTGTCAAAATAAAAGAAATAAAATACGCAGTGGAAAAAATTAAACAAATGAAAAGTAAAACAATTGACAAAATTTGTGTATTTTTTCCGATCCTGCAACCACTTTTTGCTCCAAATGTTTCTTTCCACTTTTTCTTTTGGGTTTATCGTGACGACCCGCACAGCACAAAAAGAACATAAATACTGACGCGATAAATATTGAACATGTAGCATACGCTCGTGATCCATCAATATTTTAAAATGGATCGCGATCCAAATATCACGATATATATTGAACGTGTAGCAGTGCCCTTAGGGCACTCTCAACACTGTCGATTCAAAAGGGGGGAAAAGTTCAATACCTTTTGCCATTATTAAAGGCGAATTTTTTTTGAAGAAAACATGCTACTCTTTAAGAGAGCAAAATACCAAATTGCATTTTTTTAATAAAATGTCAAATTTTTGTTTTGAAAAGAAACCATCGTAAAAAATAGCAAATATATATATGAGTTATGTTTGCTTTTAGGGAAATTGTACTTTACTATCAAAAATCAAAGAGAAGAAAGCATGGAATTGTAAGTTTATACTTTGAGTCTGTTCCATATCAAGCAATGCTTTTTTCGAAAATATTTGTGTAGCACTTCTGTTCCGCAGTGTTGACAAAAAACAAAATGTGAGAGATATTTCCAAAAAAGGGTCAAAAAGTGTCACAAAATGGGTGATAATGATACAAAAGTATAATTTAAAAGAAGGGTCATAAAAGGTATCAACACCGTCGAAAAAGGGTCAAATTGATACTTTAGTATCACAACGGTAACGCTGGTAGTGTTTGACTTTAAGAGAAAAAGAGCGAGGAAAAGTAAGCAATTCAAATTTCTTAAGAGTTTTTTTTAACGGCAAAAAAGAAAGTGAATTATAAATTAAAGGGCCTATTTTTAGGCTTTTTAAAAATATTCTGTAAATAAAACTCGCTTTTCATTTAAATCTTTTCATTAATTCTTTTCTCTTTAAGAATTTTATTCAAAATTAAAAACACAGTAGTGTAGTGTAAGTGTTTTTCACTTACATTATTTTAATGATTTTTCTTATAATTCTCATTACATTAGTGATTTGTTGTTGATTTTGTTTAAAACTGTGGTTTTTTTTTTTTTGAGACATATGACAATTGTTTTGTTGTTTTAATGGGTATTTTTTAGAAATATAATAATTAATTGTAAAATACTATTGCTATTACTTTTTTCAGTTATTTTTTTATTTTTTTAATTGTATTAAATATAATTTTTTTGTTTAATTATATTATTATGTAAATTGTATGTACGTATTTTTATGGTTTAATATAAAAAAAAATTTATTTTTTTATTTAATTATGTAATTGCATTTTGTTTATAAAAAAAATAAAAAATAAAACAAAAAATTTTACTGCAAGTTACACACAAGCAAGTTTTCTTCCTCTTTCTTTTCTATAAACTCAAAACTTGGTTTAGAAAATTTTTTGTTTGCAGATTGCTTTTTACATTTTTCATTTAGGTATTCGATGATTTTTTTTTTTTTTTTTTTTGTTTGTTTTAAACAATATTTTAAATAAAAAATCTTGTTTAAATGTTATTGCAATTAAAAGTTTTGTTTTAAAACTGTTTTCAATATTTAGTTTATTGTTGTTTTGCTGTAATAAATTTGTTTTATTGTTTTATTATTATGGTATTTACATTCATAGGAAATCTGATATTTTTATTTTTGTTGTTGGATAGTCTAATTTATAAATAGCTCAAAATATTAGCTGGTTAATTGTGGTAAATTGCAAAAATGTAGACTGATTAAAAAGAGTAAATTAAAGGACAAACTACTTGAGGATGTAGTTAATTATTGGGAAAACAATCAACTTTAATGGAATTTTTTCAAGGCTAGAGTGTGTATTTGTTTGAATAAATCTTAAGAAATAGCGCCCAGTAACTTAAACTAAAAAATTAAAAAAAAATCGGACATACATATCGTTACCTGAAACGCAAAACGTCCTAACTAGTCAAAAATAAAAAATCGTCTTTTTTTATTGATTTTGGTGTATTGCATCAACACAAATGTCCACATAAAGTTTTGGAATCTTTCTTCCAAAATTTGCGATTTTATAAGCAAAGGCCTAACTAACAGTTTGCATAATATGCAACATTGTCAATTGTCAAAACAACTGGTAGGTTTTGCAAGAAAACTTGAAGAAAATTCAATCCATTCATTATTTGTAAAAAATAAATTAAGCCCCTTTGAGACAGACAACGTTTCCTGTACTCGCAAATTCGTTTTGTTTTTCGTACGTAGTTCATACATGAAGTTGGCTGCAACTTTAGATTATATAAAATGTCAAAAAAAATGAAGATGGTTCAAACAAAAGAAAGCAAAAATTTGTCAAATTAAACTTTGTGTGTCTAAACACGAAAGCAAGTTTAAAAGAAAATGCAACAAACTTTGACTGTCTTAAATGAGGACTTATGAAATTTTATATTCCCATTGATCGAAGTGTCGCCATCCTTTTCACCTCAACTTTGAGTCTTAAAATAACAGTTTTACCCTCCGAAAATTCATCCATATCATGGTCGACTTTAAAATGCTTAAGCTGTTTTTCGGTTTAGGCTTTTCGGCGCGCTTCTACCAAGTCATCTACTCCAAATTTTTGATCCAATTCCCCTAAAGTTTTAGCCTGTACAACTATTCATATTTACCCAAATTAGTTAGTGCTGGTTCACACAGGTCAAGTTTGACTCTTCAAGTCTTGAGCTTTTAGGAGAGACCGTACCAGTCAGTTTTGTATTTTTCTTTTCTTTTTTCATCCGTAATATAATAAATAGCTACAAAGTTGAAGGAAAAGAAAACAAAAATTAATTTTGTGCATGAACGTGAACGCAAGTTCAAAAGAAAATTTAGATAAAACTGTTCAAGTAAACTTGACCTGTGTGAACCAGCACTTATATACACAGAAAAAAATGTTTCATCGATTAAAGCATTAATCAAAAATAAAATCAGTTTTAATTCAAAATGTAATCAAATGAATTAAACTTTTAATCAAGGGAATTTGTGAATTCGTTTACTGGTGCAAATTAATAGTATCAATTAAAAGTTTTTTAATTTAAACTGATTTAATTTTTGCTTAATGCTTTAATTGGTAAACAATTTGCTGGTAAAAAAACCATTTATAACTGTACCCGTTTCTTAGCTGCCTTTTTTCCTTTTCCATCAGCTTCTTCTTTCGCTTAACCCACTTTCTGATTTAATTTATTTCGTCATCGTTTTAATGCGAGCAAGTCATTCTTTCAAACGTGTTATTTTCTGATGGCCCTGCAGTGAAATCACTTAATTCTGAAAACGTTATTTTATATTTTGAAATAATCTTATTTGCATAATGGGGAGATATAAAAATAAATTTAATTTATATAAAAAACCGAAGTGACCTTAAGCTCGATTCATTATTTAAGAAATAACAAGTAAGAGTGCTATATTCGGCTGTGCCGAATCTTATATACCCTTCACCATTTTGCGAGCAGAATACAGAGCAACTAGACAAAAACTAAATAAAACTGGTAAATATTTTTTTGTAAAATAAGAGACAACCGGTTTTGAACTTCGCTTTTCATAACGGCCCAGAATATATATACTTTATACGGTGTAGGATCAATATTGTAGAAATTACAGTTATATATACCTTTTTTACCTTCGGTGAAGGGTATAAAAAGAGTAATTTTCGGGAATTCAGGGGTATAATCACAGCATTCGATACTATCGTATCGAATAAACTATTGAATTTTTTTGCATACGATAGACACTGGCGTATCGAATGAAAACTCGATAAATGTAATGTCGAGTTACTCGATGTCGAGTGCTATTATTTCAAATTCAATACATTTCATTCGATATCGAGTTTCAAATACCAAAATAAATAATTTCGATGAATTTTGCTCGATATCGTATGCGGTGATTAGACCCCAGTATTTCGGTTATAACTCATACAAATTTCCGACATTTTGGTATATAAGTCATATACATAGGACATATGGCAGCCCTAAAATTTTGGTTTTTATAAAAATTTTGATGTTTTTTTAGCCCATTTTTGGAGTATTTTGCTCATAAATTACCCATTATCTAACCGATTTGATATTTTTATATACCGACGTGTTAAGGAAGAATTTTACCCTTTACTTAAGTTATATTTATATATAAACATTTATATAAACTTGTAAATATATATTTTAACAAAGTTAATTATAAAAAAAGAGTAATTTTTGTGGATTCAGTATTTCGGTTATAACTCTGCCATTTTTTAACCGATTTGGCAGATTTATTTACCGACGTGTTGAAGAAGAAATTTACCATTTACTTTAGTTATAAAGCTTGGACTCGGGGAGATATATTGTTCCCGAAAGTGGGTATTTAAAAAAAAAAATTTAATTTTGGTCATAACTTTTTTGTATCTGAACCGATTTTTCCGAGTTTTTTATGAAATATGTTCTACTAAAAATTTCCGATATTTTGGTATATAAGTCATATCCATAGGACATATACCAGCCGTAAAATTTAGGTTTTTATACAATTTTAAATTTTTTTTGTACGGGAGGTAAACCGCCCACTTCTCCAATTCCGCCCACATTTTGTAGGATGGTGTGTATTGGCAACCTAAATGTGTGTACCTAATTTGGAAACTTTGGCTTTTGCCGTTCCCCAGATATACAGCAAAAAGTAATACAAATACATACAACAAACACAAGGGATTTTTGTAAAAAATTAGAGGTAGTCGTGGTTTTTTGCTCATATCTCAGCCATTTGTGGACTGATCTTGTTGAATTTCAATAGCAAAATTAAAATAAGAATACCTGACATAAAGATACCCCAACCAAGTCCCCATCATATCTGGGGGCTTCGGAAAACCCATTTCAACAGACGGACAAGCGGATTTGAACTTCGCTTTTCATAAGGACCCAGAATATATTACTTTATAGGATCAATATTGTAGAAATTACAAACGGAATGACAAAGTTATATATACCCTTTTACCTTCGGTGAAGCGTATAAAAAAAAAGAAAATATGCAATTCACAAAAAAAAATACGAAAATGAATTTTTAACAGAAAATAAACTCACAAAATTGAACCAAATCTAAAAAAAAAAATAATTTTTAAAATTGGATATCCAAAATTTTCAATATAAATGAAATTTTGAAATTTTTTTTTAGGTTAAAAAGTATTAAAATGAATTTAATAAGGAAACTCAAATTTGATGTAAATTGTTTTAAATTAAAAAAATTTTAAAACCCAATTTAAATTGCCAGATTAAAGTAAAGAAAGGCACTACAGGTGGTGTCGATACTACATGCAACAATCAAAAAACAAAAGAAGCAACGCAGCGTTTTTTGCATTGCATTGTTAGTGCTTACGGCCCAAAATGTCAACCATTCCTAACAAAACACAAGCAAATCACAAAAAAAATTGGTTTGACTGTCAAAATCAGATGGAGTTTCAACACCACCTATAGTTGAATTCGCCTTGAAAGTAAAGTAAATGCGTAGTCATTTTCAAAAAAAAAATTTTGAATTTTCAAAATTTGTATGAGAATATTTTTTTAAAGTGCGATGAAGTGTTTTAGAAAATATGGGGATAATTTAAAAATAATAAAATTTAAATTAAAAAAACAAGAAATGTTTAACGAAAAAAACCAAGAATTATAGAACTTGTAATGAATCAGATTTTGAAAAATATATTGTCGGTAATGTACTGGAAAGCAAACGATTTGAAATCGAAGATATTGTTTTTAGAATCTTTTAAAATTTATTTCAAATATATTTATTTTCTTATTAAAATGCCGTCGGCTTAAAGGGAGTTTATTCCACTCGAAGTCGACTTGAAGTGTCGGTCAATAGAAATCTATTGGTGCCAATAACGACCGAGACAATGGAAGTATTGTTCCGTTGCCGCCAACTTTCATAATAGGGGTGATTCAATTATATCATTTTGAACAAAAATGTAAGCCTAAAATTCTATCAAAATTAATCACCCCTTTTGAAAAGCGTTTGTTTTGAAATTAATCGATTTTCGGTAAGCGTTACCAGCACTTTTTTCTGGGACACAAATGCCAATGTGTCATTTTAACTACCCGTCTCCACCATCCATCAACTTGGTAAGAACAGCATGTCGCTCATGAATTCTACTCGTGTAGACTGTTCATGTTCATGTTTCGTTCATGTGCTGCCATCGTTGCCTAAACATTCGTCTTAGCATCCATGTGCGCCATGATGTTGGGCATACAATGTATTTTCTGTATACAACCAAACGCACAACAACAAAAATTGTGGTCAATCAGAACATGAACATCAACACGTATTCGCCACATACAAGAACATGAACAAATTAATAGCGTGGCTCTGCCGGCGTTATGGTCATGTCATGTTCTAATCGAAAGAGCATGGAGACGTGGGGTAAAGTCTGTTTGAATAATACAAGGCGAATTTAACTACAAAAACAACAGAAACAACATACGGTTTTTTGCATTGCATTGTTAGTGCCATTAGCTCGAAATGTCAACCTTTATTAGCAAAACACTAACAAATCAAAACAGAAAAGCCCGAACTGTCAAAATCAGATGCCGTTTCGACACCACCTGTAGTTAATTCGCCTTGGAATAATATTTATATTTAAGTTTTTTTGCATCGTATTGTGAATTGTTTTGAAAAATAAATCTGTTGCCAATTTAGTGGCTAGATTTACCCATTTTTCATCTTGTTTAGCCATGAGGGACTGGGACAAAGATTAAGATGCAAAGCTAAATTTCTTTTTAAATTCATACAATGGAAGAGGAAAATACGCGTACGTCAAACAAGATTATTTCGATTATTTAAATTTTAAGCTCCTTAAAAATGTTTGCTTATTTCTATTTAAGTGGTCAGAAACCATAACGACCTATCTCGAGCTAGGACAAATCCTGTTCAGTGTACCTAAATCTATTTGCTAGAAATTTTACATATTTGTTTTTTTTTCTACAACTGCAATTAATATTCATAAGCTTAATTAGCGACTCCTGATTTTCAGTGAAGAATATTTTAAACTGCTCTCCAGAAAAAAAATTTAAAAACAGACTTATGGCCGTTTTCTTATTAGGCGGTTATCCTTTTCCCCAACGAAAAACTGCAGATTAAAGAACTTTGGTTTTCTCTAGGTCTTATTTGCTTCTATTCTGTCGCAAAGCTAAACTGGCCTGTGTCCATATTCTGTAACTCCCTCGTCGATAAACTTTTCGATTGAAGTGAGAAATGAAACAAAAATGTCTTAAATTGAAACAAACAACTAGCTGTTTTTCTCACTTAACTGTGTCTGTAACATTTGTGGCGAGTAATAGCTGTCACATAAGTGCCCATACAATTTTTGTCGTTGCCATTCTTACCTTATAGGCGAAAGGGGAGAGAGGAATAAAAGGGAGTACACAGGAGTTTTGTGCATTCATTTGTTTTTTTTTAAACATGAAGTAAGCTGCTTAATTGCAACGACAAAAATCGCTTAATGTAAACATAAGAAGAAACGACAATAATCGCAACGACAAAAATCTGATAATGTAAACGGGCAGTAACAGTGTTCCCAGTTTTGGGGATTTTTTTCTGTAATTGGGGATGAAAATTTCGTGAAAATCCCCAGGGAATTTTTTGGGGAAAAGCTCTTTTTTCGCTGGGGATTTTTGGGGATAGTATATTATTATAAATTCCATTTTTGCAATGGCAAGACCGATTTGGTCAAGATGTGCGTGAGCTCGTTGAAATAGTTTTAAATATGCTTTTTTTTGTACCAACTGGCGTTACTTCTGTTGAAAAAGTCTTTTTCTGTAAAATATACAACCAAAATCAATAATTTCAACAGAATGCAATATAAGTAAGTTATTAAAATTAATAAGAATAAATAGACACTTTAAAATAATGCAGCTTGCTGTGACAAATTTATTCAATCATCTCAAATGCACTTTTTAAACAAACAACATGTAAAACAAAATTGCGCTGGCTGATGAATCAGAAGATTTTGATTCCCTAGTTTTTGAAATGATAAATATTGACGCATAATTATTTTTCGTTTGCGTTTTTTACATACTATGAATGTGAAGATAGAACTCAAAGAATAAATAACATTCGTTTTAATAATATTACACAAATGGATTTATCTTATATATAAAAACGGGAAGAATTTTTTTGTGGTTGATTTTTAAGTATCTTATAGCCCACCGATTTTAATGAAACATATATCGTTTTAAACATTTTTTGAATTAAAGTATTTGAAAAGCGTTTTAATTTATCTTACAGACATACGTACAAAGTTGGGTGAATAGTGCATTTCTCTTAAAATGTGTACTTTTTTGTTGTATAACGCACAGGTTTTCTCGATAGTAAATGTCAAGAGGCCAAATTTCGGCTACCGGGCGATCCTAGTTTAAATAAATCGATGTATGCATATTTTTCCATTTACATAATATTATGTATTTTATTTTAAAGAAACTATGGGGATTTTTCGGGATAAGAAAATAGCTATTGGGGATGAAAAATCGCAAATTGGGGATAAGGCTAAAATAAAACTGGGAACCCTGGGCAGTAAGGAAATTACACGCCAATTTATAGAAAGAGTGTGTACAAAGTATATTTATACCAAGTACATGCAAGTCTTCAACAAATCAACAATAAAAAAAAACAACATTCATTTTGTTTGTGTAAAAACTCTTGATACTGTCAAACAGCAAAACATAAACAAAATAAAAAGAAGAAAAATCATGGCGCACTAAAAATGTAAGCAAATTTTGACACTATCGAGATGATAGTACTTGCATGTACTTGGAGAAAAAATTTCAACACAAAAAAATATTTTAAAATGCAACATGTTAGGAATATAAACAAGGAAAAGGTATTTGGTTATTGGCTGATGTTTTAATTGTTGGCTATGATTAGGACTCAGCAACTAATTTTTTTAGGTTTTTCCTGACAAGTAACAAGACAAGGCAAGTAACGTTCTCTCTAAGTCGCTTTCAAAATAGTTCGGAAAACATATAAAAGTACGCATAGTATTCACAAATGTTAATATTATCCGAATTCGTACTAAAAAAATTGGCGCCCAAGTTAGTGTTAAAAGCCCTGCTGATAACCTTTTTAGCTTTTATGCTCTAAAAAAAGCGTTTTATGCGCATTAAATATGCAGTAAAAACTTGAAAATATGCCCTGAAATTATTAAAAATATGCCCAACAAATTCAAAAATTGCTAATTTGAAAACAAAATATTCAACAATTTAATAAAAGTTCCATTTAATAAAAACAGTCCTAAAATTATAATCGGTAGAGTCCAAGCAAGCACCATAGTATGTATAAACGAATTTTCCAGATTTTACCCAATTTGCAAACGAAGGACAGTCATGGGCTCACAAAAACAAAGTTATGCTAAGAGGTTAAATAAAATTCATTGAGAGTTATTTGTGCTGAATATTCCCTAGATATGAACATCCATAAGATATTTTTTGTCTTAAAGGGATTTTAGGGAAGGTCGCTAAATTTTTTATTAATCTAAACATTAAAAAAAAAGTTAAAGCTGTATATAGATGGGACCTTTGGGCAAATGTGAACTGATTCGAAAAGAATTTTATATGCAGTATATTTTTGGGGCGAATTTAATCTAAATGAAATCATAATGAGATGGTTATCGGACACAAATAGTCTAATTTGGAAAGAAGTTTTTAAGGGGCATATGTAAAATTATAGACCGCTTCTCACCAGTTACAAAGATTTCGTCTTAAGTACAATTGAAATGTATTCAATCAAATTTGATAAAATTATCTACAAGATAGCAACTTGTATTTTGCGCACAAAATAAACATGGACATCCAATTAGCCAGACGGACGGATGGTTATCCTTAAATCACTTTAAAAAGTGATTCTAAATCGATCGGTATACTAAAAGATTGGTCCAGATATCTTTGTATTACACACTTCGCCAAAAACGTATATAAAGCTTTTCCTTAATTTTAGCTTATAAAATTTTAAAGTAACAACCTGCTTCGTCTCACAATTTTAGAGAAACAATAAAATGTAGAACGCGAAATTATTAAACAGAATTTCGCAATAAAAATTTTTTTTGGTACGAAAGCTCTTGTAGGGCAATTTAACATGTGTCAAAATATGCCTTAAAAAGGCAAAATATGCACTTAAAACATAAAAAATGCAGCAAAAAGACTGTTTTAACAAAATTATGCAAAAAAAAAATGCTGCAAACGGTAAAATATGCAAAAATATGCACTAACAAATCGATGCAAAAAAAAATTCATAAAAAGCTCTAAAACGGATAAATATAATAGTTCCCGCCTTTATTGGTCGCACAAGGAAAAACATGCAATTGCATATTTATGGTTTCCCTGTTTATTATCTTTGTTTGTTTTCTTTTGCTTGGGTTTTTGACATTGTAAACAAATTGCTTGTGGTTGTTGTAGTAACGAGATTACCTGCAATGAATTCGCCTTGAACCGGGTTATTTAAAGCGAGAAAATCAACGCCAAAGCAAATACATATCTATTATTTTTTACATTTCCTTTTTTGTCTTTACTATCATTCTACATTTTTAAAATTTTAGTTTAGTTTATTGTTTTGTTGTAATTTGTTTATTTAATAGTAGTTAATCATTATTGCATGTTTTGTTTTGTTTAAAAAAAACAACATTACTGCAAAGATATGTTATACATTTAAAAAAAATTATTACTTTCTTACTATTTATTTGTATAAACTATTAAAGGCTTAAAATTATCATTTTATTTCAAAAAAAAAACTAAATTTTTTTGAAATAAATTTTCACTTAAACAACTTTATTTTACTGTTTAAAAATTTTCATTTAGTAATAATATTTTCAATTTATCTTATAGAAATAATATTTTAAAGGGAAGAAGGAAGATTTTCAATTAAAATGTTTCTTTTTAAAAAACAAAAAATTTCTAAAACAGGAGATTTTCCAAACTAAATTTAAATTTTTAAAAACTTTACTTAAATTACATATATATAAAAAAAAAAAAATAAAAATTGCCATGTTTTCTTAAAAAATTTATAGTATATAAAGAGTATAAGTTTATGTTTTTCTTTTTGAAATATTCAAAAATTATGACAAATCATAAGTTTTGAATACATTTTTCTTGATTTCTATTTGATTTGATTGTTGGGTATGTAACGGACTTTAACTTGATTGCCCAATAATAATTGCTGTTGTTGCTGCTGTAGTAACTGTTGTTGTTGCTGCTGCTGTTGCTGTTGTTGCTGTTGTTGTTGCTGCTGTTGTTGCTGCTGCTGTTGTTGCTGCAGGTGTTGATTTAATTGTTGTGGTATTGAAAGACCACTTACATTATTTATAACTGGCTGATTATAATTCAGAACATCATTAATTTCGATTTTTATCAATGATGGAATATTTAAAGAATTTACCTTATTTTTATTCTTAGGGGGACGACCACCTAAAAAGAATTTCAAAAACACAAAGAATTTGGACCAAGGACACAAAACGGTATGATAGTTTTTTTTTTTTTTAAGGGATATGATGTAATGAAGTTTTTTTAAAAAAAAAAAGGGATTTGTTTGAAAAGTGTTAAAGGAAGTGTTTTGTGTTTAAAAAATGAAAGGATTTGTAAAAAAAAGAAAATATTTTATTAATTTGTTTAAAAACAAAAAATTTTATGTTTAAGAAATAAATAAAAACTGTCTTAAATATTGCAAATAAAATCTTAAATCTCAAAAATTTATTATAATCATTAGAAAAATAAAATTTTTTTTTAATTTGTTAAAATATGTATCTCAAATTTGTTTAAATTGTAAATACTTTTTTTTATCTAAATTAAAAGAGCATTAGTTGAGGAAATTAAGCTAAAAAAGGTTTTTTACTTCAAGATGCACCAAAATATGTATAAATTTTGTGTAAAGAAGAAATTAAATCTCATAACCTTAATCTCATAAGCCGGTTTAAAGAAAATAATTAATAATAGGCCTTCATAAACTTAAAGCTTAAAGCCCCAGTAAGCCGACAGTAACAGGCATGTTTCTATAGATCTTGACGTTACGGTTAATTATAATCGTTCTAATTCCTTTACATACAACAAAATGAAGCAGCTGATTTGCGATGTTACTGTTACTGTCTGCTAACAGGGGCTTAAAAGAGGAGAATGTAAGAAAGAACCAAAAAATAATGATATATTAAAGAAAAGATAATTGCAATAGTTTTCAATAAAGATTTTTGAAAATTTGTGTAAATAAATGTTTGAAAAGAGCTTTAAACTGATGAAGTTTTAAAACCGTAACTTTATTTTTTCCCAAATTTCTAATACACTCTTTGTAAATTTTCATTGACAAAAACAAAATAAATCGATTTTAAACAAATCTTGTTAAAAAAAAAAAACCATTTGGTTCATATTTAAAACGTTTGGAATAACTGAAATCATGAAGGGCTAAATAAACGACACAAGCAGTTTGATAACAATATGTTTCGTGTGAATATTAAAATTTTTAATATTCAGAATAATTCAATTCGAAGTTAAATATTTTTTAGTTACGAAATTTTTAAATTCTAAAAATTGGAATTAAGCAAAATAACTATTACAAATTTTTTAAAAAAGGGACATTTCCAAATTAAGTCTAATTCCTAATTTCTAAACGTTTTCGAATTTTAATACATACTACATTTTTGAACACTTAAATATTCGAAAAAAATCTTTAAGCAGCTTTTTATCATATCGCACACCCTAGTCTAAAAGTGGCACAACTGAAAAAACTTAATTTTTCAGAAATCGGATAAACTGGGGCCTAATTCTGGCAGTCGTGATCGAGTACTTTCTCGATTCGAAAGCATTTTTATTTCAGTCAATACTGAACGAATCGAAATTATTTTTTCAGTATTGTGAAACTCTAGTTAATGCTTTACAACACCGAAAAAATAATTCCGATTCGTTCAGTATTGACTGAAATAATTTGATATTCAATTGCTTCGAATTAAGACCATTTAGCACTTGGCAGTAGGATCCCTACTACCATTATATTTTCGACACAACTAAAAATAAGTCACTTCTATGAATTGCAACTTTTTACCAATTCAATCATAAAGAATGACATAATTGTTTTTTTAGCAACAGTTAGTCTGTGTTCATACGGCTCATGTCTTATTGACAAGATTGCTACTTTATAGAGGAGAGAGAGACGAGGGGAAAAGAAATGAGTACACAGATGCATGTACTGTCTTTGCGTTTTGCTTTCTTATTCGTTGTTTAATTTTGTTTTTGTTTTCAATATCAAATAAAACAAAATAAAAAACATGGCGTCAACATGACATGATTCATTTGAACGCCAATTCATGTTCAAAGAAGAAAAGGGAAGAATCTTGTCAATAAGACATGAGCCATATAAACACAGACTTAACAACAAAATACGCTGATATCTTTTTAAAGATAAACAAGTGTATTGTGCAGATTTAAGCATATAGACTCAAACATGAAAATTTCGAGTTTAGTCCCTTTTGAACTATGCGTGCGATATGATTTTAGAAAAATATTGTAGCTAATTCCTTAAAAATCGAACATTTTCGAATACAAATTCGAATATGACAATCAATTTTTTGTTGATGTACTACCATAAATCCTCCTGTATTCTGTTTTAAAATATTGAAATTTTTCTAAGCAAGATAAACAAATCTTTAACTTTCTAGTCTGTCTGGACATATTCTTAAAATATTATAAGATTTTCTTTTCCTAATAGAGATTCTATTAATCTTAAAAAATAACCTTAAAAATTTAAATTTTATATGATAAAAGATTTTTAATAAAATAATGCAAACGCTCGTTCAGTATTTTCAATTTAAAAAATCGTTAAAATTTTGTGTCTATATTTAAAATATTTTTCAATTTGATAGTATAACAATATAAAAGTATTATAAACATTTTTAATGAGATATTTAACAGTTAACGGTTATGAAAAATTATTTTGAAACAATTTCTGTAAAGTTTTTTAAAAGCCTTTATAACAACTAGGATCGCCTGGTGGCGAGCTTTTGAGAAAACCTGTGCGTTATACAACAAAAAACGTACACATTTTAAGAGAACGGAAAAACTGCACTATTCACCCAACTTTGTACGTTTGTCTGTAAGATAAATTAAAACGCTTTTCAAATACTTTAATTGAAGAAATTTAGAAAAAAAATATATTGTGTACACACACAAATTCCTTTAAAACGATACTTTAAAATTAACCACAAAAAAATTGTTCCCGTATTTATATATAAGATTTGAATTAAAAAAATTTGAGTTAAACTTTTTCAAGTAAAAATTTAACAAAGTTTAACGGCCAATGAACTTGGTACAGTTATAATTAACTATTACTTTAACTTGCATGTAACGATTGGGGAATTCACAAGGTGCGCAAAAATGTTACAAAAGTTTTGAAAAATTATTGTTATGTTTCAAATCATTTAATCTGGGAAATTTTGACAAAACGTCTTAAGTCGAGATAAGATAGCAAAAACGTTTTTAAAAAAACTTGGTGAAGAAAAAATTTTTAACAAATAATAAAATAAACCAAAATTAAAGAAAAAATTCCTTTATAATTCAAACAAAAATGTTTTTTAAGTGAAATTCGTATGATTAACAACATTTTTTTCCACTTATTTAATTTGACTAAAGATGTTTTGTCAAAATGGCACAGAAATAATCAGACTTTTTATGTTGTGTTTATTGTTTTGTCACAACTACACAGTAATTTAAATTATTAGGGAATGCCCGCATAATTCGTTCCTTGTTATTGTTTTAAGACATATGACTTTATGACTACCTTGTGAATCCCCCAAATATGTTTTTGACAGTTATGGCAACATGTAGTTAATTATTACTGAACATGCTGAAAGAATTAGAAAAGCCATTTTTAATTTTGTATACATATGGGTTATTCCAAAGTGTTGAACGTGACAGTCGTATGCATCAAAAACGCAATAACATTTTAAACAAGATATTTTTACGTTCTCTTTACCCTTAAATTATAGCACTAAGAAAGCACTGTTATATATGCTTAAGTTTATGGAGGGCGCGATTCTAGGTCAAAGATAATGGCAAAAGAAGTAGCGGTTCGAACGTGAAAAAAACAGAAGTAGTTTTTGTGGTCATGTATAAAAAGGCGTAATTCAGCGAAAACTGGCACAATTTTTTAGTCAAACTTCTTTCCGAATTTGACGTAGCAATGTAACATTAAAATGTCTTGATTTGATTCCAAAATCTTCTGTATTTTCTTTTTTTAAAGCCAAAATCTGTAATAATTTAACTGAATAATGATCAAAATAAAATAAAAATTTACCGTTAACTCGAATAACATATTTCTCTTTGAACTCTTCCTTAGATTACAGACCATGTAAAAAAATTTTTTTGGAATAATTTTTATCAAATATCACCTCTTTTAAGAAAGATAAATATTAAAGAAAACATAAAATAAAACAGTCTCACATATAAGAAATTACGTTTGCACAACTTTGCAGTCTGATTGTTCATCTAAGTGAACAAATTTATGGGTAAATTTAAAAAATTAGTAAAATCTTAATATTTCTCTATGACAATATCGTAAAATAATCAGCTTTTAATAACTTTTAAATTTTCGGTCACGGTAGACCTTTTGACGGAAATGCCCATATTCGTTTTGTGATTACTCAAATCTATCGAAGACAATACACTTAATAAGCTGTTATACACAATATTAAAACTGTTATACACAACTTTTGTAGCAATTTATAAAAAAAAAATTATTATTTTTTGTTACAATATTTGTTTGCAAAGTTTATTATATAACATGTACATCAAAACTGTTATACAACTTATATAAACTTCTTGAACCATTATATAAAAAATTTAAACTGTCATACACCTTGTAAGAATATTTAAACAGTTTTAATATAAAAAACTAAGAACTTTCAAACTGTTATACACTTGTTAAATCTATTATAACACTATTCCGTATGTGTTTTATATTTATTGAAACTGTTATACAAAGTTAATTTTGTATAAAAATCTATATTATGAAACTGTTGTACAGATTAATATAAAAAAGGAAAAAAAAATTTAAAATTCTTTTAAACTGTTTTTAAACTAATGTCATCCGTAATCGACCAATGAGTTTTTTATTTTATACGGTTATAAATCAAACTTAAACTGCTGTACATAATTATTAACTGTTCTACATATTTACATATATGTATATAATTCTAAACTGTTATAAAGTGCCTTGAATGATAAATGTTATACATAAGTAACAGTTAAGTGTTTTATGCGGTTTTAAAAAATCACAAGAAAAAAATAAACTGTTATACCGTAAATTTTAGACTGTTATACCAATTTAAAAAAAGTTTTGAATAAACTTTTAAAATGTTATACTAGTGAATCTCAGCCTTATGCTATTATACTGATCTTTCAAAACAGGTAAACTGTTATACCGTAAATTATACACTGTTATACCATTTTTAAAAAAGTTTAGAATAAACTTTTAAAATGTTATACTGTTGAATCTCAGGATCGAATCACAAGAAAAATATAAACTGTTATACCGTTAGTTTTAGACTGTTATACCAATTTAAAAAAAGTTTTGAATAAACTTTTAAAATGTTATACTAGTGAATCTCAGCCTGATGCTGTTATACTAATCTTTCAAAACAGGTAAACTGTTATTCCGTAAATTCTTCACTGTTATATTAATTTAAAAAAAGTTTTAAATAAACTTTAAAAATGTTATACTGTTGAATCTCAGAGTTGAATCACAAGAAGAAAAAAATAAACTGTTATAACGTAAATTCTAAACTGTTACACCAATTTTAAAAAAGTTTAGAATAAACTTTAAAAAGGTTATATTGTTGAAATCTTGGAACTTAGCTGTTATACTGATATTTCAATTACAAATTTGTTATCAATGTTGAAATAATTTTCTAAACAAGAATTTCTATTAAGATTCTAAATTTGCGGCTAATTATAGATCACACTAAAATTGCTACTTAAACCCAGCACCTTCTTTTTCCTACTTAATATTTGCCAATCCATTTTATAAATCCCAAACTATTTTCCATTTTTCACACTTAATTAAACTTTATTCCAAACTATTTTAAATAAAAGTCTTCTTCTTATCTTAAAAAATGAGATAAAGAAAACTTATATTTTAAAAATCATTCAAAACTTTAACAAATTCTACATTGCAAAATTATTATTTTACAATAAAATTAAAAAAAGAAAATATTACGAAAAAAACTAAAAAAGTACGCATAATATCATTGCCACAAAATTTAAAAACAAATCAAAGAAAATTTTTACTTAACAAATTTTCAAAAATCTCTTCTGTTAGTAGAAAAAAATATTGCCAAATAGAAATTAATATTGTTAATTAATTTAGTTTAAACATATACAGATGTATGTATATTAAAGTTTAATATATATATAGATATATAGTGTATAAGTAAATATTTTTAATCATCATCTGATTCATCTTTAATAAACATACGTTGGGGAGCATGTTGTAAAGACAATGGCTGGCCAACCATGGTGACAGGCTGTTGAGGCGGTTGTAATGTTATACATTTCTTAGAGCGTTTTGGAGGCGGTAGTTCGGTGTGCGAATGACTATTTAACAAATGTTTCGAAAGATGTTGGCGAACAGCAAAGGCCTCATTGCAATTGGCCACAGGACAAGTGAGGTACCTGGTTATTTTGTTAAAAAAATAAATAAAATTAAGAAGTTTTAAAGAAAAGAGAAAGAGAGGAAAAAAAGAAATAAGAAAACATTAGTATTATGAGTGGTTCGTGTTTTATTATTAAGTTTGTCTGCCTTAATTGGCTGACAAACTTAAATTCTAGCCAGCACCTGCCCTCTAAATGACGTTGTTCATGTTTCTTAAGTAGTGATTCCTGATTGAATGAACTAGGACAAATATTGCATTTGTATTTGAACTCATCATGCATTTTCAGATGCTGCTCCAAATGGGCCTGCTGCAAGAATTTCTCATCACATTTTGAACATTCAAATGGATACTGAAGACCATGTGATTTCATATGTGTATGTAGTTGGGATTGCTGTTTAAATGTTTTCTCCGGACATCGGGGACAGTAGTAGCCGGTTATGCCGGCATGAGCTTGTAAATGTTGATTGAGCGAGGTGACTTGAGTGAATTTTTTCGGACATTGATTACAACAGTATTGTTGGACTTTATGGTGGGTTTTCATATGATTATTCAGATTGGTAACTTGGGCGAAAGAACGTCCACATTCTGGTTCAATGCACACAAACGGACGTTCACCGGTATGTAAACGTCTGTGATTATTAAGATTTGTAATCTATTAAAGGAAAACAATTAGAAAAAATATTTTTGTTTGCCCTTATTTTTACCAACCAACCTGTGTAAATGTTTTGCCACAATCTCCACAAACATAAGGACGATCATTAGTGTGTATACGCTCATGGTTCCTTAGATTGGCCGCTTGGGTAAAACCTTTTTTAAATCAAAAGAAAGCAAAAAATAACTCAAGTTTTCTTAAATTTTTTTTAACATTTACCTTTATTACAATAGTTGCACACAAATTTTCTTTCAGCTGCATGGTTACGTATGTGTGTTATCAAGGAGGATTTCCTTGAAAATGTTTTATTGCATAAAGGACATGAGCCTTCTTCGTTAAATATTAAGTCAACCTAAATTTTTAATTAAACACAATTAATTACAAAGTGTGCAAAAAAAACATCAAAATAGAACAATACAAAAAATTTTGTCTATACGTATGTATTAAAAAAAACTCGTATACTACTGTTATACTTGTATAACAGTTATAAGATTCAAACGTCAAATATAAAGAAAATGAAAGCTCAAGATTGGGCCAAAAAAAAACTAATACACTATTTAAATGGAAAACTCTTATACTTCTTAATACACAAATAAAAGAAAAAAACAGCGTTTTTATCTTTTGTAGTAAACAACTTTAAAACTCTTTTACGCAAAAATAGAAACGCTGAAGTTTTACCTAAAACTAACGAGAACTCTATCAATTTGTATATATTAGTCTTATACTATCCTTACAGCAACGCATTTTAATTTTATCACTTAAGTGATGTCATTTTAAATCTCGTATACACGATGAAACCTTAATACAACAAAATGTTATCATTTTAGTTATTAAAATTTAAACCTTTATACATAACAACGTTTTTTATTAGAAATGTTTTTACGCCTTAAATCTATAATCTGAACTCAAAACACTAAAACATTAACTTAACTGTCATAACTATAATGTTTAACTCTTATTCTGACCTCTTATGCAAAATCATTTTAAACAAATTTTATCAACAAATTACAATAACTTCTTTTTAAATATTAGCAACAGTTTTAATTAAAAAGTCTTATACGTTCTTACTGAAAACTCAGGAAAGATAACTTTAATACAAACAATATTTCAAAAACTTTTCTACAAAAAACTAAAAATACTACAATTCGAAAAAACTCTTATACAGATATAAACAAGAGCATTCAGCAAAACGTCCTATATTGCTTTTAAATTTCTTAGGAAAAAGTTTATTAAAATTCTTATATCCAAAAAGACTTATACAAAATGTATACAAAATATGAACACTTTTACAAAAAGCAGGAGCCTTATTCGAAATACTCCTACACAAAATATTTAAACTCTTATACAAACTTCTAAAAAAAACATAAACCTCGTAATCCCAAAATTATATTAAATCTATAACAAAGCTACATATAAAGTATAAACTCTTATACGAATCAACAAAAAACTCTTATACCAAAAATTATTCTCGTATATAAAGTTCCCAAAAATAAAATAAAAGCCCCAATAAAAATAAATTCCCTAATCTAACATCACTGCACACTAGGGTTGCCCGGCGGCCTGTTATAGTTCTCTTAAAAAACTTTAAAACTTTTATACGAATTATAAAAACTCTAATTAAAACATAAGCACTACAAGTAATAACTCTTATACAAAGTATAAAATTTCTTATAATACTAATTAAAAAAAACTATTATACAACAAAACTTTAATTCTCTTATAAATAAAATAATACTCTTAAACAGCATAAAACAAAACTCTTATATTTAAGTGGGGAACAAAATAGACGCTGTAGTACAACGTTACGAATAGCGCTCCAACCTGTCAAAAGTTTTTTTTAACTTTTGACAGCATGAAGTTTCAAAATACTGTCAACAGAATACGTAGTTGTAGTCGCTGCAGTTGAAGTTGAAGCGCAAAATTAAAAATTTTGAACTTTGTCGCGCTACAGAGCATTCGTCAGTTTCAGCTACGACTACAACAACTTTATTCTGTTCCAGGCCTTAGTCTACCTATAATTTAAATCTAAAAAATTTCAACTTATTTTAAAATTTCGTATAACCCAATTTAAGCTCACATTTTCTTTATTTTTTTATTTTTATAAAAAGCCCAAAAAAGATATTATTAAATCAAAAAAATGAAAACATTGTTCTACAAATTCTGCATTAATAAAACTAGTTATAAAACAAAAGAAATTGATATATACATCTAAATGTTGTATGGTCTTCTCCAATTCATAGGAGGACATCGTGATTTGTTGGATTTTATTAACACCGTTTTTACGCGGACGGCGTGGTGTTTGTTGCACTCTCTGCTTGTTTTTGAGGGAAAATATAAAATAAATTACACAAGAAGAGAAAAGTAAAATTGATATTACAATTTTATTTAAATATTTTGTTTTAATAATTTTAGGAAATTGAAAGTAAAAAAAAGAAGTAAATCAAAGCAAAATTAAAAATAATGTAATAAGTAACTTAAAAAAGCTAAGAGAACAATATAGTTTTTTGGGTTTAAAGAATAAAAAAGAATTTATAACAGAAAATATAAATGTGAAAGAGAGATACTTTAAAAAAAAACAAGTTGAATTTGTGTTAAAAGATCTGTAGTTTGTTTGAAAAGAACAAAAATTGTATTTAAAAAAAGCTTTAAAGGCAGAACTTTAAAACGATTTGTTTAAAATTTTGTTTTTAAGAAAAAATTTAAGTTATGTTTTCAGATTTTAATGTTATTTGGAAATTTTTGGGGTTCAAAAGATTAAGAACATGCTAACTTAAGTTTTAAAAATAGAGGTTATAAAGGGTGGTCCAACCATAATGCACGACGTTAATTGTGAGTCACTTGTATTTTTTGTCGTACTTATTTTGACATTTCTTTGTTTCAGTGTTTTACAAATTTTACCATGCAGAGTTACACAATTGAGCAGCGCAGCGTGTTAAGATTGTTGAAGACTTTTATGAAATCAAAATGCATTTGTGGACTTCGTAATTTTTTGATCAGCATAATTGACCAAGCGTGACCACAATCGGGAGAAATGTGCGTAAGGTTCAGCAAACCGGGCCTTTAGCAAATGTGAAAACACCTGTGCATACTCGCCTAGTTCGTTTATGGGCTGGGAGCATCGTCGGGTCGTACTTCTTCAAAAATGAGGTCGGCCAAGCAGTTACTGTGAATGGTGTTCACTATAGCGACAGAATAACGGAATTCTTGTGGCCAAAATCGAAGATATGAACCTGGACGATATGTGGTCCCAACAGGATGGTGCCACTTGCCACAAAGCCAACTAAGCAATAGTTCTTTTTTACGAAAAAAATTCAATGGATGAGTTGTCTCACATCGTGGCGACGTTAATTGGCCGTCACGATCATGTGATTTGACACCGTTGGACTTCTTTATTTAAAAGAAAAAGTGAACTGCAACAAGTCATGATCAATTCAAGAGTTAAAGGATGAGATAATTCGGCACATTAACGACATTGAATCTCAATTATGTCTAAAGAGTCATTGAAAATATGGACCATCGGATAGAGGTATGCCACCGAAGCCATGGCGAGCATTTGGCCGATATTTTGTTTCACACATAATTGTCATAGATCCTTCTATTTTATTAAGAAATATTAAGATAATTCTCTGAAAAATTTTTGTTTTATTAACATTTAACATCGTGCGTTCCAAGGTATATTTATAGCAGGTAGCCGCGAGATTACAACAATTGTACAATAAAACAAACAACAGGGCTTTTTATTGTTGTTTTGTGATACGGACTGTCAAACAGCAAAGATAAAGACAAAAAACTAGTTTACTATACCACATTTGACAGTTTGTATCATAAAATAAGCAAATAAAAAATAAACAGCTGGCTTTCCGAGACTACCTGCTATAAATATAGCTTGGTGCGTTCTTTATGTTAAGATGTTTGTTAAGGTTATTGAATTGTTATTTCTTTTAAGGTAAGGTGATTTTCAAAATCTATTTTATAACCTGTTTTGTGTTGAATTCGTTAGGATTATGTGTTATTTGTACAGGTTATGTTATGTTTTTTTAAGGTTATGAAGATTAAAAAATAATTTTTAAATATTTTTTTTTTTTTTTTTTTTGCAAATTTACTGTTAGTTGTGGTTCTTTGAGGTTATAGAGATTTTCAAAAACTTTTCCTCAACTACTTTTGACCAATTCCAGTTATGTGTAAGTTGAAAATATATTAAGAAATTCCTCTTTTAAAGTTCTGCCTAGTTTTTTTTCTCATAAAGGTGCATAAAATTAAACCATAAAAAATGTTAATTAATATCAAAAGTGTTACAAAGGTATGTGTGATAAAAATAAATAAAGTTTCAACTTACTTCTTCCGAATCGTCCTGCGATTGTAGACTATTGGTCGAATTGGTGGAGTTTTGTAATTGTTGTTGAGGCATTTGTTGTTGATTCAAATTATTCGCTGTATTGCTATTATTTGTTGTTGTATTACTATTATTATTGTTGGTGTTGTTAGCAGCAGTTGTTGCCGCCAGTGCCGGTTGACCTGTAGCAGTGGCAGTGGCAGCTACAGCCTGATAGAAGCCATTACCACTGTTTGTCAAATGTTCTGAACACTTTACACAGGTGGGTATATTATAGCCGGGAACTTGAAACAACTAAAAAGACCAGAGATTTTAAATATGATATTAGAAGGTAGGTACATAATTAGTTTTACTCGAATCCTATAAATATTGTTTCAGAAAAAAAAAATATCTATATGTACCTATTAAGATACAAATATGTGTGTAAGTAGGTATATAAGTATTTCTTCTCTTTCGAGAGTAGCAAAAAAAGCTAAGATCCTAAATAGGTACTAGTATGTACTTTAATAATAAACAGCTTTAAGGCTACTACTACTGAATTTATAAAAAATATTCATATAAAAAATTTAATGAAAAAAATAGCAAGCCTCATCATACTGTTAACATCACATTGGACAAAAAAGTAAAAAAAAAAGTAACACAGAAAAATCGAAATAATGAAAAAAAGTAATAATATAAATATAAAAAAATATATAGCCAACTCACAGCAAACTATTGTAAGGTTAGTTATCTTTACATCTCTGTCCCCTCGTTTAAACCCTACCAAGAGACAGCTTTAAAAATAACAACAAAAACAGAAAAAAAAAATAACACAACATTAAAGAAACGTATGAAATTAAAAAAAAAAAAAAAGAAAAAAACATTGTGCGCGCTAAAGAGAAGTTGTATTCTACACAAATGACGTAGAAATTGAGAAGGGTTAAGATTTAAACAGGAGTAATAATCTGACAATAAACAAATAAACAGAGGATAATGCCCAATTTTCAGGATAGTATTCAAATCTATATCAAGGTTATTTTCATATAAACTTAAATCGTATTCAAACACTAGATTGATTTTTTGAGTTTTGTTTAAAAAGTCTTATCATCTCATCGATTTCGAACGTTAACGTTCGCATAGAAAATTACATTTAAAACAAAAACAAATTGTCGAATTTTGTTTTGGTTTTAAATATAATTTTTCTATGCGAACGTTGAAGATCGAAATAGTTAAACAGGCAGTTATTAATTAAGACAAAAGTATGGTAGCACTACTAAATACATAAAAATATCACAAAAACGTGTATTCATTTACAAGGAGGCCTCCAAAAACAGCTGTATGCGATTGCTTTGCCTGTTGTTGTTTCATTGGTTTAATATTGAGACCACCTTGCTAAGTTTTTCCAATGGAAACTTAAAATGAACTTAAATGTACCACATCAGTGAATTAAGTTACATTTAAGTGTTTAGTGAAGAAAATAATTTTGTATTTAAAACGATTTTAAACATAAATGTGTTTTAATGTCAGTCCTAAAAATTGGGCATAAGACATTTTAAAACAAGAAAAAAAGTAAAGTCGGTCAAGTCCGACCACATGATAACCTACACCACAGTATTTAAAAAAAAAATTCAAAGTGTACCCTATTTTGGGAGCCATAAGAAATCTTGGATCCGCCAGAAGAAAATTATGTTTTGATTAGGGTTCAGATTTTCATGCACTAAGATATCTAAAATATGCGCTTAAAATATGCACTAAAAAAATCCAAAATATGCACTAAAAACTTGAAAATTTTCCAAAAAAAAAATCGATTTTTAATTTTACTAAAAACAAAAATATTGTTGTAAAGTTGAATTCAAATACAACTCTGTTTGTGCAACACGTATATCCTTTTGGTAACACTTGTATTATTTTACGCTGGGTCTCCACTTAGCAATTTGTATTGCTAAGTACAAGCAAAAGCGTCGGCAGAACAATGGAGCAATAATTGCTGATTATATTGCTGGAGAACATTTGAAACTGCTTTGCCAGTAATTTGCAATTTTCACCGCGAGTAGTTGTATAAAGTTTTGTGCCTCTATTTATAACAAATGTTTCGTCGTTTGCTTTTGTTGATATTGACGTTTATTTAAAAATATAATATGTATATAAAAACTTTTTCTGTATTTTGTTGAAGTATTTTGTCACTTGGCGGCTTTTTCTTGATTGCTTTTTTAATAAATAAACACACAAATAAATAAACAACCGTACAGAAAAATGAAATGTCAGATAAATGACAACTGATTTCACAGCAGATTGCTAAGCAATAATTGCTCAAGCAATCAGAAGAGCAATCATTGCGCAATGGATTGCCACTCATGTCAATTTGCGGTCTATACATCGCAAATTTAATGGAGCAATTAAATTTGACGTTTGCCGCAATAAACATTGCTACGTGGAGACCCGGGGTTAAGTATTCTTTCTTTTGAAATATTTTTTAAACGTTTTTTTTTTTTCATTTAAGGTACTTAAGGCCTAACCATAATATGCATTGCCTTGCTTAACCTACTGTCAAAAATTAACAAAAAGTCTCTCAAATGTATTTAAATAAAAAACAAAAACAAAATAAAAAAACATTTGATTCCGTACGAAATGTGCGATAAGTTTCGCGCTTTGCTTAAGCAAATGACAGTTTCATAAAACTTAACAAAAAGTTTCCTTAAGAAAAATATGGTTTGCCTCATATGATGTACATGTATTCGCACATTTGCTAAAGCCAACTTAAGAACATAATGGTTTGGCCTTTAGCTTTAAGTCAGTCGTAATAAATTACTTGACATAGAAGCATCGTTTTTAAATAACCTGGGGAATTTTCAATAAATATAAAAAATTCAGTCTATTGTTATTCAAATATCTTAAAAAAAAACTTAAATAACGATGTAATTTAAGTTTTTGTTTGTTTAAAAAAAGTAGTGTTTTATTAAAGGTAAAACTTTGTCTTTCACTTGAAGAATGCCAATGCAAAATTTATTTTTAGATCCCACTTTGATTCAAGATTGGATCAAAAATATTTGAAATTTATTTTATTTTTTAAAATCCCTAATTTTTTTTTTTTTTTTGTAAAACGTCTAGCCAGGTGCCCATATTATTAATAATGGCTGCGGTGGAAGGGGAATCAAGGGATACATTTCATTAAAAATTGCAATATAATCGAATTGGCTTCTAACTTCCTCTGCAACGAGGTATAACCCATGTGCCAAGCAAGTAGCTTGTAACAGTTTTGGATAACATATTTTAAGCGCTTTGGAAGCCTTAACCATGCAGCATCGGTTTAAAATAGAAGGATCTTTTGTCGAAATCTTGAAAAGCTTGTATTAAAAGCAAAGCTCCAAATTTAAAAATTTGTTGGAATGTTTTGTTGTGTATTTAAAAATTTTATTTAAGAACTTTTTTTAAAATATGGAAATTAAAAAAAAATCACTCAAAAATTTCAAAATATGCAAAGATGTGCATTCAAAACCATATATGCATTTTCACCAAAATATGCAACAATATGCAAAAACAAATCGATGCCATTTGAACGCAAAATTCTTGATTCGGAAAGATAATTATTGTTCGACATCGTTCTTAGACTATCGACAAAAAACATGCATTTGAATGGAAATCGCATCCCTAGTTATGAGGTTATGATACATGTAAAAGTTCTTTGTGCTTAAAAGCATATAAATCATATATTCTATCCTGGTTTTAAAAATTCCAAGATTTCTATGGCAGCAGCTAAACGTTCAAGCTTTTCGCATATACTTTACTGCATTTTAAAATTAATTTAAACGTATAGTCGGCCCACATGTAGGGATCAAAAACACAATAGCATTTCGAATGATAGGACAGGGATAGGAAGAACGTTTTGCGTTATGAGTTTAAAGGTGTTTTTGGTTCGTTTTCAGCCTTTACAGGCATTTTTGTTTGTTTTCAGAAAAAATAAACAAAACATTTTATGATTACGCAACTATACTTGGAGCTCTAACATTTAGCTTCCAGCAACAAAACTTATTGAAAAAAACTTATATATACCCTTTTCCACCTGTGGTGAAGATTATACCCTTCATGTTATTTAGATGTTAGTCAAAAGACATTAATTTATTTAACTACCATTTGTTTTAACCGTTTAAGAACAATCTGGCTTACGACTATTTACCCTATTGCAGGCAAAAGTTTTTCCGATCAATCAACAAACGTCTTTCGGTTAGCTCTTTTTACTTATCTATCGATATCAAAATTTCGATGAAAATTTTATAGAAGTTTGCATAGATTTCATTATGCTCTCTGCCAAGTTTGCAAAAAAAATAGTGCATTTTTTTAAATACCATTGATTTGTATGCCAATTAATGCAGTACTTTTACATATTATTGAAACACATCATGAATAGTGCAATATAATTGCATTATCACTAGAGTAGTGCAAAAATAATGATGCATTATTGTTGCATTATTATTAAAACATATTACACCGAACTTAAATATAACTTGCGCATTTTTATCATAAACCTGAACAATTATGACATTTTTTTAATTTGTGCAATTGTAAATTAAGGAAAAAGGTTTACTGTAAGCAAAGCAAATTTATTAATACAATATAATATTTCGTACAATTTGAAAGAACAAATACGGCGCATTTAAAAATAAATAATGTAATGCAAAAAATTGTGCATTAAAATGGTTAAAGGCAATGGTGATACAATTCACTTTCATTTCCATTGATTAGGTTTAATGTAATTAAATTGTCAATACATTAGCATATTTAAGGCATTTTTCTGGTACACCGTAATAGAAGCATGAGTTTTCAATGGTTCTCCACCAGTAATCGGTTTTAAAACAGGTGAAATTGAAATATGTACGGTCCTCTCCCAGACAAATGGTTTTAAAAGTGAGTTTTTAAACTCACTTTGTGCATATGGTTAATCTTGAAAACTGAAACTAAGTCCGCTTACAATGATGCACGACCTGCTTCCTCGCTCAGAGTAGTTTTAAGAACCCCTTCAGTAAGAACCAATTTCCACTTTGCGCCTAGCATTTGGGTTACTAATTTGATAAAGAAAATTTGTCGTCTGAAAACATTACAGTAATTACAGTTGCTAATGAAGGTTGGAAGCAACTCAACTTCAGTTCAGTGGCCATCCATAATCGACCTATTAATGTTATTTTTGTTAACTTCTTTGAAGTTTTTATATACACTAGGATCGCCCGGTGGCCGAAATTCGACTACTCGACATTTACTTTCGAGAAAGCCTGTGCGTTATACAACAAAAACGTACACATTTTAAGAGAACGGAAAAACTGCAGTAATCACCCAACTTTGTACGTTTAATTGAAGAAATTTAGAAAAAAAATATATTTTGCATATCTACACACAAATTCCTTTAAAACGATATATGTATGTATGTTTCATTAAAATCGGTGGGCGATAAGATACTTAAAAATCAACCACAAAAAAATTGTTCTCGTATTTATATATAAGATAAATCTAAATATGGGCATTTCCTGGGGTCACGAAGGTACGTTCGTACGCTTTTATGTACAACTAATATAGAAAACAAAACTTTTCCTAGCATTTTTTTTGTGATTCGATAGCATTTGGGTAGCTCTATGTTTAGTGCAAAAGATGGATTTCATCGAGTTAAAGTTTTCATAATGATAGTTACAAACGTGTGGTCCCGAACGTACGCAAAATAGAAGTCAACTTTGGCTGACAGTAGTGAAATGTAAAAATCTGCAAATTGGAACGGAATATTCAAAAGTGATTAATTTATTTTAAAAGTGTATTAATGTAGGTCTCTATCCAGTATTTTTGTTTAATTGGCTTAAGTACCGGTCGCGAACGTACGATTTTTCCATATGTTTTTGTATTATTATCACCATGCATTTTTCCATAAATATCTTCAAATTGCCCTAACGAAAAACTTTATACGCAATTTACAATTGATTGTAATTGAGAGAATATGAAGAAAAAGTGCAAACATAACATATTTTTTGCATGTAAATATTTATATAAAAATGTCTTTAAAAGTAGCTTAAAATGATAATATAAAATTTTCCTGTTTCCAGCCCGATTTGCTCAAGTAAAACAGCTGAGACATGCTATGAAACCAGTGTATTATATAAAAAAACATAGACTTTTTTAATAATAAACAATAAAAGACGATCATTATCCACATTTTATTTTTCCATCCTGGTTTACCATTCTGAGGAAATGCCCATATGTAGTATGACTAAGATCTCATTTTAATAGTCTTTTTGTGATTTTCTTTTTGGTAAAAGTTTTCAAAAACAAAAACCGTTACTTGGATGTTAGATATAATTTTATTGAAATTAGATAATTTTACTTCATCTTAAAAGCATTTTTAAATTCTGTATATGGTAACACTGGTTAAAGCTTTCTTTGGGCCGGTTCACACATGTAAAGTTTGACTCGTCAAATCTTGAGTTTTTAGGAGAGAGGGGAAGAGAAATGCCATCTCTCCTAAAAGCTCAAGACTTGACGAGTCAAATTTGACGTGTGTGAACAGGCACTTTGTGTTAATAGTTATTTAAAACAAGGGGGACTCAAGTAATATTTTCCACAATTAAACCCCTTTTACAAGGCACGCACCTGTATGATACGTAATGTTGTTTTATTTTGCTTTAATACTTGTATTCTTTTATATGCAATTTTTTTTTTTTTGTGTTTTGTATTTTTTTTTTTTTTTTTTTTTTGTTGTTCAAGTTAAAATTATTGAAGCAAATGGACGGTTTATAAGGGTGTACAAACTCAACATTAAAGACTTTAAATATAAAATATATATAAAAAGTATAAAAAAAAATAGAATTACAAATAAAAGTAACAAAATTAAATGAAAAAAATCGCAAGAAAATCGTATACCTACAAAAAAAAATACATAAAATCAGAACTTAAAATGTTAATTGCGAAAATTAAAAAACTTAAACAAAATTTGAAAATTCTAATCCTTTTTAAAAACTATTGCATTTCTTCTAAGAATAACAAACCGCTTTTAATAAAAAAAATTATTTCGCTTGCTACAATTGTTTTTTTAATTTCCTCTGTTTGTTTGTATTATTTTTTTTTTTTTTTTTTTTTTTTTGTTATTTGTTTTGATCATTCAAGTTTATTATTTATGTGTTTATATTTTCTTTTTTTATATATTTTTTTTATTCAAAATATTCTTGATTTACTTGCAAACACAAAACACTTGTCGCTTTATGAAAAGTTTTCGTCCAACAAAAAACTTTTTAATTTTTATGCACATACAGAACACGGAAAACACAGAGAAACACACTGAATGTGTGTGTTACCACCCTTAAAATACATAGAAGAAGCAGCAGAAGGCAGAAGAAGACGTAAAAACTGTAGCAACAACAACAATGTCAACTACCCCTTGCTACGATTACATGAAAATGTACTGACATTTAAGAAAGCAAAGTTGTCAATATGCTTAACTTTTTACGTGTTTTAGCGATTTTTATACCCTCCACCACCACTAGTCGTGAATGAGGGTATACTTAGTTTGTCATATTATTCATCTCAGATCTTAAAGTAAATGGGCATTTCCCCAGAATGGTCTACCAGGACGAAAAAATAAAATGTTGTTGTTCTTATAAAAGAATGGTTTCCTAGCATATCTGAGCTGTTTTACTTGAGGAAATTGGGCTGGAAACTGGAAAATTTTATATTTTTATGTATTTTCTACTTCTAAAGACATTTTTATATACTTATTTTACATGCAAGAAATATGTTATGTTTACACTCTTTCTTCATAATCTCTCCATTACATTTTGTTAAGGAAATTTTAAGACATTTATGGGAAAATGCGTGGTGATAATAATAAAAAAACATATGGAAAAATAAACGTTCGCGACCGGTACATAAGCCAATTAAATAAAAACCAAGAGAGATATTTTATTTTGTAAATACTGGATCGAGACCTACATTAATACACTTTTAAAATAAATTAATCCCTTTTAAAAATTCCGTTTCATTTCGCAGATTTTTACATTTCACTACTGTCAGCCGAAGTTGACTTCTATTTTGCGTACGTTCGTGACCACACGTTTATAACTCTTATTATGAAAACTTAAATACGATGAAATCCAACTTTTGTACTAAACATAGAGCTACCCAAATGCTTTCGAATCACAAAAAAAATTATAGGAAAAGTTTTGTTTTTCTATATTATTTGTACATCAAAAGCGTACGAACGTACGTTCGTGACCCCAGGAAATGCCCATATAAGATATTCTGGCTCTGTGAGTAATTCTAAGTCGATTTAGCAATGTACGTCCTTCCGTCTGTCGAAAACACGCTCACTTAAAATAAAAAAATCAGAAAAGTTTGGAATTGAAATCCAGCAAAATCGGTTCAGTTGAATAAGAGTTGTGAATCCAAATATGGAACCACCACCCTAAACAATTGATAATTTTGTTACAAATCTTACATAAATGGTGGATTTATTCACGGATTGATATTAAATTTTGCACAAATTCGTTCTATAAGTATGAATAGAAAACATACTGTTTGAAGATCAGTCCATAATTCCCTTATAAAGCCTGCTCTAGGAAAAAAGTTTAGTACGCCTACAATTGTAGCAAATTACGCCATTAAAATTACATTTGGTACGTCACGATTTCAAGGACTAAAAATCAAACTGTAAATTTTCGTAAAGATCGTACTATAATTTTCCATAGGCCCCATATAAAGCCCCCTCTCGACAAAAAGTTTAGTATGCCTTAAACTGTAACAAATAATGCTACTGTAATACAATTTGGTATGTCACAGTTTTAAAGAACGAACAATCCCACTGTTTAATTTCGTGAAGAACGGTCTATAATTTACTATAGTTCACATATAAAGCCGAGTGTCAGTGAACAGTTAAGGTACGCCTAAAATTGCAACGAATACTGTTTTTGTAGAAGAATTTGGTCTTTCCAAGTTTCAAATTGCTTAAAATCACATTAGAAAACGTCTTTAAAATCTATTTACAATTTACCATATTTCCCCATAAAATGCACGCTCTGGGAAAACTTTTAAATAGCAGATATTGATGATGTGGTAAAATTTGGTCTAATTCAGCATCAGATGGCTAGAAAAAATACCACGCAATGTTGTAATAATCGGTCCATAATTTACGTTAGGTCTCATTTTAAGCAGCCTTCTGAACACCACTTAAAACTATTGATATTGTGGTAAAATTTGGTCCAATTCAGCATCAGATGGCTAGAAAAAATACCACGCAATGTTGTAATAATCGGTCCATAATTTACATTAGGTCTCATTTTAAGCAGCCTTCTGAACACCACTTATAACTATTGATGTTGTGGTAAAATTTGGTCCAATTCAGCATCAGATGGCTAGAAAAAATACCACGTAATGTTGTAATAATCCGTCCATAATTTACATTAGGTCTCATTTTAAGCAGCCTTCTGAACACCACTTAAAACTATTGATGTTGTGGTAAAATTTGGTCCAATTCAGCATCAGATGGCTAGAAAAAATACCATGCAATGTTGTAATAATCGGTCCATAATTTTCCTTAGGTCTCATTTTAAGCAGCCTTCTGAACACCACTTAAAACTATTGATGTTGTGGTAAAATTTGGTCCAATTCAGCATCAGATCGCTAGAAAAAATACCACGCAATGTTGTAATAATCGGTCCATAATTTACATTAGGTCTCATTTTAAGCAGCCTTCTGAACACCACTTAAAACTATTGATGTTGTGGTAAAATTTGGTCCAATTCAGCATCAGATGGCTAGAAAAAATACCATGCAATGTTGTAATAGTCGGTCCATAATTTTCCTTAGGTCTCATTTTAAGCAGCCTTCTGAACACCACTTAAAACTATTGATGTTGTGGTAAAATTTGGTCCAATTCAGCATCAGATGGCTAGAAAAAATACCACGCAATGTTGTAATAATCGGTCCATAATTTACCTTAGGTCTCATTTTAAGCAGCCTTCTGAACACCACTTAGAACTATTGATGTTGTGGTAAAATTTGGTCCAATTCAGCATCAGATGGCTAGAAAAAATACCACGCAATGTTGTAATAATCGGTCCGTAATTTACATTAGGTCTCATTTTAAGCAGCCTTCTGAACACCACTTAAAAACTATTAAACGCTATAACAAATTTCGCTACTATATCGAAATTTGTTCTAATTTTTAAGAGTCAGTTAGTCTTTACTTTCTGTTCTGTTACGAATCAGCTGATTTGTTTTTGTTATTAAAAAACCTGTGAAATTGATTAGTTTTTCTGTTCTGTTGCGGTTCAGTTTGTTAAAATCAAAAACTTGTTTAGTTATTGTAAGTGACAGCAAAATAAATAATATAAAATACATATTTATGTTGAAATAAACTTTTTTTTTTATTTTAGGAATTCATAAAATTTAATTTGTTCAAATTTATTTGCATTAAAGTGATTGAAATAAAACAAGTTAGAGTTCGAATGTTTAAGGAGTAATATTTGTATGATGTTATTATTATCTTAAACTGTGACGATTTGATATTAACTATGGTTTTAGGCGACTAAACTGTTTTCCGGTAGTAGGGTTTATATGGGGCCTAGGGTAAATTATGGACCGATCATCACGAAATTCCACAGTATCATTTATAGTCCTATAAAACTGTGACGAGCCGAAATTTGTTATGATTGCATTATTTTTTACGGTTTTAGGCGTACTAAACTGTTTTCCGGTAGTAGGGTTTATATGGGGCTTAGGGTAAATTATGGACGGATCTTCACGAAATTTAACAGCGTGATTTCCAGTCAAATAAAATAAATTTTTGCTAAATCTTATCTCATTCCATGCCTTGTTCCAGCATTTATGTTATTTTTTGTAACAAAATTATCAATTTTTTTAGGTGGTCGTTCCACATATTGATTCATAGCTCTGGTCCTACTGGGTATTCATTCGATTAACCGTTAACCGGTTAACCGATTAATTACTACCCGATTAACTGATCGGTTAATTTAAAATTGCGTTTTTTCGATTAACGATTAAACCGGTTAATTTCAGTCGATTAACCGGTATAACAAAATTTTGAATTTTTTGTAGTATTATAACAAATTTGTTTGTGTTTTTTATTATTTGTTTCGTCTCATATTCAAAAGGTATGTGTTCAGAAAATATTTTTTCATACAATATATTTTCTTCTAGCAATACATTCTTAAGATACAGTACAAAAACAGAAACTAAGGGATTCGGAAATAAAGTTTTTTGCAGAATGTGCGGTGCTGAGTTATGCCAGATGGTGGCCTGACAACAGAAGAAACTCTCGATAGTAACCGAAACAATTAGAAGTGATCAAAATTTTAAAAAATTAAAACAGTACTATAATGACATAATGGAAGATTTTATATGTTTAGAGAAATCCAGGAAAAAGACTGAGAAATTAGATATTCTGTATTATGGATTGCTTTGGATTTCTCTAACATCTTCGATAAATGCAAGAATTTTTCTCCAAGTCAAGATTTAACAAATCTAAAGAAAATAATCGCTTAAATGCTAAACATTCAAACCAAATTATTTTTCGAACGTAAGGGGTCGCGAACTTACGATTTTTTCATATGTTTTTTTATTGTTATCACCATGAATTTTCCCAAAAATATCTTAAAATTTCCTTAACAAAAACCTAATACTCAATTTACAATTGATTGTAATGGAGAGATTGTGAAGAAAATGTTAACATAACATTTTTTTTTTTGCATGTAAAGTAATTATGTATATAAAAATGTATTTAGATGTAACTTTAAAAAATATAAAGTTTTCCAGTTTCCAGCCCAATTTCCTCAAGTAAAACAGCTGAGTGATGGATGGAGAGATTGTGAAGAAAATGTTAACATAACATTTTTTTTTTTTGCATGTAAAATAATTATATAAAAATGTATTTAGATGTAACTTTAAAAAATATAAAGTTTTCCAGTTTTCAGCCCAATTTCCTCAAGTAAAACAGCTGAGATGTGCTATAAAAACCATTCTTTTATAAAAACATAGACTTTTTTTATAATAATAAACAATGAAAGACGATGCTTATCAACATTCTATTCTTTCATCCTGGTAGAACATTCTGTGGGAATGCCCATATGTATTAATTAGTATTGCATTTTTTTTGTTTGCTCATTTTAGTCCAAGAATTGTTTTGTTTGTTATGTTATTGTTTTTTTTTTTTTTTCAATAATAAACTCCAAATAATAAATAATTTTTTCATTTTTATTTATTGAAATTACTTAATTTATAACAAAACTTTATTAATCGGTTAACCGATCAATAGCAATATTAACCGATTATTAACCGATTAAACCAAAACCTCGGTTAATTAATCGAGCGATTAACCAATTAAAGCAAAAGCCCGATTAAATGAATACCCTAGGTCGTACTGAACCGATTTTGCTGGATTTCAATCCCAAACTGCTTAGGATGACTACAAGCAATTTGGCACCAACTTTGTTCATTTCTTTTGAGTTGTTCGAAAGTGAGCGTGTTTTCAACAGACGGACAGACGGACATGGCTTAATCGACTTAGAATTACTCAAGGACCCAGAATATATATACTTTATGGGGTCTGAGATGAATAATAAAAAAGTTTCACACGGAATGACAAACTTAATATACCCTCTTCACAACTAATTGTGGTGGAGGGTATAACAATGGACGGTGCAAAACTGATAAATTTGTCATAAATGGCTGATAAGTTGCTACAGAAAAAGTAACTATTACAATTTCGTAACCGAACGGCACGGAACAGAGCAAAAGCAGAAAGTAAAGACTAATTCTGCCTTTAGGTTTTTTAATACCAGAAAACACTCTGTAGTATTTTGTGATGATTGTTCCATAATTTGCCATGGGTTCAATATAAATACCCCATCGAAAAAAATTTTACTTTGGCTAAAACTGTAACGAATCAAGATATTTTACTTAAATGTTTTCAAATTAACGAAATAAAAGCATAAAGCTTTCTGACTGTCGCTCAATAACTTAACATATGGAGGAACCCTCAGAGCTGAATCGAACCAACTCATAAAATAAAATGCATATACATATGTATTTCAAAACTGGTGTGAAATTCTTCGCAAATTTTAACTCTATCGAGTTCGGTAACGGACTAAATCAAAAAGTTTTTCGTTCCAAAGGTAACGGTAATATACCCATGTCAACGGCTCCAGAAATTAATGACAATTCACTTACTTAAACTCAAAATATTATCGAATTTTCATTTTTGACTTGGTTCGCTTCAGCTCTGAGCCCTCCATATGTAGGTTACACCTACGATCGGTAAAATAAGGGCGCCGCGTTTTCTTTTTTCTCTTTTATACTCTTTTATTATGTGCGTGCAGTGTTGCTTTTGCGCAAATATATGTAAGTATGTTGTGCAACCTCCTCCATTTTCAAAATTACGGCATATCTCGCAAAGAAGAGCTAACCTTAAAAAAACGGATAGCACCACTGGAATCAGCGTATCCGAATTAGGTTAAAACGCCAGGTGCCCGGCTTGTCTGTTTTTTTTTTTAACTAGCACAGTGTTATTATTAAGATATCTTCATCTATATTAGATTTGTTTGCCTTTAAGTGATTTTAGGAAGGGGGGTTTAAATGGCACCTATAGTTAATTTTGGACCTACCGGCACAACATTTCATCATGACATAAAAAGTTGTCGTAAAATTATTTATTTATTATTATTGTCGCCAATATGTATGTGTCAATGTCAGCATCCATTAAGGTAGAAGTACAAAGTTAAACTAGTGTTTTTTCATAGAACAAGTTACATGCAAAATATTTTGACGCGTTTGCGCCAGAAAGTTGGTTAACTTTGAACTTTTTAACGCGTGTGTATTTTTGACAAGTAATCAGCTGACAATTAAATAGTATAATTTAACAAATTTGTGAATCATGAAGAAAAAACTTATTGAAGAGGTTAAAAAGCAAACAATATATATAAATAGAGCAGATTCAATCAAATAAAAAAAATCTTGATATTTTTTATGTACAAATAAGTAAATAAATAAAAAACAGCTTACAGGAATGGCTTTTATAACGCGAGTTGTGTAACTTGCCATTTTTCATGCGCTGAAGTTTTTAAACGCAGGACACACATCGACGAATTAACGCGTGTTATGTACTTCTACCTTTAGAAAGTAATGGCATTAAAAGCTTTTTTCGGGATTACTATTTTTATGGGAGCTATGGACAATTATGTACCGGTTCCAAATAAATTTGGTAGAATTATTTAGATTGCAATAAAATTAGTTTGGACCAAATTTAATCTAAAATGTACATACCAACATTAAAAGTTTATGGGGACAAAGACAGATTTTCACCATTTTTATTAGGCTAGGGCAATTAGACGCTATATTTTTTTTTTTTTTTTTTAATTCCCTAAGCTTATCCCGCGAAGCTTTACGCTTGTCTGCAGGAACCAGAGTCTCTGGCGGGAATCGAACCCGCAACCCCGGAGCTGATAGACTAGCTCACTACCAGCTAGCCTACCGGGGCCCTCAATTTCATCAAATTGTCTCTTTATTGCGACCTGTACTTTCCACACAAGTGTTTCATGGACAGCTTGGCGGGCAGCCATCGTTAGATTGATTCACAAAGTGATTTTAAGTAGATCGGTTCGTCTAGGATAATTTGTTCAAAGTGTAACGAATATCAGCACAAACTCATAATTTTAAGTAGATCGGTTCGTCTAGGATAATTTGTTCAAAGTGTAACGAATATCAGCACAAACTCATAATACCCTCTTCATTATTTTAGGTACAATTACAAAATTAGGTGCTGCCAAGTTGTGTTACTGTCAAAAGTTGTAAGACGACAAAAGTTTGCCATAAAACAATAATTTTAAATAAAAAAAAAAAACTATGAAAAACTCTCGATAGTATTAAAAACCATCGATAGTGTCCATAGTGCTGTCTATTGTTATCAATATCCTACAGCCCTTTTAGCGTTTTTTATATCGTAATTTTTGAATTAAGTACATTAATTACACTGCGGAACAGTAAGTTTCAGGGTTGCCGTTTGAAAAAACTTTATCCGACCAAAATTGCCTGCAAAACCTACCAAAATCCTTTGAAACCGACCGAATTTTTGAAATATTTAAAAACAATTATATCGTCATGAAAATAAAAAATTTTCAGTAGCGATACGACTGAGATTACAAAAACAGTTTTTAAGGGTAGTGTCAATCATGCGTAATGTGTTAACGATATTAACCAGAAAACCGCGTTGTTATAATCACAATAGCTGCCTTTTTATTAAGTTTTTATCTCTCTTTTTATTTAAAATGAACATAGGTCCTTTTGCATTTTATATGACGATATGTATGTATATGGGGGATTTCTTGTCAAGTGACCCAATTTTTAAATCGATGTCTTCCGATTTTGGTGAAATTAGCACCAAGCTTAGTCGTATTAAATAGTAGTTTAGACACAAATTTTCAACAAGATCGGTCAAAAAGTTTCTGAGATAATGCGGGTCTTTTTTTAAAAAAGATTGATCAAACAGCTATCGAAACTACTTGGGACAAATTTTTCTAACACCAATAGCTTACATGGATGAGAAGGAACACCTGTATGGCCAAAATGTCAAATTTTGACCCCCTTTATCTCAGAAACTTTTTGACCGATCTTGTTGAAAATGTGTGTCTTAACTACTATTTAAAAGGACTAAGCTTGGTGCTAATTTCACCCAAATCGGAAGACATCGATTTAAAAATTGGGTCACTTGACATGAAATCCGCCATATGTATTTTTGATGTGTGTGAAGATAAATACGTATTTAACTAGTGGAGACATCCACCACAATTTCTTAACAGCAACTATTTTCAGTTAACATTGTACTTAACAGTGCTACTGTAATAGAAAAAAGTGTATTTAGGACGATTTTTAGGTCAATGGAACAGGTTGCACATAGGAATATAGATCTTTATAGGATTCAGGTAGTGGGATATCTGAAATAATTTTGGAATTTCAGAAATTCAGATTTGAAAAATCTCGTTTTTTACGGAAATTTCTGGAGAAGATTAGTGACCATTTTGGAAAAATAGGGAATGTTACTAGCAACACACTATATGGAAATGTTGCTCCAAGGGGTCCTCTTTAGGACCGTAGTAGTGGTATATCTGGAATAATTATGGAAATTCAGAAAATTGAATTTTAAAAAAGTGCTATTTTGAAAAATGTTAAAAGTGGACTTTATGGACATTGGACAATTTGGAGAAATGGTGATAGTTACTAATATGACACCATATAGGAATGGGGAAGAAGAGAGTCCTAAAGAGGATTCTGGCAGTGCGATATCTGAAATAATTTTGGAATTTCAGAAATTCAGATTTGAAAAATCTCGTTTTTTACGGAAATTTCTGGAGAAGATTAGTGACCATTTTGGAAAAATAGCGAATGTTACTAGCAACACACTATATGGAAATGTTGCTCCAAGGGGTCCTCTTTAGGACCGTAGTAGTGGTATATCTGGAATAATTATGGAAATTCAGAAAATTGAATTTTAAAAAAGTGCTATTTTGAAAAATGTTAAAAGTGGACTTTATGGACATTGGACAATTTGGAGAAATGGTGATAGTTACTAATATGACACCATATAGGAATGGGGAAAAAGAGAGTCCTAAAGAGGATTCTGGTAGTGGGATATCTGAAATAATTTTGGAATTTCAGAAATTCAGATTTGAAAAATCTCGTTTTTTACGGAAATTTCTGGAGAAGATTAGTGACCATTTTGGAAAAATAGGTAATGTTACTAGCAATACACTATATGGAAATGTTGCTCCAAGGGGTCCTCTTTAGGACCGTAGTAGTGGTATATCTGGAATAATTATGGAAATTCAGAAAATTGAATTTTAAAAAAGTGCTATTTTGAAAAATGCTAAAAGTGGACTTTATGGACATTGGACAATTTGGAGAAATGGTGATAGTTACTAATATGACACCATATAGGAATGGGGAAGAAGAGAGTCCTTAAGAGGATTCTGGTAGTGGGATATCTGAAATAATTTTGGAATTTCAGAAATTCAGATTTGAAAAATCTCGTTTTTTACGGAAATTTCTGGAGAAGATTAGTGACCATTTTGGAAAAATAGGGAATGTTACTAGCAACACACTATATGGAAATGTTGCTCCAAGGGGTCCTCTTTAGGACCGTAGTAGTGGTATATCTGGAATAATTATGGAAATTCAGAAAATTGAATTTTAAAAAAGTGCTATTTTGAAAAATGTTAAAAGTGGACTTTATGGACATTGGACAATTTGGAGAAATGGTGATAGTTACTAATATGACACCATATAGGAATGGGGAAGAAGAGAGTCCTAAAGAGGATTCTGGTAGTGGGATATCTGAAATAATTTTGGAATTTCAGAAATTCAGATTTGAAAAATCTCGTTTTTTACGGAAATTTCTGGAGAAGATTAGTGACCATTTTGGAAAAATGGGGAATGTTACTAGCAATACACTATATGGAAATGATGCTCCAAGGGGTCCTCTTTAGGACCGTAGTAGTGGTATATCTGGAATAATTATGGAAATTCAGAAAATTGAATTTTAAAAAAGTGCTATTTTGAAAAATGCTAAAAGTGGACTTTATGGACATTGGACAATTTGGAGAAATGGTGATAGTTACTAATATGACACCATATAGGAATGGGGAAGAAGAGAGTCCTTAAGAGGATTCTGGTAGTGGGATATCTGAAATAATTTTGGAATTTCAGAAATTCAGATTTGAAAAATCTCGTTTTTTACGGAAATTTCTGGAGAAGATTAGTGACCATTTTGGAAAAATAGGGAATGTTACTAGCAACACACTATATGGAAATGTTGCTCCAAGGGGTCCTCTTTAGGACCGTAGTAGTGGTATATCTGGAATAATTATGGAAATTCAGAAAATTGAATTTTAAAAAAGTGCTATTTTGAAAAATGTTAAAAGTGGACTTTATGGACATTGGACAATTTGGAGAAATGGTGATAGTTACTAATATGACACCATATAGGAATGGGGAAGAAGAGAGTCCTAAAGAGGATTCTGGTAGTGGGATATTTGAAATAATTTTGGAATTTCAGAAATTCAGATTTGAAAAATCTCGTTTTTTACGGAAATTTCTGGAGAAGATTAGTGACCATTTTGGAAAAATAGAGAATGTTACTAGCAACACACTATATGGAAATGTTGCTCGAAGGGGTCCTCTTTAGGACCGTAGTAGTGGTATATCTGGAATAATTATGGAAATTCAGAAAATTGAATTTTAAAAAAGTGCTATTTTGAAAAATGTTAAAAGTGGACTTTATGGACATTGGACAATTTGGAGAAATGGTGATAGTTACTAATATGACACCATATAGGAATGGGGAAGAAGAGAGTCCTAAAGAGGATTCTGGTAGTGGGATATCTGAAATAATTTTGGAATTTCAGAAATTCAGATTTGAAAAATCTCGTTTTTACGGAAATTTCTGGAGAAGATTAGTGACCATTTTGGAAAAATAGGGAATGTTACTAGCAACACACTATATGGAAATGTTGCTCCAAGGGGTCCTCTTTAGGACCGTAGTAGTGGTATATCTGGAATAATTATGGAAATTCAGAAAATTGAATTTTAAAAAAGTGCTATTTTGAAAAATGTTAAAAGTGGACTTTATGGACATTGGACAATTTGGAGAAATGGTGATAGTTACTAATATGACACCACATAGGAATGGGGAAGAAGAGAGTCCTTAAGAGGATTCTGGTAGTGGGATATCTGAAATAATTTTGGAATTTCAGAAATTCAGATTTGAAAAATCTCGTTTTTTACGGAAATTTCTGGAGAAGATTAGTGACCATTTTGGAAAAATAGGGAATGTTACTAGCAACATCTATATGGAAATGTTGCTCCAAGGGGTCCTCTTTAGGACCGTAGTAGTGGTATATCTGGAATAATTATGGAAATTCAGAAAATTGAATTTTAAAAAAGTGCTATTTTGAAAAATTTTAAAAGTGGACTTTATGGACATTGGACAATTTGGAGAAATGGTGATAGTTACTAATATGACACCATATAGGAATGGGGAAGAAGAGAGTCCTAAAGAGGATTCTGGTAGTGGGATATCTGAAATAATTTTGGAATTTCAGAAATTCAGATTTGAAAAATCTCGTTTTTTACGGAAATTTCTGGAGAAGATTAGTGACCATTTTGGAAAAATAGGGAATGTTACTAGCAACACACTATATGGAAATGTTGCTCCAAGGGGTCCTCTTTAGGACCGTAGTAGTGGTATATCTGGAATAATTATGGAAATTCAGAAAATTGAATTTTAAAAAAGTGCTATTTTGAAAAATGTTAAAAGTGGACTTTATGGACATTGGACAATTTGGAGAAATGGTGATAGTTACTAATATGACACCACATAGGAATGGGGAAGAAGAGAGTCCTTAAGAGGATTCTGGTAGTGGGATATCTGAAATAATTTTGGAATTTCAGAAATTAAGATTTGAAAAATCTCGTTTTTTACGGAAATTTCTGGAGAAGATTAGTGACCATTTTGGAAAAATAGGGAATGTTACTAGCAACACACTATATGGAAATGTTGCTCCAAGGGGTCCTCTTTAGGACCGTAGTAGTGGTATATCTGGAATAATTATGGAAATTCAGAAAATTGAATTTTAAAAAAGTGCTATTTTGAAAAATGTTAAAAGTGGACTTTATGGACATTGGACAATTTGGAGAAATGGTGATAGTTACTAATATGACACCATATAGGAGATTTTTCAAATCTGAATTTCTGAAATTCCAAAATTATTTCAGATATCCCACTACCAGAATCCTCTTTAGGACTCTCTTCTTCCCCATTCCTATATGGTGTCATATTAGTAACTATCACCATTTCTCCAAATTGTCCAATGTCCATAAATTCCACTTTTAAAATTTTTCAAAATAGCACTTTTTTAAAATTCAATTTTCTGAATTTCCATAATTATTCCAGATAACCCACTACTACGGTCCTAAAGAGGACCCCTTGGAGCAACATTTCCATATAGTGTGTTGCTAGTAACATTCCCTATTTTTCCAAAATGGTCACTAATCTTCTCCAGAAATTTCCGTAAAAAACGAGATTTTTCAAATCTGAATTTCTGAAATTCCAAAATTATTTCAGATATCCCACTACCAGAATCCTCTTAAGGACTCTCTTCTTCCCCATTCCTATGTGGTGTCATATTAGTAACTATCACCATTTCTCCAAATTGTCCAATGTCCCTAAAGTCCACTTTTAACATTTTTCAAAATAGCACTTTTTTAAAATTCAATTTTCTGAATTTCCATAATTATTCCAGATATACCACTACTACGGTCCTAAAGAGGACCCCTTGGAGCAACATTTCCATATAGTGTGTTGCTAGTAACATTCCCTATTTTTCCAAAATGGTCACTAATCTTCTCCAGAAATTTCCGCAAAAAACGAGATTTTTCAAATCTGAATTTCTGAAATTCCAAAATTATTTCAGATATCCCACTACCAGAATCCTCTTTAGGACTCTCTTCTTCCCCATTCCTATATGGTGTCATATTAGTAACTATCACCATTTCTCCAAATTGTCCAATGTCCATAAAGTCCACTTTTAACATTTTTCAAAATAGCACTTTTTTAAAATTCAATTTTCTGAATTTCCATAATTATTCCAGATATACCACTACTACGGTCCTTAAGAGGACCCCTTGGAGCAACATTTCCATATAGTGTGTTGCTAGTAACATTCCCTATTTTTCCAAAATGGTCACTAATCTTCTCCAGAAATTTCCGTAAAAAAGGAGATTTTTCAAATCTGAATTTCTGAAATTCCAAAATTATTTCAGATATCCCACTACCAGAATCCTCTTTAGGACTCTCTTCTTCCCCATTCCTATATGGTGTCATATTAGTAACTATCACCATTTCTCCAAATTGTCCAATGTCCATAAAGTCCACTTTTAACATTTTTCAAAATAGCACTTTTTTAAAATTCAATTTTCTGAATTTCCATAATTATTCCAGATATACCACTACTACGGTCCTAAAGAGGACCCCTTGGAGCAACATTTCCATATAGTGTGTTGCTAGTAACATTCCCTATTTTTCCAAAATGGTCACTAATCTTCTCCAGAAATTTCCGTAAAAACGAGATTTTTCAAATCTGAATTTCTGAAATTCCAAAATTATTTCAGATATCCAACTACCAGAATCCTCTTTAGGACTCTCTTCTCCCCATTCCTATATGGTGTCATATTAGTAACTATCACCATTTCTCCAAATTGTCCAATGTCCATAAAGTCCACTTTTAACATTTTTCAAAATAGCACTTTTTTAAAATTCAATTTTCTGAATTTCCATAATTATTCCAGATATACCGCTACTACGGTCCTAAAGAGGACCCCTTGGAGCAACATTTCCATATAGTGTGTTGCTAGTAACATTCCCTATTTTTCCAAAATGGTCACTAATCTTCTCCAAAAATTTCCGTAAAAAACGAGATTTTTCAAATCTGAATTTCTGAAATTCCAAAATTATTTCAGATATCCCACTACCAGAATCCTCTTTAGGACTCTCTTCTTCCCCATTTCTATATGGTGTCATATTAGTAACTATCACCATTTCTCCAAATTGTCCAATGTCCATAAAGTCCACTTTTAACATTTTTCAAAATAGCACTTTTTTAAAATTCAATTTTCTGAATTTCCATAATTATTCCAGATATACCACTACTACGGTCCTAAAGAGGACCCCTTGGAGCAACATTTCCATATAGTGTGTTGCTAGTAACATTCCCTATTTTTCCAAAATGGTCACTAATCTTCTCCAGAAATTTCCGTAAAAAACGAGATTTTTCAAATCTGAATTTCTGAAATTCCGAAATTATTTCAGATATCCCACTACCAGAATCCTCTTTAGGACTCTCTTCTTCCCCATTCCTATATGGTGTCATATTAGTAACTATCACCATTTCTCCAAATTGTCCAATGTCCATAAAGTCCACTTTTAACATTTTTCAAAATAGCACTTTTTTAAAATTCAATTTTCTGAATTTCCATAATTATTCCAGATATACCACTACTACGGTCCTAAAGAGGACCCCTTGGAGCAACATTTCCATATAGTGTGTTGCTAGTAACATTTTTTTTTTTCCAAAATGGTCACTAATCTTCTCCAGAAATTTCCGTAAAAACGAGATTTTTCAAATCTGAATTTCTGAAATTCCAAAATTATTTCAGATATCCCACTGCCAGAATCCTCTTTAGGACTCTCTTCTTCCTCATTCCTATATGGTGTCATATTAGTAACTATCACCATTTCTCCAAATTGTCCAATGTCCATAAAGTCCACTTTTAACATTTTTCAAAATAGCACTTTTTTAAAATTCAATTTTCTGAATTTCCATAATTATTCCAGATATACCACTACTACGGTCCTAAAGAGGACCCCTTGGGGCAACATTTCCATATAGTGTGTTGCTAGTAACATTCCCTATTTTTCCAAAATGGTCACTAATCTTCTCCAGAAATTTCCGTAAAAAAGGAGATTTTTCAAATCTGAATTTCTGAAATTCCAAAATTATTTCAGATATCCCACTACCAGAATCCTCTTTAGGACTCTCTTCTTCCCCATTCCTATATGGTGTCATATTAGTAACTATCACCATTTCTCCAAATTGTCCAATGTCCATAAAGTCCACTTTTAACATTTTTCAAAATAGCACTTTTTTAAAATTCAATTTTCTGAATTTCCATAATTATTCCAGATATACCACTACTACGGTCCTAAAGAGGACCCCTTGGAGCAACATTTCCATATAGTGTGTTGCTAGTAACATTCCCTATTTTTCCAAAATGGTCACTAATCTTCTCCAGAAATTTCCGTAAAAACGAGATTTTTCAAATCTGAATTTCTGAAATTCCAAAATTATTTCAGATATCCAACTACCAGAATCCTCTTTAGGACTCTCTTCTCCCCATTCCTATATGGTGTCATATTAGTAACTATCACCATTTCTCCAAATTGTCCAATGTCCATAAAGTCCACTTTTAACATTTTTCAAAATAGCACTTTTTTAAAATTCAATTTTCTGAATTTCCATAATTATTCCAGATATACCGCTACTACGGTCCTAAAGAGGACCCCTTGGAGCAACATTTCCATATAGTGTGTTGCTAGTAACATTCCCTATTTTTCCAAAATGGTCACTAATCTTCTCCAAAAATTTCCGTAAAAAACGAGATTTTTCAAATCTGAATTTCTGAAATTCCAAAATTATTTCAGATATCCCACTACCAGAATCCTCTTTAGGACTCTCTTCTTCCCCATTCCTATATGGTGTCATATTAGTAACTATCACCATTTCTCCAAATTGTCCAATGTCCATAAAGTCCACTTTTAACATTTTTCAAAATAGCACTTTTTTAAAATTCAATTTTCTGAATTTCCATAATTATTCCAGATATACCACTACTACGGTCCTAAAGAGGACCCCTTGGAGCAACATTTCCATATAGTGTGTTGCTAGTAACATTCCCTATTTTTCCAAAATGGTCACTAATCTTCTCCAGAAATTTCCGTAAAAAACGAGATTTTTCAAATCTGAATTTCTGAAATTCCGAAATTATTTCAGATATCCCACTACCAGAATCCTCTTTAGGACTCTCTTCTTCCCCATTCCTATATGGTGTCATATTAGTAACTATCACCATTTCTCCAAATTGTCCAATGTCCATAAAGTCCACTTTTAACATTTTTCAAAATAGCACTTTTTTAAAATTCAATTTTCTGAATTTCCATAATTATTCCAGATATACCACTACTACGGTCCTAAAGAGGACCCCTTGGAGCAACATTTCCATATAGTGTGTTGCTAGTAACATTTTTTTTTTTTCCAAAATGGTCACTAATCTTCTCCAGAAATTTCCGTAAAAACGAGATTTTTCAAATCTGAATTTCTGAAATTCCAAAATTATTTCAGATATCCCACTGCCAGAATCCTCTTTAGGACTCTCTTCTTCCTCATTCCTATATGGTGTCATATTAGTAACTATCACCATTTCTCCAAATTGTCCAATGTCCATAAAGTCCACTTTTAACATTTTTCAAAATAGCACTTTTTTAAAATTCAATTTTCTGAATTTCCATAATTATTCCAGATATACCACTACTACGGTCCTAAAGAGGACCCCTTGGGGCAACATTTCCATATAGTGTGTTGCTAGTAACATTCCCTATTTTTCCAAAATGGTCACTAATCTTCTCCAGAAATTTCCGTAAAAAACGAGATTTTTCAAATCTGAATTTCTGAAATTCCAAAATTATTTCAGATATCCCACTACCAGAATCCTCTTTAGGACTCTCTTCTTCCCCATTCCTATATGGTGTCATATTAGTAACTATCACCATTTCTCCAAATTGTCCAATGTCCATAAAGTCCACTTTTAACATTTTTCAAAATAGCACTTTTTAAAAATTCAATTTTCTGAATTTCCATAATTATTCCAGATATACCACTACTACGGTCCTAAAGAGGACCCCTTGGAGCAACATTTCCATATAGTGTATTGCTAGTAACATTCCCTATTTTTCCAAAATGGTCACTAATCTTCTCCAGAAATTTCCGTAAAAAACGAGATTTTTCAAATCTGAATTTCTGAAATTCCAAAATTATTTCAGATATCCCACTACCAGAATCCTCTTTAGGACTCTCTTCTTCCCCATTCCTATATGGTGTCATATTAGTAACTATCACCATTTCTCCAAATTGTCCAATGTCCATAAATTCCACTTTTAACATTTTTCAAAATAGCACTTTTTTAAAATTCAATTTTCTGAATTTCCATAATTATTCCAGATATACCACTACTACGGTCCTAAAGAGGACCCCTTGGAGCAACATTTCCATATAGTGTGTTGCTAGTAACATTCCCTATTTTTCCAAAATGGTCACTAATCTTCTCCAGAAATTTCCGTAAAAAACGAGATTTTTCAAATCTGAATTTCTGAAAGTCCAAAATTATTTCAGATATCCCACTACCAGAATCCTCTTTAGGACTCTCTTCTTCCCCATTCCTATATGGTGTCATATTAGTAACTATCACCATTTCTCCAAATTGTCCAATGTCCATAAAGTCCACTTTTAACATTTTTCAAAATAGCACTTTTTTAAAATTCAATTTTCTGAATTTCCATAATTATTCCAGATATACCACTACTACGGTCCTAAAGAGGACCCCTTGGAGCAACATTTCCATATAGAGTGTTGCTAGTAACATTCCCTATTTTTCCAAAATGGTCACTAATCTTCTCCAGAAATTTCCGTAAAAAACGAGATTTTTCAAATCTGAATTTCTGAAATTCCAAAATTATTTCAGATATCCCACTACCAAAATCCTCTTTAGGACTCTCTTCTTCCCCATTCCTATATGGTGTCATATTAGTAACTATCACCATTTCTCCAAATTGTCCAATGTCCATAAAGTCCACTTTTAACATTTTTCAAAATAGCACTTTTTTAAAATTCAATTTTCTGAATTTCCATAATTATTCCAGATATACCACTACTACGGTCCTAAAGAGGATCCCTTGGAGCAACATTTCCATATAGGGTGTTGCTAGTAACATTCCCCATTTTTCCAAAATAGTCACTAATCTTCTCCAGAAATTTCCGTAAAAAACGAGATTTTTCAAATCTGAATTTCTGAAATTCCAAAATTATTTCAGATATCCCACTACCAGAATCCTCTTTAGGACTCTCTTCTTCCCCATTCCTATATGGTGTCATATTAGTAACTATCACCATTTCTCCAAATTGTCCAATGTCCATAAAGTCCACTTTTAACATTTTTCAAAATAGCACTTTTTTAAAATTCAATTTTCTGAATTTCCATAATTATTCCAGATATACCACTACTACGGTCCTAAAGAGGACCCCTTGGAGCAACATTTCCATATAGTGTGTTGCTAGTAACATTCCCTATTTTTCCAAAATGGTCACTAATCTTCTCCAGAAATTTCCGTAAAAACGAGATTTTTCAAATCTGAATTTCTGAAATTCCAAAATTATTTCAGATATCCCACTACCAGAATCCTCTTTAGGACTCTCTTCTCCCCCATTCCTATATGGTGTCATATTAGTAACTATCACCATTTCTCCAAATTGTCCAATGTCCATAAAGTCCACTTTTAAAATTTTTCAAAATAGCACTTTTTTAAAATTCAATTTTCTGAATTTCCATAATTATTCCAGATAACCCACTACTACGGTCCTAAAGAGGACCCCTTGGAGCAACATTTCCATATAGTGTGTTGCTAGTAACATTCCCTATTTTTCCAAAATGGTCACTAATCTTCTCCAGAAATTTCCGTAAAAAACGAGATTTTTCAAATCTGAATTTCTTAAATTCCAAAATTATTTCAGATATCCCACTACCAGAATCCTCTTAAGGACTCTCTTCTTCCCCATTCCTATGTGGTGTCATATTAGTAACTATCACCATTTCTCCAAATTGTCCAATGTCCCTAAAGTCCACTTTTAACATTTTTCAAAATAGCACTTTTTTAAAATTCAATTTTCTGAATTTCCATAATTATTCCAGATATACCACTACTACGGTCCTAAAGAGGACCCCTTGGAGCAACATTTCCATATAGTGTGTTGCTAGTAACATTCCCTATTTTTCCAAAATGGTCACTAATCTTCTCCAGAAATTTCCGTAAAAAACGAGATTTTTCAAATCTGAATTTCTGAAATTCCAAAATTATTTCAGATATCCCACTACCTGAATCCTATAAAGATCTATATTCCTATGTGCAACCTGTTCCATTGACCTAAAAATCGTCCTAAATACACTTTTTTCTATTACAGTAGCACTGTTAAGTACAATGTTAACTGAAAAAAATTGCTGTTAAGAAATTGTGGTGGATGTCTCCACTAGTTAAATACGTATTTATCTTCACACACATGTATTTTTGATAAAAAGTATAATTTTTATTGGATAAAGCTATAAATCTACATGTTATTTTTTTTTTTTTTTTTTGTAATATTCAATTATAGTAAAAACAAAAAAGTAAGTCTATGTTCACACCTATTAAATATTTAACGTCCTACACGTAACACCTAGTTTTATTAAAAGCTTATTTGCTGGTATATATGTATATGGGCATTTCCTGGGGTCACGAACGTACGTTCGTACGCTTTTGATGTACAAATAATATAGAATACAAAACTTTTCCTAGCATTTTTTTTTCGATTCGATAGCATTTGGGTAGCTCTATGTTTAGTGCAAGAGATGTATTTCATCGAGTTTAAGTTTTCATATTTAAAGTTATAAACATGTGGTCACAAACGTACGCAAAATAGAAGTCAAATTTGGCTGACAATAGTGAAATGTAAAAATCTTCGCAATGGAACGGAATATTCAAAAGTGGTTAATTTATTTTAAAAGTGTATTTATGTAGTTCTCCATCCAGTATTTACAAAATAAAATATCTCTCTTGGTATTTGTTTAATTGGCTTATTTACCGGTCGCGAACGTACGGATCGCGAACGTACGATTTATCCATAGGTATGTTTTTTTTATAACTATCACCACGCATTTTCCCATAAATGTCTTCAAATTTCTTTAACAAAAAAACTTAATACGTCTCTTACAATTGAATGTAATGGAGAGATCATGAAGAAAGAGTGTAAACATAACATACATATTTCTTGCATGTAAAATAAGCATATAAAAATGTCTTAAGTAGAAAATACAGAAAAATATAAAATTTTCCAGTTTCCAGCTTAATTTCCTTAAGTAAAACAGCTATGAAACCATTCTTTTATAAGAACAAAGATTTTTTTATATTAATAAACAATAAAAGGCGATGATAATCAGCCTATATACAAATTCATTTAATAACGCTTATAAACTGGAATAATTCATTGATCGTATGCAATAACACATATAGACCACTTATAAAATATGAATCAAAATTTATTAACTTAAGTTTGTACAATTTAAAAAAAAAAAGTATTAAACTTTATAAGACATAGGCTGAGCTCCAATACATCCTAATACCTTGCAGACAACGTAAAAAATGTATCAAAGAGTTTCACAATGCATAGTTGGCTTATTGTATACGCGTTGATAACTTGCTCTGTTTTGGAACTCATCCATACTTTCTGTAAGTTCTGCGGCTCTTATACCATTGCCTTTATAAAACTTTGTTTCCAAATACAGTATCAAAGCATCCCACTGTTCTACGATTCTTACAACATCTTCCTTTAAGAAGTCCATCTTGTATAAGAAACACTTAATACAGAACAGAATTCCTGAATTTCTTTTATTTCTGTTATTCTTTTAGGACTATGGGAAAAAACTTTAAATATAACCACAAAGAACCTTAATATTTTTTGCATTGCTAAGTAAGATAACCTGCCTGTTCATCTATTTCTGAACGAAAACTTCGTTCGCTTAACTTACACTTAAAACAAATTATGCAATATGTATTGTCTTTGTTTTACATGTAATTTAAGCGAAAGAACTCTACGTTCGATATCGATGAATAGGCTATACTCTTACCAACAGTTCCAGTCATGGCCTGAGCGCCGTTTGTTGCCAATCCGATCAAATTTTGTATACGAATATTGTTTGTTGATAAAAAGTTTTTTATTAGAAAAATTTAAACGGCATCTGACTTGGTAAGCTCGAATAAGATGACAAAACTATCCTTTATAAAACTAACACCGTCAAAGTAACTTGCTCCTAACGTAATATCAATGCCATATCCATAGTTTCATCAACAATCAAAAAAAAATTGTTTGTGTTTGGTAAAAAAGCTATGAGATTTGTTATTGTCTGCCATCCGTCCAATTTTCTAAAACCGACCAAAATTAGATTTGGCCTACCATCCGACCAAACCAAAAATATCCGACCAAATTTGGTCAGAAAATACCAAGTTCGGCAACCCTGGTAAGTTTGCGCTCTGAAATTAGATTGCAAATTTTTAATAATTTGAGATCGCTGATTTCAAATCGAATCTCCATTTCTCTCTATCAGCTCTAGTTTGCGAGCTAAACCGTTATGTCCAAAATTAAGGCACTTTCACTACATACATATATTGGAATAACTTGAAAACAGTGTACCATAATCAGTTGAAAAAAAGCGAAACTCGGCAACAATATTATCTTTAAGCAGTGCTTATATGTTTTTAAATATGCCCTGTAGTTTCAGAGATATCGTTAAGTTTTTGAAGAAAAAATAGGAAAATTTTAAAAATAAACCAATTTTTTGTTCTTTAAAAACTTATAAAAAATAACGACGCGACAAAAATCACAGTTTTGGTCTAAAAACATTTAGCTTAACATAATTTCAAGTGAAATGAATGTGTGTGAAAAAATAAATTTAAAAACGGTAATTCAGAATAATAAATAAAACATTTATTTTTTATTTAAACAATTTGGCCCGGAAATGAATTACAATTAAAAAAAGTCCTACTTTCAGAACCCGAAAATGGGTCAAAATCGAAATGGTGCTCTAATATGGACTAATAGGGTTGATAGTTTAGGTATTCTAGATTTCAGAACTATATAGTTTTTATTCAGAATTTGTATAGATTTTTTGTAATAGAGCACCATTTTGATTTTGACCCATTTTCGGGTTCTGAAAGTAGGACTTTTTTTTAGTAGAAATCTCATAAATTCACTTTCAGCTATGCTCTATTACAAAAAATCTATAAAAATTCTGAATAAAAACTATATAGTTCTGAAATCTAGAATACCTAAACTATCAACCCTTTTAGTCCATATTAGAGCACCATTTCGATTTTGACCCATTTTCGGGTTCTGAAAGTAGGACTTTTTTTAATTGTAATTCATTTCCGGGCCAAATTGTTTAAATAAAAAATAAATGTTTTATTTATTATTCTGAATTACCGTTTTTAAATTTATTTTTGTTTCAAATTATTTATTTTTGGCAAAAAACATCCATTCTGTTGTCTTAACAGTCTTTGAGTATGAACTATGTTAACACAAGTTGCTTGTGTAGAGGAAACTTGATAGGCAACAAAACGAAGCTAACTGACGGAGCTAACTTCACACACATGTGAAATGAGTGTTGTTTCATTAAAATCGGTACACAACTTTTGATTTGATTCACAATTTACTGAGAAAACTGGATATCGATTTCCATACAAAAAGGAAAAAAGTTCATGACACACACATATCGTCAGCTCAGAATTGGTTTGACCTACCGACCATTTAAAAAAAAATTGAGTTATGTATGGGGTATATATATTTTGAATACCCCCTTTTTGAATCCAAAATCTGTTTCGCGAAATGTTTTGTGGTTTCTGAGATATAAACCATTCATTCAGGACATTGCATGTTGAATTTTATGTTTTGAGGTCAAATATTAATGATAATTAAAAAATACCAGTTGTAGAACCAAAAAGCTGAAGAAAAATATTAAATTTCCCGTATTTCCCATTTTGGTACTATTTTTCCCCCCATTATAGCATCAAAAATTGCAAAATGCAAAATGTTTTGTAAAAAAGTACCAAAAATAGCTACGATTTTCAACCCTTAAACTTTCAAATTTCGAAAAAGTACCAAACTTGTATTCGTATTTTTTTTATAAGTTTCGCATGTGGTATAAACTTGATTTCTAGGTTTATTCGATCAAAAGAAAGATAGTCTGACAAAAACGGACCAAAATTCAGGTTTTACCCGTTTTCACCCTAAAAAAGCCGAATTTCAAAAACGTACCACACACCTGTTTTTCAAAAGAACAATGATATGTATTACAGTTTTTTTGTATCTCTTTTAGTTTTGGAGATAAAAGGTTTCCGAATTTACCCTTTTTTACTTCCTAAAATCCCATCTTAGTGGATCGATTTGGGGAGAGATCCACCTCCGGTCCAAATTTCAAGTCTTTAGCTTCAGGCGTTTAGGCTGTACGATGATGAATGAGCCAGTCACTCACGCAATAAGTATACGTATCCAGCACCAAAAGTCACTTTTTTTAATTTTTTTTTAGAAAAGTGGCGTATGCGGCACAAAACAATATTTTTCATTTTCAAAAAAATACTATTAAATTCTAACTTTATTCATGAAAGTGCGCAAAAATTTACATTTTTCTTCAAAACCGGAAGCAGTGGTAAAAATATAAAAAAATTCTATCGGGTATATTTTGAGAAATCTTCATGTAAATCTTCTTTGTCGTTTTTCTCCACTCCGACTTTTTGGCATATGCGCCAAACCAATTCTGAGCTGACGATATTTAAAATGTTATTTTGGTATGAATATCGATATTCAGTTTTCTCAGTAAATTGTGAATAAAATCAAAAGTTGTGCACCGATTTTAAGAGTACAATATTTTATTTTCTAGTCAAATTGAACTAACTCTTAAATTTCAAGTCTCCGGATTGTTTTTTGAAAGAAAACTAAAATTCCCGTTTTGTTCATATCGCCCAGAAAGCTTGGTTAGTTTTTATTAAAATGAAATAAATAAAAATAAAATAAAATAAAATAAAATAAATAATTTTATTAATTTTTCTTGTAAAATGCACTTTTTATGCACCAATGAAATTTAACCACCTACCATCATTTGTCTCTACTTTAATTCGGATTGCACTCTAATTATACTTTTGATTTTCCATGAAATTTGTGTAACGCATTGTCGTAAACGCCTAAGTCGTTTTTTTTTTTTTTTTTTTTTGTAATATACTGGGTTTTCCAATAGGTACTTGGAACTTTGAATTTAATTTGTGAACGCACTATTTCACTGATCATCTAACTGTTTCTTTCCTTTTTTTCAGTAAACTCAACATTTTTATCATGGTAAAATACACGAACGAATAACGAGAAGATGCGCCAAGATGATGAATTTTATATGCGTTAATGGTTTGGTGAAAATCTACATGTGCTTCATGAATCACCACTTCATCCTCGAAAAAATTACTTTTTGGTGCGGTTTGCACTATTGTCTTTTCGTCGACAATAACGATCGTCACGGTACTGTGAATGGCGATCATTATCGCGCCATGATTACCGATTATTTTCAGCCCGAATTCGAAAAAATGGACTTGGATGGCATGTGGTTCCAACAGGACGGTGTCACAAGCCACACAGCACAGGTGGCCATATGAACGAAGTCGAAGTCAATTCATAAATGTTTTGATTGTATTTCAAGTCGATCATAAAGTTTGGGAAATATCTCAAATGTTTTGCGTTTTATTTAAAAAAAAAGTTGTCAAGTCCTTATTGGAAAACACTTTATTGAAGTAACACCCAAACTGTGTTCTTAAATCTAGTACAAAAAACCAATTTAGACGTTTACGCCAAGGACTTACACAACTCTTCGCGCGATTTTTTCTAAAAAAAAATTTTAAACTTTTTTTTGAACTAATGCTTTTCTGCATATCCGGCCTTTGGTCGGGTGCAAAGATTTTCTATTCTTTGGTATAACAAATGCGGGCTTCGCTAACGAAAGCTTTTTTGCATAGGCGGCCGGTATAACGAATATCGGCTTCGCTAACTTAAACTTCTCTGCATAGCCGGCCTTCAGCCAAGCAAATAGCGGATTTGCTAACTAAAGCTTAAGACACTTAAATTAATCTAGAGGGAAAATAATGAAAGAATACAAAAGCAAATTAAAAATATTTTCAACAGGGGTGTCAGATGTGGCGATTTATAAACTTAACATGCAGCCTACAACTGACATGAAATGCTTAACATTAACACTAATATGATGTTAGTGTTAAGTATAGACTCATCATGTTAGAAATTTTCTCATGTTATAACACGGTTGTTAATACAAATGTTTTAACAACGCTTTTATAGCACCAAGTTATAACAGCAAATCATGCCAGTTGTAGACGGGCAGTAATTGGTGATGCAATTTTTTGTTTGGCGACATGGCAATCTTTTTTGGCGAAATTAAAAAAAGTTGGCGAATTCTAAAACGCATTTTACATTTTATTTTTTTTTTTTTTTCATATTTATAAGAAAAAATGTATGAAGACGTTCTTAGTTTTTTCTTTGAATTTTTAACAAATTTTAAAATCGCATATGAATGCGATTGTTTTAGATGATAAAAGATAATTACATTGAAAAAATTGTTGCTATAGAAATTTGGAATAAAGCGTAAGCTTTCTTAGATTTTCGGAAATTTTTTTATCAAAAGTTATCAATCATCGTATTTTTACCAAAAGCTTATTTTGCAAAATAAATTTTAAATACTCAAACGTTTTCGATTGCAAATGTAATGGGATTTTTAGAATAAATAAATAATAATATATACTGGGTAGTGTTCAAAAACAGTTGAATTAAAAGCGAATATCATGTTCTATATAATAGATTTTTAACGAAATGAAAGACCCTTTGTAACAATTCCAATCCAAATATCCAATTTGAATACACCTTTTATGAAATTTATTCTTTGCTTCAATTAAATACAAAATTCTACCCTTTATCTGATTTATATTGACATAGAAAATCACGCTTATAAAAACTGATTTTTTTGCATCAAACTCTACTCATTTTGCATACTTGATAAAATTAATGTTTTTGCAAAAACCAATAGACTGATCTCACAAGTTCTAGGTTTTAAAATAATCAGCCTTCTAATTACAATTGCACGATTTAAAATCGCAAAATGCCAGATTCATTACGGTGTTCCGAAACTCGTGCGTTTTGCTTGCAATCTGCCATAGTTTCTTACAAAAATTCTAGTTCTCTTTAGCATACTTTTGCAATTTGAAGCCGCCAAACTTCTTGCGATTGTTATTTACAGAACACGTATTATGCCATTTCAGGTCAGAATCTAAAATGTTAAGCGTTTTGCGATTCTCTACTATAATATAAACAAACTACTAGAATAAGGCTAAATATGGAAAATTTAAATATGTATAGTTTAAATTCACTTGTAAACTCTTTTTTATGTAAAGCTCCTATTTGGCGATTTTTGAGAATTTTTTTTACCAAAAATCTAAAAAAATTTATTTTTGGCGATTTTTGTCGATTTTTGCTGCCTGTTTGTAGAACGCGAGCGCAAAAGTGACTCGTTCAACTTACATTTAATACAAAAAGAAATTTTGAAATTGAAAATATGTATACTACATATTTTAAGGTGATTAAGGTGAAAAAAATCTGACAACCCTGATTTGCAAACGTGAGCAAATTACCTTTGAATACCCTCACATACTTCGTTTATACGAAGTTTATTCGCGAATAAAAATTATTTGAGATTAACTAACTTACTGTTCAAGGCGAATTCATGTAAACGGTGGTGTCGATACTACAACAAGTAACAACACCAAAAACACAACAATGTATTTTGTTGCTGCTTTCGTTGGTCGATATGTCAAAAACACAAGTAACTTTTGACATTACTCTCTCTAATTTAAAAAAAAAGTAGCACAGCTGTGCTTTCAACGCCACCTGAAAAATTAATTCGCCTTGTTACTGTTTATATGTCTATTTCCAAAGCGAATTAACTCCAGGTAAGCTTAACTCGTCAGCCGTTCATCAGCTGTATCCACGGCGAATTAAAAAAATGGTGAATCGTCAAAATATTGTTTTGTTTCTATACTGAAATTTGACAACAAGTCAGAAAATTACAAAAACAAAATACATGGGGCTTTTTGTAATTGTAGAGTTGCACTTAAGGCACCCGTACACGACATGTATTTGTCATCTGGCATGTCAAATTTTCAAGTCACATGTAATTGTTCATGTCTGTCAAAATTGCTGTTTTACATAAGGTTTATAATATTCGGTCACAAACGTACATGTAATTTGCTTCTGACATTGTCTCTGTTTTTTTTCGCATTGTTACTGCAGAAACCAAAAAAAAAATAATTTAGCCATCTTAACATTTTTTTCTTTTATGTTAAAGATACCAATTTAGAATTTTAAAATGAAACGGTTTTTATGTATATATTTACATAAATTATATTCATTATATTCAATGGTGAGATGAGCATACATATCTTGGTATTGTAAAATATTAACTTCAGCCTGCTAATGATTCCGTCAATAGTTGACGCCGCTGCCAGTTTCTTCGCGGCATAGATTTCTGATGTCAGATGGTTTGTCAGAAGAAAATAGAGCGCGCTCTAATTGAAATTTTGTCAGATGACTATGCGTCTGACTTTTACAGAAGCAAAGTTAAAAAGGTAACACACGACATGTATGTGTTTTGCAGTGGGAAATTTGACTTGTCAGATGACAAAATCATGTCGTCTATACGCTCCTTTACCTGTTATAAATTCGCCTTGTCTATTTCTTAATGAAAATTCTCATTTTTAAGTGATGCCAAATGGAAAATTTATTCATTTAGTAGCACTGTATCTATATAAACTTTTTATTTTTTAAATGAAAAAGATCCAAAATTATTGTGTATTTTGAAATTTATTTGCACATTTTTGATTTAATTAATTTTACTTTTGTTGTCATATGAATGTGCCACATCAAAATTAAAACGTAAAACGTTTAAAAGTGTGGCAATGCTTAAAATCTTATTTTCAAATAGTGTCGTTAATCAGGAATTGTTTTCATGAGTAAGCTATTTGCAAATAAAAATTTAATTCACTGTTTATGCGGCAATATTCACTACTTGCAATATATTTTTTTGCGAATAAGTGGTGCATATAAACGTAGTAACATATCACTAAAGGCCGTTACACACTATCCCACAAAGTCTTACGTATTTTATGAAAATGCAATTCTTTCATGATAAGTTGTTATTGTTTTTTGAAAATTTATAAACAATAATTAGATGAGGGAAGCATTTTCATAAAATACGAAAGACTGTGGGGTAATGTGTATTTTTGGGAATGGGAATTTTGCACATTTAAACGAAGCTTTGTAAATTAATTTTTTGAACCCCAAGAAAAACTTTGATAACTAATATGCATGTGGCAGTGTAAACCACTGTTGGCAACTTTTTTTGAATATTTCCCGCCAAATCGGACGTCAAAACCGCTAGAATCCGCTAAATATTTAATTTAGCGGGAATTTTTTTAAAAATACCGCTAAAACCTAACAATTTTTAAAAGTTTTATATAAATCTAGATATTCAGGGGTGTCATAGAAACCAATCTTATTGGTTTCTGGATTTAAAACCGACAAAAAAAATACGTTGGTGTCATGAAATTCAATGTTGTTTTAGGTGTCACAGAAACCAATGACATCGGTTTTTTATTGAAAAAAAAACCAAGCAGCTTACAGCTCTTGTTTTTTTATTGGAAATAAATATATAAAAGCTTAATTTTTTTATAAAATTTTTTTAACAATAACATTTTTTTCACAAATAGAAGTAAATAAAATTGATAAATTGGTAAAATAGTATGTTTTGCATGTTTCCGGCAGTCTCCGGCAGCGGGCTGCTGCAAATTTGAAAAGTTCTCACTTTTTCTGCGAATAACTAATATGCAACAACAACAGTGTTCACTTTACTTATTTATAACGTTGAACAAAATATATAAGTTTTTAATAAATTCTCTTATAATTACATATTTTTACAAAACAATAAAATTACACATATTAAAACAACAAATGCAATCAATGCAAGTAATACAACGATGGAAATTATTTCATACTTATTTTCTTAATTAAAAACTCAGGTTTTAACAATATTTTAGCGCAAAAACCATAATTTACAAAATTGTCAATCAAAAACAAAACAAAAATTGCATTTAAATATGTAAACACATGAGCTTAAACATTAAGCAGCTGATTCGAATATCGGTTTTATTTGTATTCGAAAATAACAAATGCGACTTGTTTTCATGACACCAAATGAAACAAATATTGGTTTGCAAAACCGACAATGAGCAAAACCGACTTGGATTCTATGACACCCCTGATTAGCTGCTTTTTCAGAGGTATATGACTAGCAAATACATTACATATTATGGTTTCCAACTTCCCTAGTTATTTTATACCTAAAAGAAAATAAGTTCGAGTCATATATTCATCTGTGCGAATCTTTGATACCCTCCACCTACAGTTAGAATATTTCCGAAGTGATCTTTATATGGGTCATATGGTAAATTATGGGCCGATCTTTACAAAATTTGAACAAGTAATTTATAGTCTTATAAAACTTTGACTAACCAAATGTCATTATAATAGAACACAGATTGAAAGCTTTACGGTTCTGTGCGTTCTTAAGCTTTTTCCGAGAGTATGTTTTATATGTGGCCTATGGTAAGTTGTGGATTGATCTGCACGATAGTTGACAGTGTAAGTTCTTGTGATATAAAACTGTGACAAACCAAAATTTATAAAAAAAACATATGTTAGGGCTTAAGACGTACTGTTTTCCAAGAGTAGGTTTTATATGGGGCCTATGTTAAAATATGGACTGGTAATCACGAAAATTGACAGCGTAATTTCTAGTCTTATAAAACTAAGGCGGACCAAATTTATCACAATAGCATTATTTGTTTCGTTTTTAGGCAAACTAAAAGTTTTTTCGAGAGTGGGCTTTATATGTATGAGGCCTATCGTTAATTATGGACCGATTTAGCAGTATGATTTTTAGTCATATAGAACGAATTTGTGCATAAAAGCCGGTATTTGTGATACCAAAGAGGAGCAGGGTAGTTTTACTTAGCGAAGCGGGTTCTTGCTATACCATAGATTGGAAAATCCTTGAGCCCGGCCGAAGGCCGGCTATGCAGAGAAGCTTAAGTTAGCGAAGCCGATATTTGTCATACCAAAGCGGGGCGAAGCCGGTTTTTGCTATACCATAGAGGAGAAAATCCTTGCGCCCGGCCGAAGGTCGGCTATGCAGGAGTGTTTTCGTTTGCGACGCCCATGTTTATAATTTGATTACGTTTGTATTCCACTTTTATTTAAATAAACTACATACTAACCTGGTGCACTTCTGTAATATTTTGATGTAAAATGCAAAAAGAATGTAATGTGAGGTAAACAGATAGTAATTTTCAAATAAATTTTGTATATCTAAAAAGATATGGTCAAAAGCTTTGAAATGATACCAATATTGGCCATATAACGATAAAAATGTAGTGGAAAATCGGACCTTTATATAAAAACTTAAAACGTCCATAACTTGAAAACTAAGCGTTTCCGCCAACTTTTTTATTTTATTTTTTCTTCTTATTTTTCAATTTTCTATCACCCTGGGTACTTTTTTTTTTTTTATTTGGAGCTGCGTCGGTAAACTAGATTTGTTCCTAAAACTGGGGTTTTATTTGTATAATATCTTCAGTTTTTCTAAAATCTTTGGATAAAGTTTCCTGACGATCTGGCCTAAGCAACCAGTGAAATGATCATAGGAATAGCTTATTCCAAGGCGAATTTATAACAGGTAAGTGCAACTCTACAACTACAAAAAGCCCCATGCATGGTGGAATAAGCAGGTGGCATCGTTACGGCAACAAATACAACATTACAACAAAAATGGAAATTACATCACCATTTACGTCAAAAAATAGTTTAAACAAAAATCAAAGCGTGCCGCTAAACGTGATGAAATAAATACATTTTTAGCCAACTTTCATTCAATTATAGTCAATATTTTATTTATTTTAAAATTATCAAAAACTTTAATAAAATACAATAATCACAGCACAAAACGTGGTATTTTTGTAAACATAAGCAAAACTTTGACATAAACCTAGACAAACAATGCAAGAGCAAAAAATCGTCATCTGGCTTAGTGCTGCCACCTGTTTATTCCACCATGGCCCCATGTACCTATTTTGTTTTTGCAATTTTCTGACTTGTTGTCAAATTTCAGTATAGAAACAAAACAATATTTTGACGTTTCACCATTTTTTAATTCGCCGTGGATACAGCTGATGAACGGCTGACGAGTTGAGCTTACCTGGAGTTAATTCGCCTTGGCTTATTCCTTCAACAATAAATTTCAGTTTATCAATAGTATCAAGGCGAATTCATGTAATCGCCTTGAATAGTATGAAATGGGAATTTAGCACATTTAAACGAAACCTTGTAAATTAATTTTTTTAATCCGAAGAAAAACATTGATTTTTCGATTTTGTGACGCGTAAACTGCACATCACCCCATAATTTTTCTAAAAGATATTCACCCTTATTGTGTTTGGCGTATTTAAAATACGCCAACGACTGTTTGGTAAGAGATTAAAGAGAACGTGAACTTTTTTCCTTTAATCTATTACCAAATAGTCGTAGGCGTATTTTAAATACGCCAAACACAATAGGGGTGATTAAAACTTTTTGATAAAAATTCCAATCTATAAACTTCTTTAAATGAAATGTCAATCTGGCGCTTTATTTAAATCAGCTATATGCATTACTTTTTTAAACAAGTTTCGTCCTAAAAAAAAACGTACATATTCCTCTCACTCTGGCTAATGTCCTCTCACTCTCGCTAAAATATTATACGTAAGTGTGAGTGTTGGTGTGATTATCAAAACACTCATGGTTGCATTTTTTAGCACTAACTTAAGATTTTTACAAAACTCCTTTTTTTAGGTGGACACTAAATACAACAAAAGAGAATTAGTAAAATTTGTATTCAATCCTTAACTTTTTCTAGGCAAGTTACAGTTTTTTGTTGTTGTAAAACCAAAGCCCTTTTTATGAGGAGCACTAGATGCTCTTTTTCATGTAATTGATGATGTTGCTGGTGTAGTTTATTGTATTAGTGGTGTTATTGCTGTTTAGTACACTGTACAAACTTTAAGATGTGAACTCTACTCTAGCAAAACAAAAGCCGCATATACTCCTATCGACAGCAACAACAAGAAAGTATAAAAAACACACAGAAACCAGAAAATCAATAAAAACAACAAAATACACATTTTTGCAAAAGCAATAAAAAGACGCGCGCAAATTGTTATTTTAACCCAAGACTATTCCTTTTTCAGTAATTTTTTAAAATTTAGTAATATACATAAAATTTTTATGAAAATTTAACTTACCGCTGCTGGTTGAAAACACAATCTACAAATGCTTTCCATTTCCTTTTAAAGAAAATACTAAAATTATATAAAAAAAAATATTAAAACAAATCTCCGACGTAACGCACTGCAAGGGGAAGAACAGTCTAAGCACTAAGCCCGGTAGTTTATTAAAATTTCATTAACGCCGGGGGAGGTCTATCTTGAAATTTATAGTAAAATTTTTTTGCTACAACACAAAAACTAAGAAAATTTAACAAATTCTTTTTTAGCAACTTTTTTTTTATTTCACTTTTGAAGTTTTATTTCAGATTTCACTTTGTTATTTCCTTCTTTACTTTTTTTTTGGTTGAGTATTTCAATTTTTTGGCCAGCGGAGCACCTTTTTTCTTAAACTTTTTTTTCACACACACATTTTTTTCTCATTTCTTTTGGCATTATTTTTTAGGCTTGTCGCCTCATGTTTAAGATTCTGCTTTTTTCATTCACTTTTTTATTTTTTCAATAAAATTATGACCATTTATTTTAAAATAATTTATTTTTGTATTGTATTGTTTATGCTTTTTTATAAGGCTTTGAAATTTTTTTTATGCGACCGTCTAATCAAAATAATTTTTTTTCTGCTGCTTGTAAATGGCAGAGACAATAAAATATAGAGATGACGTCTTGTTAATGACTTTACAGACCGCTGGATGGCGCTGTTGTTATTTAATATATGAAATTATTTGTGTTTTGTCTTCTTAGATAATTTAAGCGCACCATAGATAAGCAAATAAAATGGAAATTGGAAAATTCATGAGAGATTTGTGCAACAAACCATAGAAGACGACATATTTTGTATGAAAAAGCTGGTTGTTGTGAAATGTTACTTACAAAATAAACTTGGCAGTACCTCTTTTAGCTGCCAGATACAAAAAAATAAATTTGTATACAGTGCACTCGCGATAATATGGACTGATTAAAACAAAGCCAGTTAACTTTTGCAATATTGTTCATATTTGCGAATGGCATATACTCTCCCTTCAAAAACGTTTTTTTCCATAAAAATCAAAGTTTCTAATGTTAAAGTTTTTTTTTATTTATTGTTCATTGGATTTAAAAAATTATTGATTTTTCAAAAAGAAAAAACAAACTTATAGCTATGCGAAAAAGTCTGTGATTTTCTTTCGTTCAATCAGTTTAAAAACGCCCCGCTTTCTTAAACATCTCCAGATATTTGCCGTGTTTGCTAACAGTAATCTTTTTGAGCCAATTTAGACTAGACTAATTGTTCTGGCAGAAAACGACAGTTTGTTGGCGAAAGAGGTGAAGAGAGTCGTTTTTGGTTGGCATAATTTTTAATCCAGCTTCAACCCCGCATTAGCAGAACAAAACCAATACATACATACTTATGAAAAAACAGGTTCAGTGTTTTCTTTTTTGCAGAGCGATTTTAATCGTTAGTTGTTCGCCGTCGTGTAAACATGAATATAAAAACAGAGGGTGGCACTAGAAATTCCTCCTAACAGTATTAACATTTCCTCATCGCTTATTCCAGCCATTTTTCTTCTTTGTTCCAGAATTATTTATGCAAACAGTAAAACTTAACAATTTTTTTATTTTTCTTGTTGTTCACAAATTAAGCTCATCTGCTGGTGTTAGGCGCCCGAAATGTTTTTATGTTTACAGCGAACGAACACCAAACGTCATATAAACAAAAAAATACTAACACATACAAAGCTGCGTGTACGTATACAATTTTATGCCAGAATAATTAATCTGGTGTAGTTTGGAAAGAACAAAAGTTAATCCGACTAAAAATTAGTCTAGTCTAAATTGGCTCTTTGCCTCTCATTTTCAAAAACCATCGGTGCATGCATTTTCAATTTTTTGGGTTCGCTAAATTAGTAACACTTGCACCTTGAAAATTTTGCAATTAGATATAAGCAAAATTTATATTTTTTTTCGAAGATTTGCAGTTCTTAAAAAATTGGGAAAATATATATAATTTTAAGGAACATTTTAAAATACATTACAACGAAATCTAGTATATTTAAAATATCCCTCAAACTCTAGTGTGTTCACATTTTATTTTTTAATACTATAGTATATAATCTATATATATAAAAGAAAGTCGTGTTAGTTACACCACTTATAACTCAAGAACGGCAGAACAGATTTGGCTGAAAGTTGGTAGGGAGGTAGCTTAGAGCCAGGAGACGGACATAGGATACTTTTGCCCCGCCCACTTTTACGACCACTTTTTTCGATTTACCTAAAATCAGAAAACGGCTCCATCGAGTTGACTAATTTTTCTTTCAAATCTTCGTATTAATCCATTTTAAGTTTTCATCGATAGAAAAATTTACCACGCCTACTTTTACGCCCACTTTTTCTATTAAGCGCATAAATTGAGAACGGCTTGACCGATTTGGACGATTTTTTCTTTAAAATGATCGCCATGGTCCAACTTAGGGTTTTACGGAAAGAAAATTTTGCCCCGCCCACTTTTACGCCCACTTTTTTCGATTTACCTAAAATCAAAAACTGCTCCATCGATTTGACTAATTTATCTTTCAAATGTTCGTATTAATCCATTTTAAGTTTTCATCGATAGAAAAATTTACCACGCCTACTTTTACGCCCACTTTTTCTATTAAGCGCATAACTGGAGAACGACTTGACCGATTTGGACGATTTTTTCTTCAAAATGATCGCCATGGTTTAAATTAGGTTTTTACGGAAAGAAAATTTTGCCTCGCCCGCTTTTTCCGATTTACCTAAAATCAGAAAACGGCTCTTTCACCAAATAAAAAAAAAAACAAAAAACATTGTCTATGCGCTGGCCTTAAGATGAAGTAATAAATAAATATAATTTCCAATTTGCCTTAAATACATGCGTTTCTTTTTTGATTGAGCCCATATCTACACCATATGTAAGTTATTTTGTAAAAAAAACTTAATGATAGGTATTCCATGGATTTTTATTTTAAAGGCCGTAAATTTCGTTAAATGTTTAATTTAAATCGTGTGGTAATACAACACTACTGTTTGCTTAGGGTCAGCAACGTGGACCGGGTCAGCTATCTATATATATAAAAGAAAGTCGTGTTAGTTACAAAGTTCGCCCCCATGTGCTGTCATCTGCTTACAGATAATAAGCGGTACCCGTGCGACGCCGGGGCGGGTACACTAGTAATATATACAAAGAATGCTGACGAAGGCCGTAGCAGGCCAGAAAATGCATTACATTCTACTGGTATCTAATAGTTGTATACATTTTCTTTACAATTTACTTCACTGCTAGCCAAAGGATAGCTAAAGTAAGCCTCGTAACGTGCAAAGAAAATATTCCAGGAAAATACTGAAGGAATAAGACTATTAAAGTAAATAAGCTCTTAAAAATTTTAATTAGACTTAATAGTGGAAGGCCAATGTAAGCGGCATGCGGCTGCGGCCGGCAATCAGCTGTTTAGTTTTTCGCTTGAAATTTGTTTGTAAGGCAAATGAAAGCGGCACATTTTAAAGCGGCAAATGTTGAATAAGCTGTAAAAAATTGTTCAATCTATAAAAAATACGATTTATTTGAACATAATAAGAATTTACTTATCAAATTGGATTTTTTTCCACTTCAATTGTAATGTTTTTTTAAATTTCTTTTGTTAAATGATTATGTGTGTGTATGGCAACGTCTACTTCACGCGGCTTAAAACAAAAGTTGAAAAAATTCAACATTGCCGCGCGGCATCTTTTCCAAGTAATACCAAGTCTTAATTTTTGTGATGTGTCTTTTTTTTGTATGAACATTTTTGTCAACAATGCTAACATTTTTACAATGGCAATGCTATTATCGCCCGCAGCCGTATGACGCGTACATTGGCCTTCCACTATAAGGCTCAGTTAGCCGGGAGTAACAGTAACAGTAACCTTACCGTAAAAAAGTAAGACCAATCTATTTCTTACAGATTAAGACGTAACATCTTACTGCTAACTTTAATCGTTCTAATTGCTTTACATACAACAAAATGAAACAGCTGATTTGCAACGTTACTGTTACTCCCGGCTAACTGAGCCTTTAGAATACACATTCGAATACATAATATGAAAATGTTTTGCCATATACATAACTTATTTCTTTCAAATGTTACTCCTATTGCTCTATTTCAGTCCCTTAATAATAAAAAGATATAGGTAGGGGGAGCTTTTACCCCTCTTGCCTTATTTCACACCCTATTCCCTATTGCCTTTCAGATGTAACAGTGTCTGCATGCCAAATTTTAAGAAACCCGTTAATTATCTTAGAAGATATAGAGAAGGGAAGCTTTTACCGCTATTGCCCTATCTCAGAGAAGGAGAAGGAGATTTTACCCCTATTGTCCTATTTCGAGCCCAAAATAATAAACATTTTAGGCCATAGCTCTTTCCAGATGTTACACTATTTGCCTGCGAAATTTTAAGAAAACCGATTAATAAGTTAAGAAGATATAGGAAGGGGAGCTTTTACCCCTCTTGCCCTATTTCACGCCCTATTCCGTATTTCCTTTCAAACAAAATCGGTTCACGCATTACAGAGAATATCAATTACAAACACAATGCAACTTTTTTTTATATATATAGATGTTACTCACCATGAGAAATAAATTCCCAGATTCTATTTGTTAAACTTTTTTATATTTTTTGTATTAAGTAGTGCTACCATACTTTTATCTTAATTAAATAAGACTTTTCAAATGAAAGTCAAAAAAGCAATCTGTTTTGAAATACGATTTAAGACATGGAGTAGTTTTAAAACTACTCCTTAGTGGTCCAAAGGTGGGTTATATGGTCCTCTCCTAGGACAGCGTAATGTTAAATAGACCAGTTTTTTCCATACGTTTGGGTTAGTTTTGGACTAGTTCTGGTCCCTTGTGAACTACTCTTTACACGCGTGTTTGGACTGGTCCTATTATTTGCAGGGATGCTTAACTTTAACACTAATATGATGTTAGTGTTAGGTATAGACTCAGCGTTGCCAGAAGAATTACAAGGAAAATCTTCATTTCACGAAAAAAAATCTTATATTGAAGAGAAAAATCTTAAAATTTGTATAACAAGAGCAAAAAAGTAAAAAATTATTAATTTTTTAAAAGAAAATACTTCTTATTATGGAAACTGTTTAAATTGAAATACGTAATTGCCGTATTTATACAATATTGGATTGTAGGTTCAAATTGTGTTTTTAGTTATATTTTCCATAAAATTTTTTCTAAAAATAAATTTTTAGTCCATTTAATTTTTAACAAATAAGAACTTAAAAAGTCCATCTAAATAAAGAAGTTTCATCGAAAGTAATTAAAGTCTAATGGCGATTTCTTTTCTGAAAACAATATGCTACAGTATATACATGTAACATTTTCTAATGTTACCTATAATCACTGGAAGTGTTACATGTTGTGCAATTTCAATAGAACACAATTAGCTGCTTTTATTTACAACTATTACACTTTCATAATAAATGTACTTCATGAGCGATTTTTAATGCTATTTGAGCGGTTTCTGAACGCAATTATGGCTTGAAAACAAACATTGACATCACTAATGGCTAAGAAAAATTTATACGATTATAATATAAATAGACTTTTTTTGATTTTAATGTGTAAATATATTTATATTTTCTTTTAAAATAATTTTTTTTACAAAATTATAAGCTGTATGAGTTATGACAAGCAAAATAAAACATTGGTTGTACAAACAAAGTAGTAAGTACCAAAGTTTTAAGACAGGGCAGTATGAACACCTTAAGTAAAAGTAAGGGTAAAACATGCAACATGTTTTGCATGTTTTTTATCAACATATTCACAAAAGAACTTGAAAATTTTTCCCACAGTTGTATTTTATGTACAAACGAACACAAAAATGTAGAACATGTAACATTAATGCAACATTTTTCTCAGAAAAGAAATCGCCATAATATAAGAGATTTATAAATTTTGGACAAAAAAATTTTAGTTAGGGAGCTATGAAATCTTAAGGGTTCTTAAGGGATAGTGTCTAAAATTATTCGTAATATACATATGCATATGAGGCTTCATTGCTAGCCCTTGCAGCTACACGTTCAATAAATTAATTTCAAGTTTTTTACGCAGACTGCATGTCAAAACTCGTTTAAATTGTCAGCCGTGGCACAGGTTGCATACAAATTGATAGTCAATTTTATTTTAAAAAAATGCCTCGACGAAAAAGCAACTCAAAAATCAGAAGAATTTTTTTAAATTAAGCAAATTTATTTTTAAGAAATATATTTTTGACAGGAAAAACAAAAATTAATTTGTGATCAATTAATTGTTCATCATTTTTAACGGTCACTTATTATCTTATTCTAAGTGCTGCCAAGTTTTTCTATTTGCCTTTCTCTTAAATTTACTTCCAAAACAAAAACAACTTTCCAAAACAAAAGCAAATACTAGTACAGGGTTGTTATACAGAGAAAAAAACCAAACTTGTCTTTGCTGTTGTCAAAACAAAACAACAAATTTGCAGTTCTTCAATTGCAGTCAGTCTCAGCACATTAAATTGCTTTAAAAGTGTGGTACGATTAAAAAATATATATACTTTTTTGGAATGAAAAAGAAAAACTTTACTTGTTTTTAATTAAAGGTTAATTAAAAACAATTGAAATTAATTAAAGTTGATGAGAAATGACTAAAGCCTTTAAAATTTTTTTAAATTTATAAAATCATTTAAATGAAAAAACAAACAGCTGCATGAGATGTTGGACATCCATCCACAGCAGCTTCAAGAAAATTTTTGTTTGGTGGAAGAAAAAAATCTATTAGACATTTGGAAAAATCATTAGAAAATTGTATTGGAAAAATTTTTCCTTAATAAATGAGAGTACATATAGGTACCTATCTGTTTGTGAGATTGTGTTTGTGTTTTTATAGACAAATTGTACTTTTGGTGGTGTTTTTTTGCTTTGAAAAGAAAATTTATTAGAAAATATTTGTTGTTGTTTTAGTTTAAGTTTTTGTTGTTTGGTTAAAAAAGCGTTTTAAAAAAATAATTGAAGCCATCAAATCGTCTGTAAGCACGTTCAAACAGACAAACACACTACATTAATATAACAACTACAAAAAACGCCACCAAACAACAATAAGAGCTATGACAAAAACAATAACAACTACTGTAACAACAAAAAACAACGGTTTCTAACATAATTAGCTTTTCTTTTCGCGGTTTATTAAATTAAAGAGGAAAAAAAAAAGAAAAAAACATACCAGACTACAGAGAATAAGAAAAATTACTACTAGAAAAAGAAAAGAAATATGTACGAATATACTATGCAGTGCCGTTATTAAATAAAATACCGAAAATGGAATGCAAAACAAATAAGTACCTACAATGTTGTAGACATTTTTATGTTGTAATAAGTGTTAAAAAAAGTATTTAAATAAAAGAATTTATTTTTTTTTAATCGAATAAAATTTAACACATTAAATAACAGTTATTAAAAGGTAAACATAAATTAATTCGTTTTGTTTTCTTTTTAATAGATTACTAATTAACAAGAAAAATCTTGAACAGAACAACATACCTACATAAATTAATAATAAACAAAAAATATCATACATACAACTTTTAATACAAATCGATTGGGTAAGTCGTTTTTGAATATTTCTTTTTTCTTCTGGGTTTCTAAAAAATAGATATTTACTTTATATTATACCTATTATTATTTACTTTATTCCTATCATTTATAAAATTATAAAATCGATTTTTAATAAATTAATTTCCATTTTATTATACCTACCTACCTATTTGTAGCTTTTACTTTCGTTTTTATTATTTATATATTCTTTTGTAATAGACATTTTTATGGTAAAGAAATTTTTTGAAAAAAATCTTCCAACAATGAATAAAATAGTTTTGTTTTACATTTAAATTAAGCAAAAACTAAAAGTAAAAAAAATGAACAAAGTTTTATAAGCAATCCAAAAGTAAAATGGTATTAAAAATGGTAAATTTTCTATTGTTTTGCATACGCAAGAAATGAAATAAAAGCTCAAGCTATTTTTGTTGTTGTACATAATTGTTTTGAAATGTTGACAATAAGCTTTTTTAATGTGAAATCGCTGAAAAAGCCTTTATATGAAATTCATCTTAAGCCCAATTTCAGTTATAATTAAGTACCTATCAGTTATAAGTTTTTTGACAGTTATAACTTATAACTGTCAAAAAAGTTTTGGCAACTGCAAGTTTTATTTATGGCGGCATGGATTAACCCCCCCAACAAAAACAACGATTTACGGGGGGTTATTTCATTTTGCTTAGGGTGTTATTTAATTTTTTTAATCATTATGAAATACCTAGTCCCAATATATTTTTTGAGGTATTACCTGTTTAATTTTTAAATTTATTAAGAAAACGTTTTTGGGGACACGGAGTTTCTTCTATATGGTATAACAGACACCGGCTTCGCTAACTAAAGCTTCTCTGCACAGCCTTCCGTTCGGCCGGCGCAAGGATTTCCAAAAAAAAAAAAAAAACATTAAAACAAACAAATTTTGTTTTAAATGAGGTTATCAGCGCAGAAGTGGTATAATCCCAGGCTACTTATTATGAGATAATGAGCAGGGTTACCGTTGGAAATTTTCGAAATTTGACATTATACATAGTTAATTTTTAAATATTTTTTATGTAATTTTCCGATTTAGTGATGTCAAAAAATTTTAGTGTTTGTTTTAAATTTTGCAATCGTTCGCAAATTGTAACCATTTTCTCGATTAAAGCGATTTTTCCTGTAAGTGTCAGATTTTTTAAAGCTTTTACGATTTTTAATAAATATAAGACTTTGCTATCATGCCGCTGTAACCAAATATATGGGAATTTCCGCTAATTTAGCAATTTTTACCTCTTGTTTTCATTCCTGTTAGTATCACAACGGTAACGCTGATAATGAGGAGTTAACACTAGTGCTGGGAAACTATCGATAGTACTATCGATAGTCGTAAACTATCGAAAATATCGATAGAAAAAATATCAATATCGATATTATTTAAAATACAGCTTTGAAGACATGCTTATTTCGACAACATTAGTTTAGCACTTCTGTTCCGCAGTGCTGACAAAAAACAAAATGTGAGAGCTATTTCCAAAAAAGGGTCAAAAAGTGTAACATAAATAGGTGATAATGATACAAAAGTATAATTTAAAAAAGGGTCATAAAAGGTATCTACACCGTCGAAAAAGGGTCAAATTGATACTTTAGTACAACGATCATCACGCTATGCCCCCGGGGGCCGAGCACTTTTCGTGAATTTCACACACACACAACACGAAGGTTAACGAAACAATTGTAAAAAGCCATAATTTCAAAAAACAAGAACAAAACACATAGTTAATGTTTCAAACGAGTAAATTTATTTTCATCTCTTTGCACAAACCACTACATACACATTTTTAACTGTCTCTCTTTGTGATGACCGCTGCTTTAGTATCACAACGGTAACGCTGTTAATAATGGCAAAAGGTATTGAACTTTTCGCCCCCTTTTGAATCGACAGTGTTGAGAGTGCCCTAACAGGAATGAAAACAAGAGGTTAAAATTGCTAAATTAGCGGAAATTCCCAAATATTTGGTAACAGCGGTAAGATAGCAAAGTCTCATATTTATTAAAAATCGTAAAAGCTTAAAAAATCTGACACTTACAGGAAAAAATCGCTTTAATCGAGAAAATGGTTACAATTCGCGAACGATTGTAAAATTTAAAACAAACACTAAAATTTATTTGAGATCGCTAAATCGGAAAATAACATACAAAGTATTAAAAAATTAGCTATAATGATAAAGAATAAACTTTTTGTCAGGTGTTAAAAACAGGACAGATCATTCCATAAAAAAATTAAGTTTTTTGAGCTCTTCCTACCTGAAATATAATTTTTTTGTTTGCTTATAAAAAAACTTGGTCTTATTATGTTCATTTAAATGGGAAATACTGCTTATAAAAAACTTGACCATTTTTTTTATTGAAATACCCTTTTTTTGACCCCTATTTCTGGAAAATCCCCTTTTTGTGACCCTTTTCAAAAATTTCCAACGGTAACCCTGGTTACAGCAGCTATACACATACAGTTTTTTGCCGCAAGTTTTTACTTGATTACAAATTGTTTGAGAAACACACATACATATGTAAATACATATATCGTGAAAATCTTCATTTTGGGGGAAAAAAACTTTTTTTGAATAGAGAAATCTTAAAAAACAAGGGCAAAAAAGTAAAAATTATTAATTTTTTATAAGAACATATGCACTTCTTATTACGGAAACTATTTAAATAGAAAAACATAATATTTATACAAAATCAAATTGGTTTTTAGTTAAATTTTTTATAAAAATTTTTTTTACAAAAAAATTAATTTACGAAAAAACCTCGAGGAACAAGCATATAAAAGTATTGATAGGAGGAAAGTTAATATCAGATTTATTTGAATACGTAAATCTATATTTATTTATCAATTCATCACTTGGAATCCAATCTTACAAGTTATTTTGATACAAATTTAAAGCGGATAACATGGACTCACAGGTATCTACTTTCAGTCTATTTGACAATTTATTTTTTAATAATGCTAACTTAGAACAAATCCGCTCAGCGGATGCACTACTATGTGGTACAATAAAAACATGAGATGCAAATTTATACACGTTTGGATATAAATTGTCACCCAGTTTTTTAAATTGCCAATTTCGTACCATAATGTTTCAGGCTAAGATATTTTAAAAATTGCTTCATAGCTTTTATCGTTTGATCGGTTTTCTAAAAGTTTAAACTCTTTTACAAAATCCTCTGTGTTAGTAATTATATCAATAATAACGGAAACAATTTTAAAGTAATTTATGTCTTCAGCTGACTTAATAAATACTGGATCTAAAACCTTTAATGAACTTAGTCTCTTATCGCTTATATTAAAAGGGGCAAAAGGTGCACAAAAAACTGCAAAATTATACAAAAGGGGATTTAAAATAAAGGGGCCAAAAAAGAGGCACGACAGTTAAAAAGGGGCGAAAATGCGACTTTAGTCGCATAACGGTAACGCTGGTTGTAACGGCCCGTGCGAAAACTACGTTTCTAGCGCCATCTGTGTTGGATACAAATAGTTGGCTTACTCGACTATTGTACTGTAAATAACAGTGCACAGAACATATCTTACACCAGAACCGTAACCAAATTAAATTGTGCGGTACACTAATTCTGCGCTGATAGCCTCAAATTCCTATAAGTTCAACGAACGAATTTTACTTATGGTTTAATGTTTGGATCACATAAAGAACTGCATTAAAAAATAAAAAAGTTAACTGTTTTATCAGCCGAAAATTTGCTTTTGACATAAATTTTGAAGTAAATAAATTATAATAAATAAAAATTAAAACTTTTTTTAGACATTTTTTTTGTGCCTCCTAATAACAAATATATAAAAAGATTTAAAATTGCAATATTTTTAATTAGGCTTAAGTTCATGAAATTTAATTTTTATCAAATTATTTTTATGAAGAAAGGAATTTTACAACATGAAAATCAATTAAAATTGTTATTGATAATCTTTCATTCTTGACGTGGCTCGGGCTCGAACCCTGGCCGGCAGGTTACCATGACATGTTTCGATCGCAACCACTCGATCTCCTCAGATGGATTTGCCGTCTTACACTCGCAGCCATCGACGACTGCTGACGTCACTAGTCAAACATCAATCCTTAAACCAAATTGTATTTTAACATTTGGTAGATCGAAATTTGCTTTCCTGAATGATTATCCATTTTAATTGATTTTTACATGTTTTTTCCTTTACTTCTGTTTTTTCGTACTTTCGTCAAGAATTTTTCTTGAAGTCCAAGTACATTTTTTTGTTTTTTCACTTTGTCTTTCTCTTTTCTGTTGACCTTTTTCAGCACAACTTGAAGGACAAATGTACACATAGAGCTCGTGCCTTAGCTTTAACAATAATTAGTATTGTGGTTATTTTGTTGAACTATTTATGGTTTTTAATCCAAATTTTAATATTTTTAATTAGGCTTAAGTTCATGAAATTTAATTTTTATCAAATTATTTTTATGAAGAAAGGAATTTTTACAACATGAAAATCAATTAAAATTGTTATTGATAATCTTTCATTCTTGACGTGGCTCGGGCTCGAACCCTGGCCGGCAGGTTACCATGACATGTTTCGATCGCAACCACTCGATCTCCTCAGATGGATTTGCCGTCTTACACTCGCAGCCATCGACGACTGCTGACGTCACTAGTCAAACATCAATCCTTAAACCAAATTGTATTTTAACATTTGGTAGATCGAAATTTGCTTTCCTGAATGATTATCCATTTTAATTGATTTTTACATGTTTTTTCCTTTACTTCTGTTTTTTCGTACTTTCGTCAAGAATTTTTCTTGAAGTCCAAGTACATTTTTTTGTTTTTTCACTTTGTCTTTCTCTTTTCTGTTGACCTTTTTCAGCACAACTTGAAGGACAAATGTACACATAGAGCTCGTGCCTTAGCTTTAACAATAATTAGTATTGTGGTTATTTTGTTGAACTATTTATGGTTTTTAATCCAAATTTTAATATTTTTAATTAGGCTTAAGTTCATGAAATTTAATTTTTATCAAATTATTTTTATGAAGAAAGGAATTTTACAACATGAAAATCAATTAAAATTGTTATTGATAATCTTTCATTCTTGACGTGGCTCGGGCTCGAACCCTGGCCGGCAGGTTACCATGACATGTTTCGATCGCAACCACTCGATCTCCTCAGATGGATTTGCCGTCTTACACTCGCAGCCATCGACGACTGCTGACGTCACTAGTCAAACATCAATCCTTAAACCAAATTGTATTTTAACATTTGGTAGATCGAAATTTGCTTTCCTGAATGATTATCCATTTTAATTGATTTTTACATGTTTTTTCCTTTACTTCTGTTTTTTCGTACTTTCGTCAAGAATTTTTCTTGAAGTCCAAGTACATTTTTTTGTTTTTTCACTTTGTCTTTCTCTTTTCTGTTGACCTTTTTCAGCACAACTTGAAGGACAAATGTACACATAGAGCTCGTGCCTTAGCTTTAACAATAATTAGTATTGTGGTTATTTTGTTGAACTATTTATGGTTTTTAATCCAAATTTTAATATTTTTAATTAGGCTTAAGTTCATGAAATTTAATTTTTATCAAATTATTTTTATGAAGAAAGGAATTTTAATATTATTAAAATATTAAAATTTGGATTAAAAACCATAAATAGTTCAACAAAATAACCACAATACTAATTATTGTTAAAGCTAAGGCACGAGCTCTATGTGTACATTTGTCCTTCAAGTTGTGCTGAAAAAGGTCAACAGAAAAGAGAAAGACAAAGTGAAAAAACAAAAAAATGTACTTGGACTTCAAGAAAAATTCTTGACGAAAGTACGAAAAAACAGAAGTAAAGGAAAAAACATGTAAAAAATCAATTAAAATGGATAATCATTCAGGAAAGCAAATTTCGATCTACCAAATGTTAAAATACAATTTGGTTTAAGGATTGATGTTTGACTAGTGACGTCAGCAGTCGTCGATGGCTGCGAGTGTAAGACGGCAAATCCATCTGAGGAGATCGAGTGGTTGCGATCGAAACATGTCATGGTAACCTGCCGGCCAGGGTTCGAGCCCGAGCCACGTCAAGAATGAAAGATTATCAATAACAATTTTAATTGATTTTCATGTTGTAAAATTCCTTTCTTCATAAAAATAATTTGATAAAAATTAAATTTCATGAACTTAAGCCTAATTAAAAATATTAAAATTTGGATTAAAAACCATAAATAGTTCAACAAAATAACCACAATACTAATTATTGTTAAAGCTAAGGCACGAGCTCTATGTGTACATTTGTCCTTCAAGTTGTGCTGAAAAAGGTCAACAGAAAAGAGAAAGACAAAGTGAAAAAACAAAAAAATGTACTTGGACTTCAAGAAAAATTCTTGACGAAAGTACGAAAAAACAGAAGTAAAGGAAAAAACATGTAAAAATCAATTAAAATGGATAATCATTCAGGAAAGCAAATTTCGATCTACCAAATGTTAAAATACAATTTGGTTTAAGGATTGATGTTTGACTAGTGACGTCAGCAGTCGTCGATGGCTGCGAGTGTAAGACGGCAAATCCATCTGAGGAGATCGAGTGGTTGCGATCGAAACATGTCATGGTAACCTGCCGGCCAGGGTTCGAGCCCGAGCCACGTCAAGAATGAAAGATTATCAATAACAATTTTAATTGATTTTCATGTTGTAAAATTCCTTTCTTCATAAAAATAATTTGATAAAAATTAAATTTCATGAACTTAAGCCTAATTAAAAATATTAAAATTTGGATTAAAAACCATAAATAGTTCAACAAAATAACCACAATACTAATTATGATTTAAAATTGCCTTATTTAAAAATATTATTTTTATAAAAAAAAAATCGCTATAAACCGTCTAATCTGGCAGCCGTCTATTCGATACAGACCTCTTCTCTGCTCTGTACCTTTACATCAAACCAATTAACTACAGGTGGCGGCGAAACGACAGCCGGTTTTTTTTTTGTTCAGGCCAGAAATGTCAAAAGTTGTATTTACATGTGTTTTTAAAAATAGTGTTTTTAAATTAAAATTTTGGTTTACAACTTATTAATGAAAAACAAAATAACACAGAAAAAATTATAAGTAATTTTTTATTAATTAAAAAAATAATTTAAAAAGTATTTAAACTTAATTAATGTAATAATTGAATCAATTATTTTTTTTGTTGAACGAATATTAAAAATATAATTTTGATTTAATTAACATTTTAGTTGTTTTGAAATTAATTTTTAATTAAAATAATAATCAAATAACAAAAAATTATTTCATATAAAATAAAATAATTTTAACTTTTGAAATTGTTGTTGGAAATTGCCAAATCAATCAACACATTGTTTGAAACGGCAAAGTTTTTTGATCATTTTTTTAATTGAAATTAAAAATATCAATTATTGAAAAAAAAATCTTCAAAATATAAAATTTTTACAATTTTTAGTAATCAATATAATCATTTTGGTAAAAGGTGCAAAATCAACAAATGGGTTGCTTGATTCTATGAATTTGGTATTAAATTGGTGATTAGAGAAAATTTTTAATTTTTTCTGTGAATAAAGTTATGATTAATAAAACTATGTATAAAATAGAAACTGGGAATTATTTTCTTCCGAAGCTTACTTTATATTATATAAAGTAATTTCTTCTATATTACAAAAAAGCTTTATAAAAAACATAACTATGCATAAAAATTAAGTAAAAATCATTTTTGTATCACATTTTTAGTCTAGATAGGTACAATGCCAGTTAAATTTTTTCTTCAATCCTAAATTTAAAATAAAAATTTCGTAAAATATCCTCCTCTTTAAAAATAAAAAGCCTCCAAGTGAATTCTTTTTAAATAAATTATTTAATTTCAATATTATGTAAACATCAGTGGGTATTAATTTTATGTTATAAATTTTTATTTTAAATTTATATACCTACATAAGCATAGATAAACACACTAAAACAATAATGTCATTTAACCAATTTTACAATTTGGTTATTATCTTTTAAATTCTGCCCAAAAATCTACGTAATGTAGGGAAAGGGAAATTTTGATCATTCAGTTAATCTAAAATATTATTAATACATTTGAAATTTATTGTATGACTACTGGTTGAAATATTTAACGCTTTAAATATCAATTCGCTTAATCGTTATGTTTGTGGACATACGTTTAAAAGTATTTTCACTTCTTAGAGAATTAACAGGTTAACATAAACAAAAGAGTCAAGTGTTTAGAGAGTTAACAGGTCAACATAAACAAAAGAGTCAAGTGTTTTTTAAGATAAGAACAAATCTGCTTCTGATACCTTTTAAATAAAAAACTGATAAAGCGATCAGTAAATATTAATTATTAAAAATATTAAAATGAGTTTTGTATATAAAAAATCTTGCAGCTCTTCATAATTTATCACAATATAACTGTTTTTTACAATGCGAATTCTTTAATATGTAATTATTTAAATAAATAAATAAATCAAAAAAGAAAAAAAATATGTATTATTCACGAATAAAAACGGGGCGAGAAAAAAAATTTTAACATAAAAAAACATATTAAAAATGGAAAATCAAAGAATAATAATAATATTTTGTTCTTTGCACATTTTTTCATTGTTTAATTACTTTGGTTTTAACATTTTTATAAAATACTAGCTGGACCCGGTCCGCTTTGCTGGCCCTTAGTAAAGATTTAAAATTTTATAAAATATGAACTTAATTGATTTTCAAAACAAATATATGCAAAAACACCTAATAAACCAATAATAATTTTTATAAAAATCGCAAAATTTATTTAACAAGCGCGAAACTACACACTCCTCATGCTTCATACATCAAACACACAAATTTTGGTCAAAGTCGGTGCAGTAGTTTTTGAGTTTAGCGATTACAAACAAACACGTCTCTTCTATATATAAAGAAGAAGGTGTAAACTAAAATTAACATAAATGTTTGGAATAAAACTGACTATTAAACCATATAAAGTTTTTTTTTTTCATTTTGGTGATTTTAGCGTATTTAAGTGAATTACCGCTGAATTGAAATGTATATTGATAAAGATTTAGTGACATACCATGCATCTAAATTTTAAAACATTATGTTTAGCGATTACGACGAAAATGACAAAAATATAAAAACGTGGTGCCATCTATCGGATAAATACGAAACTCCACAGCAACACTCCTCATGCCTCATACATCAAACACACAAATTTTGGTCAAAGTCGGTGCATTAGTTTTTGAGTTTAGCGATTACAAACAAACAACTCTCTTTTATATATTTTTATACAAATTTTTTTAAAGTTCGTTTGCAAATAACAAACATTAAGGTCGCACTTTACCTTTATTTGGTATAGCCTGCGGTTGTATTTTCGCCACCGTTGTTGAAAATCTTCAATTTTAGTAAATTTTGGCCGCCGTCAACGATATGTGTGACTGGTATTCTCAACGTCTGCAATGTCACATCGACTTCGAGTGCAATGTTATGACATTTATAACGTAACGACGTAATCTTTTTGATAGTTTTCGACACGAGTTACAGATTCACTTTTCGAGAAACGATGGATACAATTGTTGTGCTTTTTAACCTTTAAGTGGTGAGTGAAATTTTGGAACATTAAATTAAGTAAAATATAACAGTACCAGAGCAAATAAGAAGAGAGTTATTTTAAATACATAATTAAAAGAGGGGGTCAAATTGACCACCACCTCCCCAATTTAAAGGTTAAGAACGGTGTTTACTATCCTACACAATCGTACGATTTATTCACACGAAAATCTCCAATATAAAAAATTTCTAAAAATCTGATGTCAATGCAACCCAATTATGAATAAAAATTCATAATTAGAAGGAGGATAGTGAATCGCCGGCTTTATGGGTCCCAGGTGTTGTACACTGCAATAGAACTGGCATCACTTAACCATGCATTTTTTTTTAACTTTTGACACTTCTAACAATTTTTTGTTTGTTTTTAATACCATTAATTCGGTATTGTAAAAAATGACGGCTGATGCTTTTATGCTGACAAAATTTATTGACTTTTTCTGCCAACGTCGGCATCATTGTTTATGTTGTAGACAGCGTTACCGTTGTGATACTAAAGTATCAATTTGACAATTTTTCGACGGTGTTGATACCTTTTATTACCCTTTTTTTAAATTAAACTTTTGTATCATTATCACCTTTTTTGTGACACTTTTTGACCCTTTTTTGGAAATAGCTCTCACATTTTGTTTTTTGTCAACACTGCGGAACAGAAGTGCTAAACAAATGTGTTCGAAATAAGCATTGCTTGATATGGAACAGACTCTTACAATTCCATGCTTTCTTCTCCTTGATTATACGTATAAATATTTGTTATTTTTTACGGTGGTTTCTTTTCAAAACAAAAATTTGACATTTTATTAAAAAAATGCAATTTGGTGTTTTGCTCTCTTAACCCTTTCGGTCCTATTGGGATAATACATCCCAGACAATGTTTGAATGATCCGGTTTGACATTTAAAGTAAAAAAATCACGTTTGCAATTGTCCCAGTCGAACTTTTTGTCTTAGTTTATTAAAGAAGTAACGGTTGCCAATTTTTAGCACATTTGTATAAGATTTGTTCATAGTTTCGATACTAGTGGGACATATTGTCCCATTTGTATTAAAAAACCGGTTGGGACAATAGTCCGAAAAATCCGATTGGGACAGTATCTCAGAATTATGAAAGGACTTACGGAAAAACTGATAATGCAAAACATAATAAATTTTTAAGCTTTTTCAATATGTGTAAACAGATTTTTCATTTACATTGTTGTTTATCAAATAAAAAGTCGGACCGAAAGGGTTAAAGAGTAGCATGTTTTATTCAAAAAAATGTGCCCTTAATAATGGCAAAAGGTATTGATTTTTTCGCCCCCTTTTGAATCGACAGTGCTGAGAGTGCTCTAACAGGAATGAAAACAAGAGGTAAAAATTGCTAAATTAGCGGAAATTCCCAAATATTTGGTAACAGCGGTATGATAGCAAAGTTTTATATTTATTAAAAACCGTAAAAGACTTAAAAAATCTGACACTTACAGGAAAAATAGCTTTAATCGAGAAAATGGTTACAATTCGCGAACGATTGCAAAATTTAAAACAAACACGAAAATTTATTTGACATCGCTAAATCGGAAATTACATAAAAAGTATTAAAAAATTAGCTATAATGATAAAAAATAAACTTTTTGTCAGGTGTTTAAAACAGGACAGAGCATTCCATAAAAAAATTAAGTTTTTTGAGCTCTTCCTACCTGAAATATTATTTTTTTGTTTGCTTATAAAAAAAACTTGGTTTATTATCTTCATTTAAATGGGAAATACTGCTTATAAAAAACTGGACTCTTTTTTTTTTATTGAAATACCCTTTATTTGAAAATCCCCTTTTTGTAACCTTTTTCGAAAATTTCCAACGGTAACCCTGGTTGTAGATATGTAGAAGGTATCAGGGTTCCCAGTTTTATTTTATACCGTATCTCCAATTTACGATTTTTCACCACTAAAAACCCCCCACATATCCTAAAAAATAAAATAATAATATGATAAAGGAAATGTGCATAAATTTATTTTTTTTTGGATTAAATTGATTTGTGTAATATTATTAAAACTTATTTTATTTGTACTTTGAGTTTTACCTTTATTTTTCATCTCAATCATTTATTTCTAACATACCTACCCGATATCTCCATTCCTTAAGGGGGCTCCCATACAGCATGTTGTAACTTAAAAAAACGGTTAGCACCATTGGATTCAGCGTACCCGAATTATGTTAAAACACCATGTGCCCGGCTTGTATATTTTTTCAACTTGCAATGTAATTATGCATCAATTATCATTTCAAAAACTTCAGATAAAACCTTCGGTTCATCATTTAATGCAACTTTGTTTTACATATTGTTTATATTAAAAAGTGTTAGAATTTGAGAAGATGGAATAAATTTGTAACAGCAAACTGAATTAGTTTTAAATTGTGTATAAATTCTAAGAAGAGCTTCTAAAAACTCATACTGCATTATATTTCGAATTGCCGTTTTGATTCTATTTATGATAGAAAAGACCCGTTTAACACAAGCGTTAAGTATTGGTATAGAAAGCATTTTTAAAACTACTTCAGCAAGCTCTTGAAATGGTTTTGAACCACTAGCGTCTCAGTATGACAAAAACACTTTGCACCCACGTCTTAAGCAAAACGGTCTTGCCATTGCACAAATGGCATATATAACAATATATTTTCGACAAAAATCCCTAGCAAAAAAAGTGTTTTCCCAAAAAAAAAATCACCTGGGGATTTTTACGAAATTTTTATCCCCAATTACAAAAAATCCCCAATTTGGGGATCAATTCCCAAGACTGAGAACGCTATGTACTTGTTATTTTTTTTTTTTTATATATATTTGTTTTTTATTGTTTACTTTTTTGGGGTGATTTTTTTTTGGTCTACAAAACATTTGAAACATTTTTTTTCATCTCATTAATGTAGATTTGTTTGTTGCCTTTGTTTCTAAGTACATTCATACATATTTCTTTTCCCCCTTTCTCTAGCATCTAGTGTTTGTCCAAAAACATGTCAATTATGTAAACAAAAAAAAAAAAAAAACAACTGAGAAAAATAAATAACTGCAGTAAAAAAGGAAAAAAAGAAGCATGTCAAGGAGAGTTATTAATCGTTAGCTAAAATGCAAAAGGGCGTAACTAACAAAAAATTCAAAATCGAGTTTTTGATTATTTATTATTATGAATGCCATTAAACTACATGTCTTGACAAAATTTTACACTTCTGCGATAAAAAATAACGTTTTTATTAACAAAAAATTAAGGGAGGTAACTACAAATTTGTTTATTTAATAAATGCAAAACGACGTTATTACACATTTATGTTCTAACGAAATGGTTTTATTTGAAAATTGTTTGAAGAATTTCATGGACGACTTATCAATGCATGTTTTTCTGACATGTCTATAATTTTCGTTTTACAAAGTTTTTTGCTTCTCCTATAAATTTTTATACCCTTCACCACAGGTGGAAAAGGGTATATACATATAACTTTGTCATTCCGTTTGTAATTTCTACAATATTGATCTTAGACCCTATAAAGTATATATATTATGGGTCCTTATGAGGAGAGAAGTTGATTTAACGATATCCGTCCGTCCGTCCGTCTTACGTTTGATATGTGTTTTCCGGAGACTCCAGACATGATAGCGGCTACGTTGTTTTACATTTATGTCACATATAGTCCACCATTTCTTGCTATTGAAATTCAGCCAGATCGGTCCAACAATGGCTGAGATATGACCAAAAACCACGAGTGCCTCTAATTTTTCCAAAAAATCCCTTGTGGTTGTTGTATTTTTATTACTTTTTTCTGTATATCTGGAGAACGGCAAGAGCCAAAGCTTTAAAATTAGGTACAAACATTTAGGTTATAAATATACACCATCCTACAAAATGTGGGCGGGATTGGAGAAGTAGGCGTGGTACCTCTCATAAAGTATTAAAAATTGTATAAAAACCTGAATTTTTTGACTGTAATATGACCTATGGTTACGCCTTATAATTTTTAATAGAAAATATTTTCTGAAAATCTCGGGAAAATCGGTTCAGATACGAAAAAGTTATGACCAAAATATTAATTTTTTTTTGAAAAATACCCATTTTCAGGAACCATAGAACTTCCCGAGTCCACGTTTTATAGCCAAAATAACCGGCAAATTATAACAAAATAACCGGTATATAAATCTGTCAAATCGGCTAACAAATAGCAGAGTTATGACCAAAATACTGAAATCCCAAAAATTACTCTTTTTTTATAATTAAGATTGTTTTTTATACCCTTCACCGAAGGTCCTACACCCTATAAAGTATATATATTCTGGGTCCTTATGCAAAGCGAAGTTCAAATCCGGTTGTCGTCTCTTCTTCCTATCCCTATGTAAAAATTATTTAGTTGCTCTCTATTCTACTTGCACAATGGTGAAGGGTATATAAGATTCGGCACAGCGGAATATAGCACTCTTACTTGTTTTTGTTAGTTACGCCTTTTTGCATTTTAGCTAACGATATGTAAATATCTATTAGACTTTATTATTGTTTGGTTTTATTCGAGTAAGGAATTAATCAATTTTTGAATTTAAAAATTGCTCGATTAATCGAATAAGGGGTTCAAATTGTTTGAATAATTCAAATAGTTTTATCCATACTAGTTTGTATGATAAATTCACTTGATCTTAACACAATCGAGAACTTGAGGGAGATCGTTAACTTAAAAATCAACCGAGAAAATTCCAAAACCAAAGAAAATTTATCTGAAGCCGCAAAAATAGCCTGGGAAGCAATATCACCTGAAATAATTAATAATTTAATATCCTCTATGCCTAAAAGATGTGCGTGTGTCATCCAGAATAAAGAATTCGCAACGAAATATTGATTTCAATAGTTTTTTTTTATACCTTAAGTTGGGGGTGCTTCAGTTTAGTCCGCTTATATTTGCGACTTTGAATTTTAACTGAATTTTAACTTTTTTTTATTAAATTCTAAAGATAAAAATAAATAAAAAATAAAAAAAAAATGTTTAATAACTTTGTTTTCTTAAAAAAATTATCATTAAAAAAATATACTGAGGGGGTGCTTAGGTTTTGTCCGATACTGTAAGTGTACATACTTATGTTTGTGATTCCCTTTCATTTATATTATAACTCTTCTCCATTTTTTGTTTGATTAATGGTTTAATCAATTTGTTAATAAAACTATGAGTAACGTGTAGGACCTCAAATATTTAATAGGTGTGAACATAGCTTAAGTTCAACGTTATTTTAAAAATAGTTTCGAGGAATTTTATTTTTGAGTCGTGGTTGACATTCTCAAGGAATTGCCCATACGTTAGTTACGCATAACTACAAAGGAAAAAAGGGGAATTTGTCCGCACAAAAATTTTGTTTGGAGCAAATAGGCTAATTCCCCTTAAGAGACACCTTTTTTTAGCGATAATCGAATTTTTGTTAAAAACAATTTAACACAAAAGAAAAAGTCTTAGGGTATGTACATACCCAATAAAAAAATTTATCATTTTGCGAAGCACTAAAGGTACATTTAAAAAAATAAGCGCACAATTATGCGCTACGCAATAAGACATACAGAAATGCAGTAAAGTAAGTGAAAGAATTCTCAACAACTTTTATAAAAAAAAAAATTTCAAGTGCTACGCCATTCCCTTACTACAAAGCAGGTTTGTAAGGGAGAATACTAACAAATAACTGTATCAAAACATTCAGTGTGTAAAGATGATCGTTACATCCAACAATATTTATGTGCGCTGAATAATGCGCTTTATGTGTCAAAAATGTATTGCTTCAAAGTGGGAACTCGCCATATAAAATTCATGTCTTCCGTAAGCGCAATGGTAAGCGAAACCCTTATGTTTCTCCCTTACAAACCTGCTTCGTTGGAAGCTCCATTTTTTATTGGGTATGTATGTATGTTCATACCTAACAAATATTTGACGATAAAATCCAAAATAGCGTGACCAGTAAATTCCCAATAAAAAATGGAGCTTCAACGAAGCAGGTTTGTAAGGGAGAAACATAAAAGTTTCGCTAACCATTGTGCTTACGGAAGACATCAATTTTATATGGCGAGTTCTCACTTTGAAGCAATACTTTTTTGACACAATAAGCACGTTATTCAGCGCATATAAAAATTGTTGAATGTAACGATCAGCTTAATACACTGAATGTTTTTTTACAGTTATTTTTGATGCTCTCCCTTACAAACCTGCTTTGTAGTAAGAGAATGCCGTAGCACTTTAAATGTTATTTTTTTTTTTATTAAAGTTGTTGAGAGTTCTTTCACTTACTTTACTGCATTTCTGTATGTCTTATTGCGTAGCGCATAATTGTGCGCTTATTTTTTTAAATTTACCATTAGTGCTTCGCAAAATGATAAAATTTTTTATTGGGTTGTTCAAACTTCATCTTTATTTTTAACAATTTCTATTAATTAACTAACCCTTATTTCTAAGATGATAATTGAAGCAGAGCCGCGAATAACGTTGTAAAAGCCACTTTTTGCAAAAACTGTTTTTTTTGCAGATAACTGTTAACATTACTCTCGTACACTGTTTAAACCTCAAATCACACAAAATTATGCACCTTCAAAGCCTTTCAAAAGGGCATACAAAGAGTCAGCTAGTGGAAGAACGTTGTAAGTTACTTAAAAATGATACCAAGTAAATGGTTTTAAACGTGGAATAACGTTTTTTAAAAGCCATCTGTCATGATGCTTTGTGTAGTGGAAGAACGTTTTAAATGACATCGTGATTGTGGATATGAAACGTTTTTCCACTAAAAAAAAGTTATAAATTGTAAATTTGCATGTAATTTAAGTTTTAAATTTGTTGATATTTTGCATAAAATTTTTTATTATCATTATGTTTAATAATCTTAAAAAAGAAAAAAATTAATAATCTTGCCTGCTAAAAACGTTTTTTTGCTCTCCTGAAAAAAATTATTTTGTAACTTAAAACGTTATTCGCGGCTTTCAATTGTATAATGTAATTTAGAATATGTTAAATAATGTTTGCTCTAGCCAAACGTTTTCCAAACCAAACAATTCTTTAAGAAAACTAGTGGTAACGTGTAGGACGTCAAATATTTAATAGGTGTGAACATGGCTTAAATTTTTCCATTGCTTTATAAAAAACTAGCTGACCCGGTCTACGTTGCTGGCCTTAAGTAAACATTAGTTTTGTATTACCACACGATTTAAATTGAGCATTTAACGAAATTTACGGCCTTTAAAATAAAAATCCATGGAATACCTATCATAAATTTTTTTTAAAAAATAACTTACATATGGTGTGGATATGGACTCAATCAAAAAAGAATAAGTTGGACAATGGCGATAATTTTAAAGAAAAAATCGTCCAAATCGGTCAAGCCGTTCTCAAATCATGCTCTTAATAGAAAAAGTGGGCGTAAAAGTAGGCGTGCTAATTTTTTCTTTCGATGAAAACGTAAAATTAATTAATACGAACAGTTAAAAGAAAAATTAGTCAAATCGATGGAGCAGTTTTTTGATTTTAGGTAAATCGAAAAAAGTGGGCGGGGCAAAATTTTCTTTCCGTAAAAACCTAAGTTAAACCATGGCGATCATTTTGAAGAAAAAATCGTCCAAATCGGTCAAGTCGTTCTCCAGTTATGCGCTTAATAGAAAAAGTGGGCGTAAAAGTAGGCGTGGTAAATTTTTCTATCGATGAAAACTTAAAATGGATTAATACGAACATTTGAAAGATAAATTAGTCAAATCAAAATCGTCCAAATCGGTCAAGTCGTTCTCCAGTTATGCGCTTAATAGAAAAAGTGGGCGTAAAAGTAGGCGTGGTAAATTTTTCTATCGATGAAAACTTAAAATGGATTAATACGAACATTTGAAAGATAAATTAGTCAAATCGATGGAGCAGTTTTTTGATTTTAGGTAAATAGAAAAAAGTGGGCTTAAAAGTGGGCGGGGCAAATTTTTCTTTCCGTAAAACCCTAAGGTGGACCATGGCGATCATTTTAAAGAAAAAATCGTCCAAATCGGTCAAGCCGTTCTCAATTTATGCGCTTAATAGAAAAAGTGGGCGTAAAAGTAGGCGTGGTAAATTTTTCTATCGATGAAAACTTAAAATGGATTAATACGAAGATTTGAAAGAAAAATTAGTAAACTCGATGGAGCCGTTTTCTGATTTTAGGTAAATCGAAAAAAGTGGGCGTAAAAGTGGGCGGGGCAAAAGTATCCTATGTCCGTCTCCTGGCTCTAAGCTACCTCCCTACCAATTTTCAGCCAAATCTGTTCTGCCGTTCTTGAGTTATAAGTGGTGTAACTAACACGACTTTCTTTTATATATATAGATATACAAATTGACTATTATTCGACCTTTACAAAATTTTATTAGTATTATTATTTATAATAAAAATAAAACTTTATTTTATGTTTTTCACAATGAATACAAACTTTTCAAAATTTTCTTTATTTTCTAAAGTTTATAATGCATTTTATTTTATAAAAATAAATTTTTTACAGCTTTTTTATTATTCAAGCCATAAAATACTTTATTTTTTTATATTTTATATCAAGTCCGCATCATAATTTTTAATCATAATTTTTTGATTTGATTTGAATAAAATATTTTTAACTGTTGTGTCTTCTAATAACAAAGTATAGGTATTAATATTTTTATATTCACATGCACTTGTCTAATTAGAAATTGTTGAAAATCCAAATCAATCAATTAAAAACTATAATCGTGCACTATTTTTATAATTTGTCCCCTTATACACTATTAATACAAGTTTTGAATTTTAATTTGAAAAACATGTTTACAGAAAACGTCATTGAAAGAAATTTAAATGAAAAGAAAATGTGGTTTATAAGAAGAACCACATTTTTATTTAATAATTGCATGTGGTTGGTAAACATTTTTTTTAATTCATGTTTGGAATTTATTTTTATTAAACCCAACATACCAAACAAACAGCATTGAAGATAAGCTTTTCAAAAAATACCACAAACTGAAAACTTCTCATTTAATTAACAATTTTGTAGCCAAAAATATGTAAAAATTTTCTTTTTTTTCTATCAAGCCTAAAATAAATAAAATTGGAATATGTAAAAAAATGTTATACCAAAAAAGAAAAAGATAAAGTGCCACGAATTATTTTTTACAAGGGTATATAATTTATCTTTTAAATGAGGATTATAATTTTTTTTTTGGCAAAAAATATTGTATATTCTTTTTATAATTTGGCCATCATAAGATACTGTTGAATTATGGTGGCTTTTCAGGTTCTTTAAAAGTGTTTACACTAGAAGGAAAATCTTCTAAACCACATTTGATAAAAATTTCTTATTTGGAAGATAACTTTTGGTAGATTTGTTAGCAGGGACTGCACTTGATCATATTAAGGTCACTCGAAATGCCAAACTTAGTTGAAAAATTCCGTTTGCGTTTGTAAAAATAAATAATAAAAGAAAACTGTAAAGCCTACAGTACACAGAATGTAAAAATCCACATTAGCATGTGGTCCAGACGTAATTTTGACTTCACTACAAAGCCACAACAGCAAGTTCGCGATGTGTGATGACGACAAAATTACGTCAGAACCACATACGAATGTGTCTTTTTACATTCCGTGTACTATAGGCTTTACACTACCTTATGTATTGAACATTATTATGACATGTCGATGCCTAAATTTTAAATTATTAACTTCGTACCTGAATGCCACTGCTAAACATTTTAAAATATTTACACTTCCATTATTATTTTATGATTATTTAAAGGTCAAAAGCACTGCCACCCAAAGGATCTTTTGTGCAGCCCTTGTTATCACTGAAGTAGTTTAGGGCTAAAACTAAAGCCAACCAATAAATTTTTTTCTTATTTTGCTAAGCACTAATGGTACATTTAAAAAGGTTGGCGCACATTTCTGCGCTACGGAGAAACACATACTGAGTTCCAGTGAAGTAAGGTTAAACTTAAAAGGCCACAGAATTCCCTTACTTAGAAGCAGGAGGCTTATTCTGAATTGCGATGCGAAAATCAATGCGATGCGCAAATGAAATGCGATGCGCAAATGAAATGCGATGCGCAAATGAAATGCGATGCGAAAGAAAATTGGTATTCTGGAGGCTTATTCTGAATTGCGATGCGAAAATCAATGCGATGCGAAAATGCATAAATGCGAACAATTGCTATTCTGTATTGCGATATTCGCAAAGTTTTTTTTTTAATCGCATTTGAAATGCGAAAAGGTGACAAGTCAGTATTCTACATTGCGAAAACAAATGTCAAATTCGCAAAATTTATTCGACAACACAATATTATTCGCAAAGTACATACATGATAGTGAAAGATAATATTTTATTTATTTATTCTTCATATATTTATTATTTAATTCAGGGAAGCAAGCAATAAGACCACCAAACCATAACAATTTGAAATGATAGAATTTATGAATAAGCACAGCCAATTGGCAAGAGGCCATTTGAAAACACCAAATGCACGTCAGTCGGCAAATACTTTATGGCAAACGTTAACTGAAGAACTAAATATCAAGGGACCACCTATTAGAGAAGCTGCAGGATGGAAAAAGTATGAAATATATAAACCAGGGGGGTTACCGCGTATTTCGATTCGAAAGAAATCATTTACGGATTCGAACAATTTGTACTGTGTATTACGATTTTCGTAATATTTGTTTCGAATAAAAGGACGTTTTTTATACTTTATTGAAAACAAAAAATCACTTTCTTAGAAGCCACTCTCTATTACAAACAAAAATTGTTCTTCAAATTTCCCATTTTTTAAAAAATACAACCTCTGTCATCGTTTCGAACGATTACGAAAATCGTAATACACAGTACAAATTGTTCGAATCCGTAAATGATTTCTTTCGAATCGAAACACGCGGTAACCCCCCAGTTCAAAAATATTTGACTTTAACTTTAATTTTAATAGGTTTGGGCCGATTTTAAAGTACACACAAAACATTTGCATTTTCTTCGCCGTCGAACCACAGTACCACAAAATCCATGTTTATTATTTTTTTTTATTACAGAATGTCTTAAATAAATTGTTTAAACAATTTTCACAGCAGCCAAACACAAAAAATTTGTTTATTTTTAATTTGACGTTTATTGACACTGACGTATATTTGAGCAGCGTTGCCACGATTTGAAAATAAATTGCGAATGCGATTGCGATAGTCTAACAGAATACCAATTTTCTTTCGCATCGCATTTCATTTGCGCATCGCATTGATTTTCGCATCGCAATTCAGAATAAGCCTCCTGTTAGACTTTCGCAATGGCATTCGCAATTTATTTCAAATCGTGGCAACGCTGCTCAAATATACGTCAATGTCAATAAACGTCAAATTAAAAATAAATAAATTGCTTGTGTTTGGCTGTGAAAATTGTTTAAATCCCAGCCAGCAAAATAATCCGACGTCGCACAGTGGAGTATTTGGCTTGAAAAGCTGGCCAAAATTATTAAACGTGTTTTTTGAATTAAAAGTTTTAGTTTTTTGATAGTTTTAGGTGTAGTATGATATAAAAAGTCTAGTGGAAGATTTTGAAAAAATTACACTGCGTAACAAAAGTACACGGCGCAACAAAAAAATTTTTCTCTACCCTAGAAATAAAAGTATGTGGATTATATGGATTTTGATGCCCTTAATTCAAATCTATTTTCCGTTTTTCTCTAGTACGTAAGGATTTTCTTTTAATGGCGTGACATACTTCACCCCCTAAATCGTTGGGTTGCCTTACACAGAAAAAATTATTTTTCCAATTCAAACAAAAAATTTGTAGAATCAAAAAATTTTTTGTCTGAAATCGGTCCTATAAACAAATTCGCATATTCAAACAATTTATTTGCATTTGGTTTATTGAAAAAAACACTGGAGGCTTATTCTGAATTGCGATGCGAAAATCAATGCGATGCGCAAATTAAATGCGATGCGAAAGAAAATTGGTATTCTGTTAGACTTTCGCAATCGCATTCGCAATTTATTTCAAATTGTGGCAACGCTGCTCAAATATACGTCAGTGTCAATAAACATCAAATTAAAAATAAATAAATTGTTTCGCTGTGAAAATTGTTTAAATAATTTATTTAGGACATTCTGTATTAAAAAAATAATAATAAAAATGGATTTTGTGGCACTGTGGTTCGACGACGAAGAAAATGAAAATGTTTTGTGTTTACTTTAAAATCGGCCCAATCCTATTAAAATTTAATTTAAAGTCAAATATTTTTGAACTGGTTTATATATTTCATACTTTTTAAATCCTGCAGCTTCTCTAATAGGTGGTGCATTGATATTTAGTTCTTCAGTTAACGTTTGCCACAAAGTATTTGCCGACTGATGTACATATGATGTTTTTTTAAATGGCCTCTTGACAATTGGCTGTGCTTATTTATATATTCTATCATTATTTCAAAATGACGCGGTTTGGTGGTTTTATTGCTTCCTGAATTAAATAATAAATATATGATGAATAAATCAATAAAATATTATCTTTCACTAACATGTTTGTACTTTGCGAATGCTATTTTGTTGTCGAATAAATTTTGCGAATTTGACATTTGTTTTCGCAATGTAGAATACCGACTTGTCACCTTTTCGCATTTGAAATGCGATTAAAAAAAAAACTTTGCGAATATCGCAATACAGAATACTAATTGTTCGCATTTATGCATTTTCGCATCGCATTGATTTTCGCATCGCAATTCAGAATAAGCCTCCTGATTTTTTCAAACAAATAATTTAACTGAATCAAACAAAAAGTTTACTGAAATTCATATACTAAATTTCAAAATCAAAAAAAAAACAGGTTTTTGCACAAGCAATGATGCGCACACAAGCAGGCACTGTATTAGAAGATGATGGCAGAGAGAGCAGAGTGGCCGGCTGGCTTTGAGACACATTTTTTTGTTGGAATAATTTTTGAACGAAGTTCTTTTTTTATACACACAATGTTTTTCGTCATCACTCACTGTTGCTGTATCCTTTCCTTTGCTAATGAAGAAGAAATGTAACCCAAAAACGGCGACAGACCGACTCGATATGTTTTTCGTCATCATTATATTTTTGTATTTGATGTATTTAAGCAAACAGTTTGTTTTAAACAACTTTGAAACAAACCAAAAATTTATTTTGTTTCTTATAATGTTGTTGTTGTTTCTGTTGTTTAAAAAAGAATGAAACGTTTTTTTACCTGTTATTTTTTTTTTTTTTTTTTTACTTCAAACCTCTTCATCTTTCTTACTGTTGTACTTTTTTAAAGTGTCCAAAAATAGACTGTATGTGTTTTCTGTTGTAGTTCTTATATTTCACATTAGGAAGTGTTGCTTACGATCAAATAAAAAAATGCAAAAAGACGACAACATTAAAAAGCGTTAAATATTTCATACAAAATTATGAAAACTTGAAACCAGTAACGCGTGTATTATATTTTTGAATGGTTGTCAACATTTTTGTTGGTTAAATAAAAATCAAACAAAAATTTTAATTGAATCAGTAAAAAAATTTGTAGAAATTAAAAAAATTATCAAACAAACGTTTGTTTGAAAATAATTCGGCAATAATTTTTTCTGTGTATATATTTTGCCATAACTTGAAAACGTATTCTCCGATTTTAAAAGTAGGACGATCAGAAGATGCACCGGAAAATTCTGCTTAAATTAACCATACACATTTATTTTATATCTGTTACTATTTTGGAGTTATTAAAAATTTAATGGCGAAAAAAAAAATTTACATGCAAAATGCGTCAAATTTTTTGTTTTTAACATGCAATAAAAAAATTTAAGAACCAAAAAGTTTAAATTTTTAAGATTTTTCTAAAAGCCACATTCCTAAAGCTTCTTACAGACGATGGTCTGATCTTACAATATTGTGATCTTACAATATTGTAATGCATCTGACAATGGTCCATTGTCAGATGCATTAATTTTGCAAATCTGCAAATACAAATGAGCTTACAATGTTCACACAGTTGTAAGACATTTTAGCCAATTTTAATGCAATTTAAGCAACGCTGCTTACCAATATTGTAAGATCTGACCATCGTCCGTACGAAGCTTAAGGAATAAAAGTTGGTATTAATCGCAAAACTCAATTAACAAATGTTGATTTTAAAGGTTTAAACTCATTCTTGACAGACTGTATGTACATTAGGGCGGGTCAATTTGTATGGATGAAAAAAAAAAATTAAAAATCGTATAGCAAAAACGTAATCTACATAAAATTCTAAGAAAATTCTCCGAAGAAACCATGGGTCCAAAATAAAATCCTAATCCGCGCCTCTCGACATGAAATTTTTTTACTTGGGTGAAATTTTTTTTTAATGTAAAAAAAATTTTGAGTTGTTAAAAAATATAAAGTCCAAAAGAACTACCTTACTAAACAATTTTATTCAAAAAATTCGATTTCTTTTTGGAAAAAGCTATTTTTTCAAAAAAAAATTTTTTATGGGGATGTGTGGGACATTCCCTTAAAACTATTACGGATAATTAAGAATTTTTGCAATTTATAAATACATATAGGTAGGTATTAATATTGTGAAGTGTTAAAAGTGATGTGAATAACAGTTGAAATCAATAATTCAAAATACATAAAAGTTTATGACGATATAAAGGTATAAGAAAAAGTGCCCGATGAGCAAAAATAGACGAAATGTGAAAATTTAAAAAAATCGTCAAAAATAATGGCGCAAACTTGCGCACACTTTTTTTTTGGTTTCTAAAATTAAAGATTCCAAATTTTATTGTGGTATCAAACATAATTCGTAGACATGCTAACCTCACTTTTAAAAACCTCTTCTTTTCCTTTTTTTGCAAAAAAAAAGTGTATAATTTGTTTTTTTTTAGCTTTTGAACGAATTGTTTCAACATGAATATTCAACATATTTTAAATTTTTTTTGCTGTTTTAAATAACTTTTGATCAAACCTTTCAGCGAAAAAAAAATCTTTGTTAAACCTTTATTCGTTTAGCCGCAAAAAAAAAATCATATAAACATCCAGAAACCGAAAAAAACATTTAAATCTCATATAGTTTTCTTCACTTTCCTGACTTTAGCAGGGTCTCAGAGCAACAAATCGCAACTAAAAGTCTTCAAAATTTACAGTATAATGTAAAATATTTTTGTCTGTCGAGCTGCGTACTTAGTTCTTAAGATTTCTTAAAATTCAGTTTTGCCTTTTTGGCCAGCTTTTCAGGCCAAATACTCCTCTGTGCGTCGTTCAGATATCTGAGGGAAACGTCGGCAAAAAAGTCGGATTATTAATAACTTATTAAGGACATTCTGTAATAAAAAAAAAAAAATAATAAAAATGGATTTTGTGGCACTGTGGGTCGACGACGAAGAAAATGAAACAGTCCAATTATGAATAAAAATTCCCCGGGAGTTTTTTCCCTTTTCCAATTTTTTTCAATTGAATTAACATGGGAAAAAGGGGAGAAGGGAGAAAAACTCCCGGGGAATTTTTATTCATAATTGGGCTGAAAATGTTTTGTGTGTACTTTAAAATCGGCCCAAACCTATTAAAATTAAAGTTAAAGTCAAATATTTTTAAACTGGTTTATATATTTCCTACTTTTTCCATCCTGCAGCTTCTCTAATTGATATTTAGTTCTTCAGTTTACGTTTGCCACAAAGTATTTGCCGACTGATGTGCATTTGGTGTTTTCAAATGGCCTCTTGCCAATTGGCTATGCTTATTCATATATTCTATCATTATTTCAAATTGAAGCGGTTTGGTGGTCTTATTGCTTGCTTCCCTGAATTAAATAATAAATATATGATGAATAAATAAATAAAATATTATCTTTCACTAACATGTTTGTACTTTGCGAATGCTATTTTGTTGTCGAATAAATTTTGCGAATTTGACATTTGTTTTCGCAATGTAGAATACCGAATTGTCAACTTTTCGCATTTGAAATGAAAAAACCTTGCGAATATCGTAATACAGAAAAGCAATTGTTCGCATTTATGCATTTTCGCCTCCAGGTTTGTAAGGGAGAATATTAAAGAATAACTGAAGCAACAAATAAATGAGCTGATCGTTGCACGCACTACTTCTTACATGCGTTGTATTAGGCGCTTTTGTGGCATGAATGTATGGCTCTAAAGTGAGAACTGGCCATTTAAAATGCATGCCTTCCGTAAGCTACGTTTGGAGCTTAATTTTTTGAAATATTATTTTTTTATTAATTATTTTGAAGTATTACACTAAGAGAAAAACCTTCATAAATGTAGCGATTTTTTTACATTCCTGCAATGAATTTTGTCAATATTTTTGAGCCAACGTAGCGTGCATTCCAGCTACGAAAATCATTTCATTCAGTTCGAAATCGTTATAAAAAACTATGATATTTTGTCATTAATTCTATGACATAAATTCTTCAACGCAAAGTAATTTTCATTACTGAAATGTAATGTATCATTAACGCAATATTATTTAGTTCATATGATGTAACTTGGTATTAATAGAATAGAATATTTAATTTTTTTTTAATTAATACGATAATATATTTCATTGTTTTACGTTCATACAATGAAACAAGTTCATAAAAGCTATGTAATTTTAATTTTTTATGCAATATTAACCATACAATGTTTATTTATTTCAGCCATTTTTATACTCTCCACCACAATTAGTTGTGAAGAGGGTATATTAAGTTTGTCATTCCGTGTGAAACTTTTTTATTATTCATCTCAGACCCCATGAAGTATATATATTCTGGGTCCTTGAGTAGTTCTAATTCGATTTAGCCATGTCCGTCTGTCTGTCCGTCTGTTGAAAACACGCTCACTTTCGAACAACTCAAAAGAAATGAACAAACTTGGTGCCAAATTTTTTGTAGTTATCCTAAGCAGTTTGGGATTGCAATTCAGCAAAATCGGTTCAGTAGGACCAGAGCTTTGAATCAAAATGTGGAACCACCACCTAAAAAAATTGATAATTTTTTTACAAAAACTAACATAAATGTTGGAACAAGGCACGGAATGAGATAAGATTTTGCAAAAATTTGTTTTATTTGACTGGAAATTAAATTTCGTGAAGATCCGTTCACAATTTACCCTAAGCCCCTTATTAACACTACTCCCGGAAAACAGTTTAGTACGCCTAAAACCGTAAAAAATATCGCTAGCGTAACAAAATTTGGTACGTCACAGTTTTTTAGGACTAGAAATGACACTGTGAAATTTCGTGACGATCGGTCCATAATTTACCTTAGGCCCCATATAAACCCTAATACCGGAAAACAGTTTAATACGCCTAAAACCGTAAAAAATAATGCAATCATAACAAATTTTGGCTCGTCACAGTTTTATAGGACTATAAATAATACTGTAAAATTTCGTGAAGATCGTACATAATTTACCATACGCCCCATAGAAGCCCTACTCCCGGAAAACAGTTTAGTACACCTAAAACCATAATTAATAACAAATCGTCACAGTTCAAGATAATAATAACATCATACAGATATTACTCCTTAAACATTCGAACTGTCGGTGTATCAAAGATTCGGCACAGCCGAATATAGCACTCTAACTTGTTAAAAGTGCATTTGAGTTGTTGTTCCGTTTTTTCGTTTGTTTTTCCTTCCTGTTTCGAAATCAAGTTATAAATTTGCTCTCGTTTTTATATTCCTGTTGTGTATCATGTTATTTTCCGCTTTCATGAGCTTACCTTTATAATTTTCCAGCACGCGACGACCTACATTAGCATTCTTCCGTTTTACTGTTTTGTACTTCAACGTAAATATTGTGTTTTTAAATTAACAATTAAAGGAAAAAGAATGTGAGAATTTTATGCATTGTTTTTCTCTCGTTGTTTTTTTTAACATTAAATGATAAATCCCGTTATATAGATAAAGAGATCATTGTATTAACGATATAAACTGTTATATTTACTTTAAGTTACATATAAGTATGTACATATGTACCTATGAGTTTTAGAAATTTTGCGTGCTCAGTTTAATATGAACAGCCTGTTTTTAGAACGCGAGCGCAAAAAATTTAAAAATTTGTTTTTGTTTTAAATGTAAGTTAAACGAGTCACTTTTGCGCTCGCGTTCTAAAAACAGGCAGTAAGTCCTTTTAGATTATGCTAAAGAAGATTTAGTTAATGTAATAATACGTTTCGTTACATTAATTATAAAATCATTTAAAAGCAAAGCCGGTGCTTGTTATACCTTATTTTCTAACTTGCTAAACTGCATACCGGTAACCTTCACACTCAGTGTAAGCACTTCAACTTAATTTCACTTGTATGTAAGTATGTATGTATGTATTTCTTTTAATAAAATTAGAAATGGTCATGGTTTTTGTTGTGATATTTTTTTTTCTTTTTTTGCGTGTGTTTGTTTTAATTTTTTTTGCGTGTTAGAACAAGTTGTAAGTTATTATGGCATATACACGCATATCAATTACAATGCCAACAAAAATAAGAAAACAACTAGAAACGAAGAATTGCAACAATAACAAGTACGAGTGCTATAATTGGTCTTGCCAATTCTCATATACCCTTCACTGTTCCTTTTTAATCCAAATTTTTAATATTTTTAATTAGGCTTAAGTTCATGAAATTTAATTTTTCATTAAATTATTTTTATGAAGAAATTTTACAACATGAAAATTAATCAAAATTGTTATTGATAATCTTTCATTCTTGACGTGGCTGGGGCTCGAACCCCGGCCGGCAGGTTACCATGACATGTTTCGATCGCAACCACTCGATCTCCTCAGATGGATTTGCCGTCTTACACTCGCAGCCATCGACGACTGCTGACGTCAATAGTCAAACATCAATCCTTAAACCAAATTGTATTCTAACATTTGGTAGATCGAAATTTGCTTTCCTGAATGATTATCCATTTTAATTGATTTTACATGTTTTTTCCTTACTTCTGTTTTTTCGTACTTTTGTCAAGAATTTTTCTTATCGATAGTTCAGATTTCACTATCGATTTACTATCGACTGATTGTTTGTACTTAAGTAGGAAAACTTTAACTAGTTTTTTATCAGACTACAGTTCGTTGTTTTTATCACTTTATTGAACGTAAGAGACGTATGTATGTATGTACGCACGTTATTTTAGATGACAGTTTTTAAAAATTGTGATGCTAATAAGCACCTTTCTAAGGAACCAAAGTAACAGGGACTATAAGATATTTTATTGCAACTTTAGATAATGTTTAAAATGGGATTTGATTTTAAACCCAAAAGGTAATCAATCAAGCGGTCTTTTCCTCTAATGGTCGTTAATTGTTTTATCCTATGCTCGCCATTGCAATTGCATTTTTACATTATAAACATATCGGACATTTCGACATAAAGGCCTTAAGTTAGTAGTTAAAAAGCACAGCTAAGCAATTCATACCACCTGCCATTCTTGTTGTTTGTATTCATTGCTGTAATTCTGCGCGAATTAATAATATCAAGTAAAAACTTGCGGCAAAACATTGTGTGTATATATCTGCTGTTACATGTCTTCATAGCTGTATTTTAAATAATAATAATATCGATATTGATATTTTTCCATCGATATTTTCGATAGTTTACGACTATCGATAGTAATATCGATTGTTTCCCAGCACTACTTAAAAGAGGTGACATTTGATAAAAATTATTCCAAAAAAATTTTCTTACATGGTCTGTATCTAAGGAAGAGTTCAAAGAGAAATATGTTATTCGGATTAACGGTAAATTTTTATTTTATTTTGATCATTATTCAGTTAAATTATTACGGAAGAAATTTCACGTTCGAAATGGTACGTAGCGACCCAGATTTTGGCTTAAAAAAAAGAAAATACAGAAGATTTTGGAATCAGACCAAAGACATTTCAATGTTACATTGCTACGTAAAATTCTGAAAGTAGTTTGACTAAAAAAATGTGCCAGGTTTCGCTGAATAACGCCTTTTTATACGTGGCCACAAAAACTACTTCTGTTTTTTTCACGTTCGAACCGCTACTTCTTTTGCCATTATCTTTGACCTAGAATCGCGCCCTCCATAAACTTTAGCTTAGAAAACAGTGCTTTCTTAGTGCTAAAATTTAAAGGTTAAGAAAACGTAAAAAAAATTTTTGCTTATAATGTTATTGCATTTTTGATGCGTACGACTTCAACATTCAACACTTTGGAATTACCCATATATAAAACAGGATGTGTATATGTATGTAAGTATGTACATATGTAACGTATGGACTCCAAAAAGGCTGGGCCGATTTTGATGAAATTTTCAGGGAATCTTCAGAATATTCAGGCGGGCGACACTGTGAAGTCTGATTTTTGATTTTCGGTATGCGGAGGGGCGTGGCAAAATTCAATTTTCATATTGCACCACCAATTACATCTATATAATTTGGACGATTTTTTCTTAAGAATGATCGCCAAGGTCCAACTTAGATTTATACGAAAAGAACATTTTGCCCCGCCCAATTTTACGCCCACTTTTGGGAATTACCTAAAATCAGAAAACGGCTCCATCGATTTGACAAATTTTTCTTTCAAATGTTCGTATTAATCCATTTTAAGTTTTCATCGAAAGAAAAATTAACCACGCCTACTTTTACGCCCACTTTCTCTATTTGGACGATTTTTTCTTGAAAATGATTGCCAGGGTCCAACTTAGGTTTTTACCGACAGAAAATTTTGCCCCGCCCACTTTCTTCGATTTACTTGAAATCAAAAAACGGCTCCATCGATTTGACAAATTTTTCTTTCAAATGTTCGTATTAATCCATTTTAAGTTTTCATCGAAAGAAAAATTTACCGCGCCTACTTTTACGCCCACTTTTTCTATTAAGCGCATAACTTGAGAACGGCTTGACCGATTTGGACGATTTTTCTTTAAAATCATCGCCATGGTCCAACTTAGGTTTTTACGGATAGAAAATTTTGCCCCGCCCACTTTAACGCCCACTTTTTTCGGTTTGACTAATTTTTCTTTCAAATGTTCGTATCTTTTTAACGGATTTTAAAAATCGAACGCAAACATTTTTCCTAATTTGGACAGGACAACGTCTGTCGGGTCAGCTAGTAAGTCATAAAATGATAATGTCAAAATTTAATTATTCTAGCTCTTCTTTTCTGATGGTATTTATCAAGAAACCTTATATGGTAGAGTACATTTTTTATGGGGACTAGGTGAAATTATTATTCCATTTGGCTTATTTTCGTTATAAACCAAAGTTTACAAACTTAAAATATTCGAGCCGAATCTCATTATTTCAGTAGCACTTTCAATTTCAATAATCAGCCCAATTATGAATAAACCATCCCCGGGAGTTTTTTCCCTTCTTCCATTTTTCCTATGTAAATTCTATTGCAAAACTGGGAAAACGGAAATAACTCCCAGGGAATTTGTATTCATAATTGGGCTGTATATGTATTACCATTACATTTTTGTCTGGCAATGCCCTGCAGCTAAAATCGTTACTAGTAAGGTTTTGGACTAGAATATTACTAGTTGTAAGGCGTCGAAAAAAAAAGAAAAAAATGATGTACAACAACAACACTACAAAAATTTACATTTTTGGTTCTTTTTAGAGTTGAGAAACTATTTTCATGTTTAAAAAATATTTAAAAAGGAGGTTAATTCCCTTATTCTTTTTGTTAAAATTATTTAGTTAAATACATCAAATTCTTCAATGTAGAATGATGACGGAAACCATATCGGGGCATTCCGCTAGTTTCTTATAATTCTGTAAACAACGGGAAATTCAACAATATTGAAACATGGTGAAACAGAAAAATATTGAGCGGAATTGTCAAATTAATTTTGCTTTATTAAGCCGGCCACTCACGTACAGTTTTAACTGTCAGTTTCAACTGTTCAGTTAAAACTGTACGTATGTACGTAATAACTGACAGTTCAACTCATGGTTCAGTTTCACTGAGAAATATAAAATTTTTATATTTTTAACAGTTGAAACTAGCCAGTTGAATCATACAAAATGTATGAAAAATTGCCATTCGGATACAAGAGAACGGTGGAATGGAATTATGATATTTTTTTCCCCTAACTGATCTGGCAAACCTAATCTTATCAATGAGATATTGTGGCGTATCCGAATAAATGATTTTATGCCGAAATAAAAGCACACGTATGTTAAGAAGGTTGTTAAACGAAACTCCATATAGTTTCAAAGAAAAGCGGGATACATGATCATATCTTCTCAGTCCATATACATATCTAATAACATTGTTGTATAAAACATTAAGCTTACCCTTGCTTATTGAGTCACAGCTGGCAAAAAGTTCACAACCGTAGATTAAATTGGGAACAATATAAGATTTTGCAAGAAGTAGTCTTATATTTAATGGAGTATAATGCTGTGAGGACCAAAGACATCTTAGCTTTGTATACGTCTGCCCCACAAGTGCGTTAATATGGTTATTCCAAGTAAGATTATTATTAAAAACTAATCCAAGGTTTTTGGCAGCATTAACTATAGTGACTTTTTCACCATCTATCAAAATATCAACGTCGGCAATATGTTTCACTGTTTTCCTACGAATAATGATACACTTTGATTTGCGAGGGTTTAAACAAAGCCCATTTGCAGTTGCCCAGATATAGATCTTATTAAGATCGTCATTAAGTTTCGTTTTATTTTCAGCGGTGGAAATGATTGGATTGCTTAAATACAACTGCACATCATCTGCGTACATATGCATTTTGCAGTGCGAAAGCTGGTTTGTGAAATCATTTACCAAGGACTGACCCTTGGGGCACACCCCTAGATAAATTTAATACCGACGATTGAAGTTTTTCCGAAAACACAAATTGCCGGCGTCTTGAGAGGTATGACGACAACAGACGCGTGCAGGTCAAGGAAAAGTTAAAAAAATTTCGTAGTTTCGAGCAAAGCGTGCCGTGGTCCACTGTGTCAAAGGCCTTAGAGTGATCCAGAAGAAACAAGAAGTTTACTTTTCCTGTATCTAGGTCACGTCGTATGTTTTCAGTCACGTCCAGTAAAGCAGAAACTTAACTATGGTTTTGACGAAACCCCGATTGTTTATCAGACAACAAGTCTGATCTGGCCTAAGCAACCAGTGAAATGCGCATAGAAGCTAGCTTTCCCTCAACAATAAATTTCAGTGTATTTATCAAATTTGAAAAATTGGGAATTTTGCACGTCATACGAAAATCTTAATAATAAATTTTGTATTCCCGTAAATAACTTTGATAAGTTATTAGATTTGATAAGGCGACATTTGATTATAAAGTAGTTTTTCAAGAACAGGATGGCAATTGGCCTGAATTTTCAGCCATTTTTCGGTATTGGAATTATTTTTGCGTATTTCCATTTCGACGGAAAAGTGCTCGGCATTATAATAGTGTTGAACAAATGTTATATATATGGCAGGAGTATAGGCAACAATATCCTTATAAATTTAGGGTGTATGTTATCAGAGCCAACAGCATTTGATTTGATTGAAATAAAGCTAAGTAAGACTTCAGATTGACTTACACACGCGAATTGAAACACATTATTATTAATTTCATTAACATTATGATTTATATTTGGAAAGTTGTAAAAAGTGCTATCTATTGGTAGTAGAGGTAAATTCGTAAAAGTTCTATTAAGCTCTTCGACGTCGACCTGAGAACTATTTGTACTCATAGAGTGACCAATCCCAATTTTGCGAATATATTTCCAAGTTTGTCCAGAGCATATTGCAGAGCCAAAGCGTTTAGAATAATACTCAGTATTTGCAATTTTAATGCCAAGGTTAACGTTTCTTCTTGCAGCTTGCAGCTTTAAATTCAGCTCTCAAACTTGAGGTTCGAAAACGCATCCATCTTGAATAAGCACAATCTCGTTTAGATATTAAAAGTTTAATATTGGCAGAAAACCAAGGCCTTTCCCTATAAGATGTTCTTTTAGATTTAAGTGGAACTGTTTCATCAAATAGACGCTGAATATTATCCTCAAACAATTCTACTTGCTTATCAACAGAGGGCATGTAGTACATCTGAGACCAATGTATACGAGAGGCGCATTCATGGATCACGTTGTAGTTTAAACTGTTAAAGTCATGATTGTGGAGGGTATGTTACGACAGAGCAGTTCTAAAGTTATATGTTAAAATTATTAAATCATGCCGTGAAAAGCATGGGGCTGACACTTGATCATACAACAATGCGTTTTCTGGATTTGAAACAAAAATAACGTCAAGCAGAGTTCTGTTAGTTGCTGTATGATGAGTTGGATTTACTGTATTCATAGGAGCGAGACCAAAAGATAACATATTGGCGGTTTATTCCGATTCCAGAAGTTATTATAAAAATGAATAAAAATTAACTAGTTTGGCTCCTATGAAAACCCAACGTCAACTACGACAGTTTGATATATGAAAAAAATCCGAAGTGCAACTAGTTTAAAGGAAATACCAACAAGTATATTTCTAGCTAAATACTAGTTACTTTGTCTGTAGGGTGCCTGGACTAAATGTTTAAGTAATAGTTTTAAGAGTTGATTAACTATTGTTACTTAACAAATACCTATCAAGAGAAGATTCAATCATATATATTATTTCTAAAGCACTTTTTTTTGTCGGTTGCAAATATCTCCCATACCACCGCATCAAATTTAATGAATGATATCTCATTTTAAAGCTTATTTCTAACACTAATGACGAAAAATAGTTAGAAATTGAAAAATTAATATTTTCATTGATAAAAATTACGGTGCGAAATATTCGCACGGGTCATCTAGTAAATAAATATATGAAAAAAAACTTTTTCATTATCCTACGTTGCTTTGTATGGTCACTATAGTGTCAGAATTATAATTTTCGGTGGACATTTGTATAAGGGCCCTAAGAAATAATGCAGAAAATTACTTATGCTATGCGCAAGTGGTAAGAACGTAAATTTTAAAAAGCACGCTCTCTTCCGTCGTAAACGTATTTGGTTATCTTTTGAAAATAATATGAGAAAGACCCAAATTTATTAAAACTTTTGTTTATTTTTTATTTTCAAATATTCAATTTCGCAAATTATTTCCGGAAGTGGTACTTGTTATTGGAGCTACGGTTAAATATTGACCAATTCCGATAAAATTTGAGAGGCCGATTAATTTGTAATTATACATATATTTTTGGGCCAAACCTAGTCTTAATACCAATAAAATTAGATGGTTTATGGGCACAAAGACTCTATTCCAGAAAGAAGAAGAAGAAAAAAGGGCAATGTGAACTTATGGACCGATTGCGACCATTTTCAATAGGCTTGGTCCTTATGGCAATTAGAAACCATGTGCTAAATTTCATCAAATTATCTCCAAAAGTGAGCGCAAGGTTTACATAGACAACCAGCCAGCCGGAAGGACAGAACATACATACGTATGTAGTATGTATACAAACCAAAGTTTCATTGTATCAAGTTGATTTTAACATACATATGTAAGTATATGTACACGGACTTAATCAATTCTTTATTTTATGGGCTTAAAGATCATTATTGTAGAAATTGCAAACAGACTGACTAACTTATCTATAAGCTTTCCACCTGTGGTGAAGGGTATTAAAATAATAACAAACGCCACTTTTTATTAGTTGTTCTTGTTGTTTTTGTCGTGAGAGTAAATAGTGGACTATAAAATGTACAGTTTTTCCAAATGGAAGGCAGCAGAAAAACATGAATAACAATAACAACAACAATAAATATGTGTCTAAAAGTACGAATATTGTATAAAGTGTATGAAATCTTGTTGTTTAACATAAACGTTATCAATTACAATAAAACATGTAAGGCTTTGTTGTGGTTTGTCCTCCCTTATTTACTCTCCACCCTCCTTAACTAGTGCTGCCTCTTCAGTTTCTTCTTTTTCTTCATCGTTTACTATATATAGGCAAAGACATAGTTGTCATCATATAAATTTTTACGTCTTGTTTTTTAATAGTTTATTTTTTATCTAATAAAAACATCACTGAATTCTCAATAATATCAAGAACGGATAGAAAGAGATAGTGAGAGATAGAGGTATCATCTACAATATATTAAACTGTAATTGAGACAATAACAAAAACGAGAAAACATTAATATGTACCGTTATAGAGTTACAACATTTTCATAGACGTTATATTGGAATTGTGAAAAGTCGCAATCGATTCCAAGAGTGCAAACAATTTTATTTAAGGTCAAAGTTCGTAATAATGGGGGTTTTTCGGATTTAGCAGCGAAACAGTTATGTATCTACAAAAATTGTCTCCACCCTTAACCGAAGTTAAAAGGATATGCTTATGTACATACATACATAAGTTTGACATTTCATTTGCAATTTATACAATACTAGCTGTTTGGTCCCGGCGCTGCTAGTGATTTTCTAAATAAAAACAAAATTAAATACTGGAGAATTTTGTTAATAACTTGGCCCCAGCGCTATCTACCATCAAAAACAAATTTAAATATCACGACAACAGCGCCACCTATCGGGATTTTTTTTTATAAACCATCAGTGAAAGTAGAACTTTCGAACGCATGTACTCGTTTGAAGTGGTTCTCGAGTTATAAAATCACGAACATTGGACAACTTATTTTTATATCGGGTGATTTTTTAGCTATTATCTTTTTGGCAGCACTGGTTTAAACAGCTGACGCACGTTTCGTGTTTTGTTTCACTGTCAAACATCTTCAGTTTGGTCTATAATTTAACCATGAATCAACTTACAAACGAACAACGCTTACAAATTATTGAATTTTATTATCAAAATGCGTGCTCTGTTAAGAAAGTTCATCGCGCGCTTCTTTCATTTTATGGTCAGCTCATTTTTGGCTCAATGAGTACGATAATAAGAAGAATTATCGATTTTGGAGTGAAGATCAGCCAGAAGTATTGCAAGAGCTACCAATGCATCCAGAAAAAGTCACAGTTTGGTGGGGTTTATGGGCTGGTGGCATCATTGGACCGTACTTCTTCAAAGATGATGCGAATCGTAACGTAACTGTGAATGGTGACCGCTACCGTGAGATGATATCCAACTTTTTTTGCCCAAATGCAAGAGCTTGACTTGCATGACATGTGGTTTCAACAAGACGATGCCACATGCCACACAGCACGCTTAACAATGGACTTATTGAGAGGCGAGTTCGGTGAACATTTTATTTCACGTTCGGGACCGGTCAATTGGCCGCCTTGATCGTGCGATTTAGCGCCTTTAGACTATTTTTTGTGGGGCTATATTAAAGCTCATGTCTATACACACATGCCCGCTTCAATTGACGCATTGGAAGACAACATTGAAGCATATATTCATGAGATACCGGCCGAAATGTTGGTAAGAGTATGCCAAAATTGGACTAAGCGGATGGACCATTTGAGGCGCAGTCACGGTCGACATTTGCATGAAATAATCTTCAAACATTAAATTATATGGACCGTACTAAAGATTTCATGCATTTTTCTGAATTTTATGTGTTTTTTTTTTAACTTTCCTATAGCTCTTAAAAAATCACCCATTATATATAGATTGATCTAAGCCTCTATAAAGTATATATACATATGTACATACATATATTATGGTTCCTAACAAACAATAAAAAATCAATCCATTCGTTCTTATGTACATACATAAATCAAGTACGAAATAGTACGGTAAGTACGGATTTCCTTAGCAAGTACATATTGCCTGATTCAAGTACGGATTAGTCAATAATCCGAAAACGGGATTGACTTAAGTAAAAGTGAGATAAAAAATGATCTCAAACAATGCTTTATTCAGGAATTTATAATTTGGTTCCCAGCGGGAAAATGAGGAATTGAACTAAAAAAATAATGTATTATTTTCGAAAGAATAATAATGCATTCATTGGAATCGAGGAGGTAATTTTATCAGACACAATAATTATGCATTGATTACCACGTATATTCCCACATTTGCCGAATTAGCCGAATGTGTTGAGCTTATTTCTTTAATATCTCGAAAACTACTTCACATACGAAGATGATTTTGAAGTCATTTTAAAGGGAATACTTGGGGCTACAAAATTTAAATTTAAAAAACGGACTAAATCAAAAACTTATTTTCTTATTTGGCTGATTTTTTTTTATAATACCTCAAACGGTTCTTTAAAAATCCTGAAACTTTGAAGGAGGTGTTTCTTTTTCTTTTTTCGCAACCTTTAAAAAAATAATCTTATATTATATACATATACATATATTATTATTTATTGCCGAGTTTCGGTTTTTTTTTTTTTTAATATATGGTTTATAGCCCCAATTATTCTCCTTAAAATGACATTAAAATCATATTAGTATGTCAAGCAGTTTTCGAGATATTGAAGAAATAAGCTCAACACATTCGGCTTATTCGGCAAAATTATGACATTTTGAATATGACATAACTTTTGAAAAATAATAATTTATGACTTAGATAGTACAGTCTATCTTCTGTCATTGTTGATTTGAGCCATGTTTTTATTCGACGAAGAGTAGGAAATTACCTCTCGCCCGTAGCATTACTGACAAGCATTGAAACGAAAATTTTAAACATGTTTCTTAGATTTGGATAGATATCTTTATCACAGATTATTAAAGCATCTACAACGTTATCTGATAGATTTTCAGATATTTTCCATGTGTGTTGCCAATGCAACAGTTCAGGCGTTTATCTCGTTTATCAAATACAATCAGCTCATCAGGTAGTTGTGGTTTTAAAAGTTTTGTATCTGTATATGACTTGATTACACTTTGAGGTGTAAGTTTAGGTATGTATGTTCAATACATTTAGGATATCTTTTGGGAATGGTGTTTTGAGATCTTTTAAAATAAATTCAATAAGAGGAATGTAACCTACAACTCGGTAATAATCTTTAACATTTTGGATGTGCTTATTTCGTTCAAATCTTGTCTTTTCGATTGTAACCTCGATTTGAGGGCAAATAACTTAAACTTTTTCAAAAATCGCTTTAAATTGTTCTTGTTCTTGGACTTTATTTATTTTCTCTTCAAGACACATGATTAAAGTTTTGATAAGGCTTGATCCTTTTTGAAGATTTATGTCGTGCTTTTGTTAAATGATACTAAGCGTCTGTGTTACAATAAGTATCACACTTAGGGCCATTATTACAACTTGAAGTTAGCTAAAGTTAAGATTAAATTGACAGATAATAATGTGTTATCTGTCAATTTAATCTTAACTTTAGCTAACTTCAAGTTGTAATAATGGCCCTTAAAATGTATATTCCGCAAATAAATTCAAAAGTACTAAGTGAGTTCCTTAATGTAAGAAGTATCTCTACCTTTCCACTCAGATATTTTTTCCAAATCTTCTACTATATTGTGTACACTTGTTGCAAAGTGTAAAATTGAATCGTGTCGGTCCACCCATCTTGTATCGCATAATGTAGAGAGTTTGGCTCCCCAATACTTTGCTAAAACTGCGTTTCGCTTCAGATGATTATGTTTAAAACACTTTGTCGTTTAAATCCGTGCTTTCGTCAAAAATTATCGAATAAAATTTTGATTCATATAAGACATACAAACATAAATATTGCATCAACCGCACGCATTTTCAAGGCACCTGAATACATGGTTGTCAGATGTGGCGATTTCTCGCCAAACGTGGCGATTTTCAAACTTGTTTGGCGACCTAATTTTTGATTTGGCGACATGACGATTTTTTGGCGATTTAACAAAAAAGTTGGCGATTTTGTTGGCTATTTTTGATGAGCTATGCATTTGTTTTGAAAATCGTTAAATTCAATACTGAGAAATAATATTAATTTTATTATACTTATATTATTTTTATGTATGAAGTTTGAGGCATTCATTTGTATGGTCAGTATTTAAAAGTTAAAATGGCTGATGAAGCTAATGAATATCTTCGAGAAAATAGTTTTTCATATTTAAAAGTGCTCTTGAAAGAATCAATAAATAGAAATTAACATAAATATATTTAAAGTCTATGAACATTTTTTCATTATATGTATATGGCAATTTTTTATCCCAGATACAATACGTTGTTGTCAGTGATATTTTAAAGATTTTTATGAACTCTTACATACCTTTGGACATTTTTGAAACCCAATGAAAAAATTAGCGTTGGTTAATTGCAAAGATAAATAAGCTTATGCCAAAACTTTAAAGCTGCAACGAAACGGCAGGTACGTACAATTTCAAGGAACTTACTTTGACTGTTCTTTATATGTTCTTTATGTTATTATAAGTAATGCCTGTGTTTAAGCTATGAACTCCACTACAACTCGCCTTTGAAGTAGAATGCAATACGAACTTCTAGACGCGTTGTTACGAGTTATAAGTTGCACTTCTTTTGTACCATCGTTGAATAAATGAAAAACCCTTACAATGTATTCCAAAAAAGAAGACAAATGGGTAGCTTTGCCGGTGAAGCGTTTTAGATATATAATAAAACTGCAACTATATGTAAATATATCCAATATTTGTTTAATACTAGCCGCAAAAAAACTTTTTTTGTAGTAAACATCGTACCATTTTTGGGTTCACTAGCTATTTTTACTTTTTTCTAAATAAAAATTAAGCAAAATATATACCATGGCGACTTTTTTGAATTTTTGGCGTATTTTAGCGATACGGAACAAATTAATTTTTTTAGAATTTATAAAGAATATTTTTAATAAATTAAAAAATATGTATTTTACTGCCAAAAACTTGAAAATGAAGGCTTTGGCGATTTTGGCGATTTTTGACATTGAATTTGGCGAAAAAGGTCAAAATCAATCTGACAACCCTGCCTGATTACAGTAAACTAGATGATTTATTGGAAATATCAAATAAATATCTATTTGGATTAAGATTTGGATACTTATTAGAGATTCAATAAAAAACAAAAAAAAACCTTGCTGAGATTTCCAAACATTTTGTACATTTGAAAAAGTATTATTATTGGGAATTCTTGTATTATCGATATAAACAAAACATATTTTTATAATTTAGGGGGGGGGGGGGGGGATTTTCTTATTTCCCCCGCCCCCTGAATATGCGCCTGCCGTTTACACATACATACATATCGCACACCTAGTTCAAAATTGACTCGACTCAAAAAAACTTTATTTTCCAGAAATCGAAAAAAAAACTGTTTTTGACCTAAAAAAAATAGTTAAAAACAAATCTTTGGACCATTTGGTAGAAAATCCATACAGATTATGATGAAAAAAGTTTTTTTTTTTTAATATTGATAATGAATAATTTTTAGTTGTGTGATTTTTTTTTGCACAAGTTGCCGAATTATTTTAAGTTATGCCACTTTAGCTGCATTCTTTTTAAGTTTTGACAAAGAAAAGTGAGTTAATCCACCATAACGAAATGATAAAACTACGTATGTAGCAGAGATCAGCAATGAGTAGTGAAAAAGTGAGTAGAGTTAAATCATGACTCATAAATTCTTGTACTTATACGCACTCATACTTATTCCAATGTGATTCAAACTCATATTCACTCAAAAGTTTCATTTTATTCATCGTACTCATACTTACCAACATTTGTAGTGTTTGATTTAGAATCTACTCAAGTCAATGTGTATAGGCGAAGCAAAATGCGAGGCTGCCAGATTTTTCCCCGAAATAGCAAAGTTACGATTTGCCAATTACAGTTTACTAAAGTAACATGTATGAAGTAGACGATTTTTCGGCAAATTTATCTGGTAGCGCTGATTATTAAGTTGTGTGTTTTCTCTGTTGTGTTTAAACGGTAAATGGATGAGCTAAATGATTTGAATCATTGTGAGTATTGTAAGTATTTTCTTGAAATTATAAATCAAGCTGAGGTCATTTATGAGTATGCGTATAATGTCGACGTCGCACTCATAAATATTTCTCTTGTGAGTATGAGTGAATCAGAGTAGTATAGTTTAAATGATTTCTACGCACTTATACTTACAATTGCATGAGTCAGTATGAGTAGCGAAAAAACGATTCATTGCTGATCTCTGGTATGTAGGTATTTTGTATTTGTTTGACGAATCATATTCTACTCTCTAAAAAGTCCATATTTTAAATTTTAATATTTTAATTACACTCAAAATATTATGTAGTTAAATTCAAACGAAAATTCATTTGAAACAAATTAAAATTCATTTAAAAAACGGATCATTTACATTTCATTTAAAACAAATGATTTTTTCAGTAATTTCTAAGTTTTTTATTTATTGAACATCATATTCGTTAAAATTGAATAGTTTTTACTTTTAAAAAATATATTTTAACCGATAAAAATCAAACAAATTAACAAAAAAAAATACGGAAAACATTATTTTTTGGTAGTTTGTTTTTTTAATAACAAACATAAATGTTGAAAAATAAATTTATTCGTAAAATAACTATATTTTTATTCAATTTTAACAGTACCGAAAACGAATTTAATAACCTACAATCAGTTACTGTAATAATTTTATGAGTGTACAGTAGAATCCCGGTAATTCGTAATCGCAAGGGACCGGCCATTTCTTACGAATTATAGGGGGTTTCGATTTAGCGGGGTTACGATTTAACGGGGTTTAAATAAAATAAATACGAATTAACGGGGTTTTTCAATTTATTTGCTAAAACGATAAAAAAAAATTGTTAAAAATAAAATATATAAAAATTATTCATACCTATAACAAACTGAGCTTAAGAAAATAAACACACACAAGCAAAAGCAAGAACCAACGCAAAAAAATAGCGGCAAAAAATCATTCTTTCCATGTTTTTATTACGAATTATAAGTGGTAAATAGCCACTGTTGCCAATTTAGAGATTTTCCAGCTAAATCTAGCTTTTTTGAACAGTCAATCGCGGGAAAAAATACGTTTTAGCGGAAAGCGGGAAATGTAGCGATTTTCAAAAATCTCTCAACGGCTCATTTTCGCTTCCAAAATCTTTCGCAAAGTTTTTTTGTTTTTCTGGCTAAAAACTACTTGTTAATGTTCAGGGTTTTACGTACTTTTGTAAGTTTAGTGAACTGAAGATTGTGTGTGACATTTTTATAGATTTTCAGTAAGTATTTTGTTAGGGCTGTATGTGACAATTCCCAACTTTAGGCTTGCTCGATATATCCCAAGCAATATAATTCACTAAATTGTATCTAACTAATTTTATCTAATTGCTTAAAACGTTATAAACTTTTTTGCGTTTTTATAAAGGAATTGGCTTATCCTCCACCACAACTAGTTGTGATAAGGGTACTAAGTTTGTCATTCCGGGTAAAACTGTTTAATATTCATCTAAGACCCCATAAAGTACATATATTCTGGGTCCTTGAGTAATTCTTAGTCCATTTAGCAATATTGGTATCAATTTGTTTCTAGTTCTCCTAAGCAGTTTGGGATTGAAATCCATCAAAATCCGTTCAGTAGGAAAATAATTATGAAACTAAATGTGGAACAACCACCCTAAAAAAATTATCATTTTATTATGAAAACTAGCATAAATAGTGGCGGAATGCCTGTATTGATATAATATTTTGCACAAATATGACTAAAAATCATACTGTTAATTTTCGTCAAGATCGGTCTATAATTAACGATAGGCCTCATATAAAGCCCACTATCGTAAAACACTTTAGTACGCCTAAAACGATAACAAATATTGCTATTGTAATAATTTTTGGTCTGTCACAAATTTGTATGACAATAAATTACACTGTCAACTTTGGTGCCAATCGGTCCATAACTTAACATTAGCCTCATATAAAGCACACTCTCGGAAAAAGCTTTAATACGCGTAAAACCTTTACTCTCTCAATCTGTATTCTATTCTAATAACATTTGGTTAGTCATAGTTTTATAAGACTATAAGTAACCTGTTCATAATTTACCATATGTCCCATATTAAGACCACTCCGGCAATTTTCTAACTGTATGTGTAGGGTATCAAAGATTCGGCACAGCCGAATATTTCACTATAACCTTTTTTTGGAATAAAATAGATAGGGAAGTTGGAAACGTTATTTGAGAGTCATATACATAGCTTTGAAAAAGAAACACATATCTAGATTTATATAAAACTCAAAAATGTTTAGGTTTTGGCGGTATTTTTAAGAAAATTCCCGCTAAATTAAATATTTAGCGGTTTCTAGCGGGTTTGAAGTCCAATTTGGCGGGAAGTGCTCAAAAACAGTTGGCAACAGTGTAAATAGCTAACAATTACGATTTATAAGAGGTTAAGAGATTTTAATTGAAAAAAATTACGAATTAGCGAGGGGACCAAAATGTATGGAAATTTTACGGAAAATTAACGAGATTTTTTCAAGGGACCGACAGTTTATTACGAATAATCGGGAATTACGATTTATCGGGGTACGAATTATCGGGATTTGACTGTATTATTAATTAAAACTGAAAATATTTTGAATTTAACTTATACAACATAAAACAATAAAAACATTTTTTGGGCCCAAAATCTTGTTTACTGTCAAATCTGGGCATCGTTCGTCTTGATTCTAGTTTAGTCTATATTAACCTTCTCTTGATTTTTTTACCGCATAGTGTGTCATGGATGCTTCTGACACTATTTTCGCGAACTTAAAAGTCGTTACAGTAATTTTCTTTTCTGCAATACAATGCTATTGTTGTTATATTCAAAATTTAACAAAATTGAAGGTCAACAGGGGTCTAATGCAGACAAAAATACAACATACAGTATTATTCGGATATAAGAACATCTCATATAAGAACAAAACGCTTATAAGAAACATTTTCTAAAACACCATGTCTTTTTTGCGATTTTTCTAACAAAAAAGGTTTCATATAAGACAAACGCTTATAAGAAAAAAACTGATAAAAGAACATTTTTCTTAAACACCAAAACCACAAAATATATAGAAAAAGAATTTATATAAGAAACTCCCAACGACAACACAGAATTTATGTAGTTTGCATGGACAACTCTGTTTTCTGACAGTTTTACAACAAGAGCAAAGTTTTTTTTTTTACTTTTAAGCTGGAGGTCCACACCACGCGTCAATCGCTTTTTCGCAGCATACGCAGCTGTCAAAAAAGTAGAATCTGTGTAGTTATACGTAGTAAGTTACATGCACAAAAGCGTAGATGCCTTGAGGCGAAAATTAGGTTTACTTTCTACTTTTGTAAGCGTCACAAGCAGCGTTCGAACAAATCAGCTGATTTTGACAAATTAAATTTTATTTTTACTTGTGTTGCTGCTGCATAAAAAGCATCGCATGTAACTTGAAACGTAGAACGCAAGTAAGGTTATAAAAGCATGCGCTGCGTGGAGGCGAAAACGCGTGTTATGGACCTCCAGCTATAGTTTTAGATGAGCGAGCTGGTACTCGTATGAAGCTTTGTGTTTTTTGTCAATAAAAACAAAAGTTAAAATTTTAAAAGAAATACAAAACGGTATAAAAAAAGCGAAATTGCAAAAAAAATATAAAACTCAAAAGACATAGAAAATAATTATTTAAAAGTTACAAACGTTAACATGGGGTCTTCACCTGACAATTTTTTGTCATACCAAACGTCAAAGTCCATATAAAAAAACCTTGAACATTTTTGTCAGCGTTTTTTTTTATGAAGTTTAACGTTTATTATAACAAAAAATTATCAGGTGATGACACTATGTAACAAAAAAAGAGACAGAAAACCAAAATATGAAAGTCTTATGGCCATAGCTACTTATATAAGAAATAAGTTTCTTATATAAAATAGTTGTATATAAGAAAGAAACGCTTATAAGAAACTTTTTTCCTGGATTTTTTAAGTTTCTTATATCCGATAAATACTGTATTTTTGCTATTAGAAGTCGATTAGAGAAAAATTTTTTTGACCCACCCTAATGTAGGGATTTTTCTTTATATGTAGTATAAGATACATATGTACATAAGTATGTACCTATGTATTAAGTTATCAATGATCCTTAATCAATCTAGAGTTTAAAAATAATCAACAGTACAAAATTTGTATTTTCTATTTTCTTTAAAAATCATCTGAAATGTACTATGTAGTACTTATGTACAATATTGAAAGATTTTTGTTCTTAAGTTTTATTTAGTCTACTTTCACACGTTTCATCTTTTGATGCTCAACTCTTATGTTTTTAGGTGAGAGAAGAAAGAAGAAAGGGGGTTAGTACAGAGATGCCTGTACTCGGTCAGTACGCTTTGTGTTTTTATTCGTTGGCATATGCCAGCAATGGCTGCATGTAATTTTTTTCTTTTCTTTTTCTCTTTGATTCGCTGTTAATGAAATTGTTGTTGTTTTGAACCGAAAAAAGTTGAAACCGATTGCTGCGTGTGATTATGTTGGCATCTTTAAAAGGGAATTGAAAAGAAGTTGAGCATCAAAAGATGAAACGTGTAAATTTAGACTTATGAGTACAAAAAAAAACATGATCATTTCTTGTCTGTTTAGTGGAACAACAACAACGATGAAAACAACCATACCAACAACGACAATAATAATATTAAATATCAACAACAACACTTACACTAATAGCAATAACAAAACTGATCTTTTGTTTATTTTTGATGTCATCGCATTCTTGTTATTGCTGACGTTTTGTTGTTGTTGGTGTTGTCGCAGCTGCTGCTGCTGCTGCTGTTCTATAATTATCAACATGTATCAAGCATAGGCGCGACAACAATGTATTACTACGTACCAGCAGCAAACAAAAATACAGTAACAACAGTAACAAGTCTCAACAAAAACGGTTATAATGGTGCATTTCGAATTGTGGGTTCCCTAAGCTGGTACGGCCCTTACGTTTACTATAGTCATTCCAAGGCGAATTCAACTACTGGTGGTGTCGGAACTACATACAACAATCCAACAACAACAGAAACAACATAGGGTTTTTTGCATTACTTTGTTATTGTTAACGGCCGAAATGTCAACCTTTTTAAGCAAAACACTAACAAATCAAAACAAATAATTTCGAACTGTCAAAATCAGGGACAAAATTACGGCATAATTTGGCCACAGATGGCGTTTCGACATCACCTGTAGTTGAATTCGCTTTGAGTCATTCAAAGTGCTGTACATCGTAAACTGCACGTTTTTCCTTACTGATGGAAATAATTGCTCATTACACTGTCTCACTGACAACTTTTTGATTGGAAAATAATAGTGATCCTATAATTCTGACTGGGCGTGTTGATTAGATAATTTTTGTAGAATAAACTTATAGTCCAGCTGGTCTGAACAGTGGGTCGAAGGGATATACATAATAAAAAAAATTTTGTAAGTTGATGTCTGAGAAATTTTAATTGTCTGCTCTCTTTATGGGCAAATTTGACCCATTTTTCTAAAAACTCAAAAAGTAATATACATACGGCCATGTCCTGACAATCGCACGATTTGAAATCGCAAAACGCCAAATTTATTTAATGGTGTTTCTTCACTCGTGCGTTTAGTTTGCGATCTGCTATAGTTTCCTACAAATATTAGGGGAGACTGGGACAGCTTCGGCACTGGGGTATATTCGTCAATGAAGTTTTCAAAATGATGCACTTATTTTACATCACTAACTATTTATTTAAATTTATCGAAAATCAAAATAAATAACTCCCGCAAAGTTTGTCATCTCTAGCTTACCAACTGAAAAAGCTACACGTGTTTAAGTTTTTTTCCAAGTGTTTTTGTAATATTTTGATTCTATTTAGTAAGTATTTTGTATTTGAAAATTATCAATATTTAAAATAAAAATTTCAAACCAACATTAATAACACTGGTTTACAACGAAAAAATACCAAGAACGCCACATGCCTAGATAAGTTAATTGGGACCTTCCCAACCGAAAAGTCTGATCGAAACAAGTGGCACATCGTTGGAAAGATAATCGAATGCCTTTTCCGTCGATATGCTGATAAGAAATAGCTGAGTTATGGCACATCAAAATTTGCCTATTTTTTACGTTTTTCTCAAAATTTTTTATTTTTATTTCGTTTTTTTTTTCTATGTTATATTAAATATCTGGAATGTTTTATTTGTTAACCAAATAGTATATTTAATCACCAACATTTTAAGCGTAATCGGATGAAAAATAAAGTTTTTATTAAGGATTTTGTGGAACGACTGATGGATTTTTTTTGATCGGACTTTTCGGTTGGGCTCTATAAGGGTTTGATTGGGACCATACACCGAAAAACACAAAAGTACCGTTATCTAAAAAACGGTACTTAGGAAAAAAAATTACAGCGTTTTTCGTGTTCAGGAGGCACCAATTAACTTATATAGGCATGTGGCATTCTTGGTACTTTTCCAAACTTAAAATTTGTAAAGCAGTGTAATTGTGCTAGTTTCTTAAAAAATAAATTAAATCTAAATCTTTGTTGAAGAATAAAAGTTAAAAAAAAATTAAAATAGTGTAAATAGTGCTTTCGGGGTAGATTCGGCATTTTTAATTGGGCCACATTCGTCCTAGTCAAACTTGGTCGATATAGTAATAAGCCAATTTATCAAGTTACTGAGATTACTTAAACTCTTGACGACTGCATCTCAATAATAAACTTCCTTCGCATGCTTGATATCTTTTTGATATCTATTTGTTAAGCCTGAAAATTAAAATATTTCGCTAGTTCTATGAGCCGAAATAAAACTTAAGTTACTAATTCCAAGAAATGTGTTTATTTTTCATTAACTGTATCCATCTAATAAAAAATGCTTAATCCGTTTATATATGAACAACTGCCTTTAAGAATATAGTCAACGAATGTGCCCCGTCAAATGCCGAAGCAACCCCGGCGTGGGGCACATTCAGCGAAAATTACTTTTTTTACTTATTCTTAAAAAAAAATAACAAATACTCAGTATTCATAAAATTTTGTACCAATATTTTATTATTCAATATCCAAGGACAATAACAAGCGATAAAATTTTAAAATCTGTTGAATGCATTCTTAGATTCGAGCTTCAAACAAAAAGTGCCGAAGCTGCCCCAGTCTCTCCTATAGTTCCTTTTTGTAATTATAAGTCGCCAGACTTCTTGCTATTGCGATTTACAGAACACCTTATTTGTGACTTTAAGTCAGAATCGTCAATGTTAAGCGTTTTGCGATTGTCAGAACATGCCCGATAGTAAATTTTTTTTATAAGTTGGCGATAATTTTGGGCTCCACTGAATTTTTCGCAAAAATGTTCGTAGTATTTGTTTTGATTTCTAGAAAAATAAGCCAAATTGGCATATAAAGAGAGGAGCTAAAAGGTTTAAATTAAAGCGTGACACCCAGTGAAATTTCCCGGCAAAAATTTTCGTAGAATATAAAAATCCTTTAATGTCCTTTTTGAGAAGACTTCTTTAAAAAGAGGGTCAAAATGACCCATAAACAGAGGAGCTAAAGGGTTAAGACATTCCACAAAAATAAGTCATATAATATTTTATAATATACATAGGTCTAACTCTCACCATAGAGGAGAAAATCCTTGCGCCCGGCCGAAGTCCGGCTGTGCAGAGAAGCTTTAGTTAGCGAAGCCGGTGTTTGTTATACCATAGAAGAGAAAATCCTTACGCCCGGCCGAAGGCCGGCTGTGCAGAGAAGCTTTAGTTAGCGAAGCCGGTGTTTGTTATACCATAGAGGAGAAAATCCTTGCGAAAGGGCGAAGGCCGGCTGTGCAGAGAAGCTTTAGTAAGCGAAGCTGGTATTTGTTATACCATAGAGGAGAAAATCTTTGCGCCCAAAAGTGTTTTCGTTTTATATATTCAATACATACACCCAGAGCAGCAAAACTATTTATAAAAATTGTTTACCATATTATGTTTAATTTTACCAAATCATTGTCACCGACAACCATATTATGGTTAAATTAGTTTCTTTTAAAATAGTTTTGTTGGTTGCGACCATAATAAAACATGTTTTCTCTGCGCATATGCAGATCTTGTTTTGTATTTAACTTCTTTAGTAATTATGGACACTGTGACAGTTTTGAAAATGTCATAATGTCCATTTACAAGGTGCCATAATGCCCACGGACATTATGACATTTTCAAAAGTGTCATAAAGTCCATGGACACTGTGACACTTTTTGGAGTGTCATAACGTCCATGGACACTATGACACTGGACGTTATGACATGCACCTCTGTAACACCTTCAAATATTAGTCCTTAGCCCACCTTTACGTATACCGATTACCTCAGAATCACTTTCTGAGTCGAATTAACGATGTTTGTCCGGCTGGCTTGCTGTCCATGTAAACCTTGTGCGCAAAGTACAGGTCGCAACATAGAGATTATTTGATAAAATTTGGTACAAAGGTTCTAATGTGGTATAGGGTACATAAAGTCGGGTAAAACCGACTATACTTTTTTATTTTGTTTTTAGTGTGGATCTGGACTCAAAAGGTTGGGTAAATGTTGTCGTGATTATGATTTACCTTCAAATTATTTAAAACTTATGATTATTTTAAACTAATGAGTGATTCCTATGAGATGAACAATAACGACATCGAATTTTTCAATGATTTATGAGAAACAGCGATGTTTGTGTTGATCCATTTTATAAATTAAATAGTTCCTTTATTTTGAAAGATGTTTCAGCGGCATAGTTTATAGCGATTTTTAACATTTGTAAAAGTTGTGATTTAAATTTAAGGCGTTTTAGTTGTGCAAAATGTTTATTTTACTTTTAAACATTTTTATAATAAAATAAACATTATTCTTTTAAAAGAAAAACGGCAAAAAAATTTTATGGCTAAACAAGTTGAAAAATGGCTAACAATATGGCTAATGGCTAAACTCATTTTTTAATGGCTAAACAGGGTGAAAAATGGCTAAATCTAGCCACTAAATGGCTAAATTGGCAATACTGCCTACCAATTACTTTTCTTCTCTCATTCTCTATTTCTTCTTCATCTATATTTAAGGGATTCACAATGGACCGCATTGGTCTCCGAGTGGAGGTGTGCCCATTGCGCATAACTCTTCTTAACCTAACCGTACCATGCTTATAACCTATATATATATATATATATATATATATATATATATATATATATATGTATTATTATAATTGCCAGATTAAAGAAGCTGGAGAATTTATTTAGTTTCTTAAAGAGCAAACATATTTTACCCATTTTAATACTATGCTGCATGTAGGGTATTTAGAAAAGAAAATCCAGTTAATTTTTATTTTCTGCTATTATCACTATTGAAGCCATAACAAACGCAAATTATCTTTTGTTGGTCAATGTTGATAATTTTTCTTTACTTCTTTATCTTCTTTTGTATATTTTCCTGGTTTCCAGTTTCTCTTTCTTTATCATATCTGTAAACAACAGGAATATCTAAATCACGACACTTTTATTAAAAAAAAAAAAAAAAAATTATCTTAATAAAAAAGATGTTGACCACAGTGAGAATCCCAATAAAAAACAGAGTTTACAAGGTAGAAGTCATTTTAAAGACACAGGAAGGAAGTGGAAAAGGAAACTGGTTTATCTTTGTATGTATCAAATTGAGCAGAATGTTTATTTAATAGAAAACAGTTTTAATTAAATTATTATGTTACAACAGATTAATTAATAATTTATTATTAATTATTTAAGTAAAAACACAGACCAAATGACGTCAATTGTATTTATAATTTTCTCTTCTCTTGTTGTATTGTATTAATTTCTGTTTTTTTTTTTTTAATTGTATTTCTTAGCTAACGGCACATATCGTGCATAACGTTTTTGCGCATGTGCACAGGTTTTTTCTCTTTATATTGTTTATTGTGTTTTAACCCTTAATTAGGCGCATGGTGTCAGGAGATTTTTAAATTTATCAAGTTAGTTCGACAGTTCGAATGTTTTAGGAGTAATGTTTGTATGATGTCTATTTATTATTATAATTCTTAATAAAAATAGACATCTGCATTAAAATTGGTTGCGGTTTAAACCTATATTAAATAATTGACCGACATTCAGAAAGTTGAATGCTTTTTTTTAGCAATTTTAACTAGCCTGAGTAAAATATCATGATTCGTAACAGTTTAAGCCGAATCTAAATGATTTCCAGGAGGGCAATTTATATTGAAGCTGCTATGGTAAGCTATGAACCAATCATCCCAAATTCTGCAGAGTGATTTCTGGTATTAAAAAACATAAATTTCAATACAGCGGTGCAGTGAATTTCAGAAGGCTGCTAAAATGGGATCTAAGGTAAATTATGGACCGTATATCACAAAATTTTTTGTATTTTTTTTGTATTTGTATTTGTATTTATTAAATGGATTTTCTAACACAACAAGACACAATATCTTATAAATTATAGTATTATAATCAGACACGTTAAGTTTAACAAATTTAGTTGAATATTTAAAAATAAAACTGCAAAAACAGTGCATATAAATTTAAGCTACAGAATTAAAAGATAAAAAATAATTAATTAAAATAATGACATAAATTAAAAAAAAAAAAATAATAACATAAATAAAAAAATTTTGCGTTAGAATTTAAACAAACAATTATTACGAAAAATACTCTATTAGTAATTTTCTAAACCTTATTGCGTTGCTAGTGGTTTGCAAATTATTTGGGAGTTGATTCCAGAGACGTATGGTTAATATGAAGAATTGACATTCAGAAGCATGGTCCCGGTGACGAAATTGAAGTATACCTTTTCCTCTGCACGACCTTGTAAACCGTAAACGTTTGTAAAGGTAATCCGGCTCCTTTGTCATAATAATTTTGTAAAGAAAAATAAGGTTTTTAAATTGTAAATAGCTTGGAAAAGATATGCTGAAAATACGACAGGAATATTGCGATACATTATCGAACCTTTTTAACGAGAATATATAGCGGATGATGTTGTTGTACGTAACTGTAAGTTTTCTCATGTCCTTTGTGTTACAACCAGTAAAAATTTCTGACGAATATAAAAGTGTAGGCAAGAGATAAGTTTTTGCTAGTAATATCCTTATTTTTAAAGGCGTACAGTGCTGAGTGGCATATAAATTACGCAACATACCATATATTCTACCACACGCTTGAGTAATGTGATTTGACCAACTGAATTGCACAACATTGCACAACATTTTTTCTGGCCATATGAAGCTAAGCTGGAAGAAAGCTTACCGCAATATCTATATCTGCTACGGTTTTAGGCGTATTTAACTATTTTACCAGAGTGGGCTTTATATGGGTCCTATGGTAAATTATAAAACTGTGATGTACCAAATTTTGTTATGATAGCATTTTTTTACGTTTTTAGGCGTACGTACTAAGCTGTTTTCCGGGAGTTAGGTTTATATGGGGCCTAGGGTAAATTATAAACTGAACTTCACGAAATTTCACAGTCTTATTTCTAGTCCTATAAAACTTTTATGTACCAAATTTTGTTATGATCGCCTTATTTTTAAGGATTTAGGCGTACTAAACTGTTTTCCGTAAGTAGGGTTTATATGGGACCTAGGGTAAATTATTGACCGATCTTCACGAAATTTCACAGTCTTATTTCTAGTCCTATAATACTTTGATTAACCTAATTTTGTTATGATCGCCTTATTTTTACGGATTTATGCGAACTAAACTGTTTTTCGGAAGTAGGGTTTATATGGGACCTAGGGTAAATTATTGACCGATCTTCACGAAATTTTGCAGTCTCATTTCTAGTCCTATAATACTTTGATGTACCTAATTTTGTTATGATCGCCTTATTTTTACGGATTTATGCGAACTCAACTGTTTTCCGGAAGTAGGGTTTATATGGGGCCTAGGGTAAATTATTGACCGATCTTCACGAAATTTCACAGTCTTATTTCTAGTCCTATAATACTTTGATGTACCTAATTTTGTTATGATCGCCTTATTTTTACGGATTTATGCGAACTAAACTGTTTTTCGGAAGTAGGGTTTATATGGGGCCTAGGGTAAATTATGGACCGATCTTCACGAAATTTTACAGCATGATTTCCAGTCAAATAAAACAAATTCTTGCATCATACATCATTCTGTGCATTATTGTTAGTTTTTGTAACAAAATTATCAATTTTTTTTTAGGTGGTGGTTCCACATTTTGATTCATAGCTCTGATCCTACTGAACCGATTTTGCTGGATTTCAATCACAAACTTTTTAGGATAACTACAAGCAATTTGACACCAAGTTTGTTTAGTTCTTTTGAGCTTTTCGAAAGTGAGCGTGTTTTCAACAGACGGACAGACAGATGGACATGGCTAAATCGACTTAGAATTACTCAAGGACCCAGAATATATATACTTTATGGGGTCTGAGATGAATAACAAAAAAGTTTCACACGGAATGACAAACTTAGTATACTATCTTCACAACTAATTGTGGTGGAGGGTATAAAAATCCATATCGCGCACCTAGTTCCAAAGTGACTTAATACAAAATTTTAACTTTTCCGGTTTATATGCTTAAACTTGTTTATCTATAAAAAAAATATCAGTGTATTTTGTTGTTGTTAACTGTTGCTAAAATGTCTTTCTTTATGTTTCAATTGCTATAAATTTGCAATTCATAAAATTGAATTATTTTTAGTTGTGTCAATAAATATAATGGTAGTAGATCCCTACTCCTAAGTGCTAAATAGTCTTAATTCAAATTGTGACACTTTTAATAAAAAAATCTCTGTTGGAGTCAGGGCTGCTAGATTTGACGATTTATCGTCCTTATGACCATTTCTTGTTTTGAAATTAGCAAAGTGCCGATTTTTTTCTAAAAAGTGACGATTTTTTTCAGTCTCCAAAGTATGAATAAAACATTACATTTCCTGAAAATTTCTATTTTTAATCTTGGAATGTTGAAAGGCGGCACGTTTTCTTTCGCTTAAGCTGGAGTCCACACCATGCGTTACTCGCTTTTTCGCAGCATACGCAGCTGTCAAAAAAGTAGAATCTGTGTTGTTATACGTAGTAAGTTACATGCACAAAAGCGTAGATGCCTTGAGGCGAAAAGTAGGTTTACTTTCAACTTTTGCAAGCGTCACAAGCAGCGTTCGAACAAATCAGCTGATTTTGACAAATTAAATTTTATTTTTACTTGTGCTGCTGCTGCATAAAAAGCGTTGCATGTAACTTGAAACGTAGAACGCAAGTAAGGTTATAAAAGCATGCGCTGCGTGAAGGCGAAAACGCGTGGTATGGACCTCCAGCTTTAGCTTTTAAGAGCGTCAACGTTGTGTCACGAACAGTAGTGATAGCTTTCTTGTTTAATACAACCCACAAATTATAAATAAAAATAGAGATACAAATGCTAAATTGACCAAAAATAGCTTAATTGCCAATATTAATTAAAAATAGCGCCAAACTTCACTACCAATTGCAAAGCGTTCAGGCCGCTCTATTCAAAAACTTGAAAACGCGTGCCGCTTTTGTTTAGATACGGCTGTAATATGCATGTCTTAAGAAAATCTTTGATTATTTTCAGAGTACAAAAACAACAATTTTACACATTGTTTATCTGTCGTCAAACCATCATCGAATGAACCTTTCACGGCTCTCTGTAAAAATCATATTTTCAGTAATTATACGACAAGCATTTAACGGGTTGTAAGAGAATATCGACATGAGTCTCATACGATTCTTGACATGAAATTCTCGTTAGATTATCTTTACCCACGTATTAAACGATTCCCACAACGATTGAAGAAGCGTCTTCCGCTGTGCTATGGAAGAATCCTACTCGTGTTACAGATTTTCCCGATTGAGGAATCTTATACGATTAAAAAATGCGGTCATCGACGATCAAAAACGCTCTTCATGAGACTCCCAGGAGCTCTTACACGATTGAAAATGCTAGATGGGTATGGAGCAATAATGTTTTTGTTTAATTGTTTTTTTTTTATTAAAATCTAACAAAAAATGTTAAAAAAAAACTAAATTTTAAGTTGTCCGATTTTTTTTGACGATTTTTCGAAACGATAAAGACGATTTTTATATTTTTTCTCAGGAAACTGACGATTTTCTCACAAATTTATCTGGCAGCCTTGGTTGAAGTTTATATTAATTAGACTTGTGTCAGTTGAGAGTTTGGCAAAAGTGTCAAATTTTTGAGAAGAATTCAGCTAAAGTGCCATAACTTTAAAAAGTTCCAAAGATTTGTTTTAACTATTTTTTTTAGGTCAAAAACTGTTTTTTCGATTTCCGAAAAGTTATGTTTTTTAAGTTGAGTCGCTTTTGAACTACAAACATTTACAAAAAATTCTTTACAACAGTTGAAAATACACATCTCGAATAATAGAATCCCTGTTCAAAGATGTGTATTATTGAAAACATCGTTATTTATATCGTTTTTATATATTACTTCACAACTGATAACACGGATTAGAAAAAATGTAATGATTACGTTCGGTCGAGTAACCAATAGTTTCTATTATTTTAACTGAACGTATCTAATGCAGTTATGTTTACTAAACTGCGTTTACGAAATTTTAATAATAAATAAAAATGTAAGACATACAAGATGGAAATTTGTAAATCGAAATAAAAATAATGGATGGTCGAATAATTTATAATTAAATCTATTTGAATGAATAATTGGAATGTTTTGGTTTTTTTATACCCTCCACCACAATTAGTTGTGAAGAGGGTATACTAAGTTTGTCATTCCGTGTGAAACTTTTTTATTATTCATCTCAGACCCCATAAAGTATATATATTCTGGGTTCTTGAGTAATTCTAAGTCGATTTAGCCATGTCCGTCTGTCTGTCCGTCTGTTGAAAACACGCTCACTTTCGAAAAACTTAAAAGAAATAAACAAACTTGCTGTCAAATTGCTTGTAGTTATCCTAAGCAGTTTGGGATTGAAATCCAGCAAAATCAGTTCAGTAGGATCAGAGCTATGAATCAAAATGTGGAACCACCACCTAAAAAAAATTGATAATTTTGTTACAAAAACTAACATAAATAGTGGAACAATTCACAGAAAGATATCAGATTTCGCAAAAATTCAATTTATTCGACTAGAAATCACGCCGTAAAATTTTGTGAAGCTCCGTCCATAATTTACCCTAGGCCCCATATAAGCCCTACTCCCGGAAAACAGTAAAATACGCCTAAGACCCTAATTAACAATGCAATCATAACAAATTTTGGCACGCACTGTTTGATAGGACTGGAAATGACACTGTGAAATTTTGTGAAGATCGGTCCAAAGTTTACCCTAGGCCCCATATAAACCCTACTTCTGGAAAACAGTTTAGTACGCATAAAATCGTAAAAAATAATGCTATCATAATAGAAATTGGTACGTCACATTTTTATAGGACTGGAAATGACACTGTGAAATTTCGTGAAGATCGGTCTATAATTTTAATGCTGATGTCTGCTTTTATAAAGATAATAATAATAAATAGACATCATACGATATTACTCCTAAAACATTCGAACTGTCTGTGGAGGGTATCAAAGATTCGGCACAGCCGAATATAGCACTCTAACTTGTTATATAAATAATTTAAAATAAACAACTCTAAAAATTAAATAAAACACACCTAATTGTATTTTGTTATAGTCCTTTACATTTAATAAGCTTTGGGGTCACGTGTGACCCCATTCGATTAATTGTGTGATTCTCGGGTCTAATTAAGGGTTAAACTATTATTCAAATGCTTGCAGCCAAAAACCAGTAATAAGGAAAAAATAACAATTGTTATACATACGTGAAATAATTTAAATGTAAAAAAAACAATAAATATTTAACGGTTTTTTTTTAACTACTTGTGCTGTTAACAATTGTTATTTATAACAATAATTAACTTATAAAAATGAAAATTACAAAAACCAAGCGAAAAAAAACGCTTTTCATAATTAAAAAAAAAACTAGAAAATAATATACCAAATTGTTAAAGTTCAACGAAGCTTAACGTTTTTTGTTGTCTATTTTTTGCAGTTATCAAAACAAGTGAAAATTTATGAGTTTAAAATTTCACTTGACTTCAGGTATTAACAAAATTTGGTAAAGGCCGCTTTACATTATAATACAAGACTTAAGTATTTTGACAAAATTGCTTCTCTGATCTAACTTTTGTTTGAAAATTAAAAAAAAACAATTCCTTATCATGTCATTAGCTGTGTTCATTTTCTAAAAATTATAACAAATTTGTACAAGTAAATGTTAAAAGTACATGTTGAAAAAATTTTACTAGTAACAATTGTTACAAATTTGTAACAATTTTTAGTAAATGAACAAGGCTATTTTGTATTTTCTTTAAAATACTTAAGACTTGTATAATAGTATGAAACTGCCTTAATATGTATAAAAATAATCTTATTTGAGTGTCTGTTGTCTACTCTCTCCCCGTTTCATAAGACATTAATTGTTAAAGAAAAGAAATTTCAATAAAATCATTAAAATTAGAAATACATTATTTATAATAATTTAAAAAAAAAAATAATAAAAACTTAAAATTATTTTTCATTTAAATGGCAACAAACAGGACAGGGCGGCGTATTTATAAATCAGTCCATAATCCATCTTATTATGTTGGTATTTATATTAAATTTGTTCGAAACTTATTTGATTGCAATCTTATAACTTCCTTATAAACGTCGGCATTGACGTACAAATTGGCGAACATAACTTTTATGATATCCAACCAACGTCATGACAAAATGTTGTGCTGGTTAAGGATTGCTGTTCGGTTTTAACCGAAATTGAAACCGTGGTTTAAAGCCTAAAAACCGAAACCGAAAACCGACCAGAAAACCTCGGTTTTAGTTTTAACTTCAAATTAATATTTATGCTAAAAGAAATTGCAAAATATACATAATACTCGTACTGTATACAAAAAACTATTCATAACAACCTGGAACAATGGCAAGTTATTTCAAAAGTCTTTAAATTTAATATATATACTAAAAATAACAAATCTTTCCCTTTTAATAAAAGTACCTGAATTGAAACAAATAAAAAAAATTGTATTACATACAAAAAAATATATATGTATGTAGTTTTACTTCGACATTTTCAAAACCGAACGGTTTCAATCATTTTAAACCCGAAACCGCAGTTTCACATTTTTACGGTTTTTATCAAACTCTAGTGCTGGTGGATCCAATATTAACCACAGATGCCATACCTATAAGCTCCCATTCTAAAATCACTAGTGTCCGACCTATTAATCGGCTTCGGTATCGGCCAAAAAGGCTAATCGGTGTTCGACAGTAATTTGGCGGAAGGACGAACTTTTTAATATCATTATATTCAAATGTTACAAAACCATGCAAAAATAATAAATAACAAACTTTTTTCCAAATTCGGCTGTGGAAAATTATAACGCTTCTACACTCAAAAGAAAAATCAGTCCATCCGCACTCAAATCAATCCGAAGCGGTATCAATAAATCAATTACAGAAAGATTGATTCAAGTACGGATTGTCAATTGCGAAATACTTAACTTATCCATATTCAATCCCGAATTGGTACTTGAAATAAACCAAAAGTGAAGCTAGAAGGAGAATTTTAATATGAATGAGTTACTTACCCGTTTTACACCTTACAGAATTTCAAACTTAAAACACCAGTATCATTCCCGATATGGTTTTTACTATAAAATATAAACTAAATCAGAAGCAAGAGTTCTCAATGTTACTTTTTTTACATGAAAATAATATGCAAGGCGAATTGAAAGTAAATTCGCCTTGATAATATGTTTTCGTCTTGTGCTGTTGTTTTTGTTGTTTTTACACAGCAAATCGTTTTTTAACCAACTACTTGTGTGGTGTTGTTGTAGTGTCTGCAACAAACTTTGATAAGTTAAACGAGATTAAACGCTCACTTTGTAATTTTACTTTCAGAGTGGCACTACCAACAAAAAGTTAAATATTTTTTTACTTGGTTAGTCCCAATTTACACTAGGGACATTTCTTGCCGGACATTTTTTGAATTCTCTTTTAATCTTACCCGAAGCGTTTACATATGAAACATTAGAAGTCAGACAGAAATTAATACTTGTATGTAAACTACGAAAAGTAAGAAAGAGAAATGAAAAAATGTCCAGTACAGATAGTCATGTACTACGCACTCTACCTTTTCAACCCCTCGCCATCAAACTTCGTCTGTCCGGCAAGAAATGTCCCTAATGTAAATTGGGACTTAAGGAATTTGTCATTACAGCCAGTGTTACCACCAGCAAAATTCAAAATTACACTTGAGATGAAGCAAAATTATTCCGTTTAAATGAAATTACACCTGATATAAAATTGAAGTTTAATTCAATAAAAAGGCATTTACAAAGAAGCAAGAAGATCAATATTAGTCAAACTGTTAAGATTCTTTTGTAATTTTAAATAAATTCACAAAATTAACATTAAAGACTTACAGTCTAATTCATAAACACTTCATTGCAGCTTTATAAGTCATTAATAAGCAAAAGTCGAAAAAAGAGTATTTATAAATGTTTAATAGCCTATTAAACGTTTAATAAACGTTTCATAAATTTGAAATATTTATTGTAGCCTTTACCCTACTTTAAGCGTTTAATACACTGATATTTCAATGTTTGTTAAAATAAAATTTTAATAATTGCATGAAAAATTAAACAATTTTGTCTTATTATTTATTTTAATAAAAAAGTTTAATACTAATATTTGAATTAATTTTATATAAAATAAGCAGCTTGATAGATTTTTTTGTAAAAAATAACGTGGGGAGATACTTATGTATGTTCTCTGTTAAAACTTAAAGTCGTTATAAGTTTTTGCATAAAAAGCTATTAAGATTTATTTCAAATAATGTAAACCTCTTTTTTTACCATTCATTACACTTATATTTCAAAATGTCTTTCAAATAGCACAAAAAGTGACAAATGAAGCAAAACAATGAGAACTGTAAAATTAAGGATATCAGGAAATGCTAGAGCTAGATATCTCTAAATATATTCTAGACATCAAAAAAGGTATTAAATGTTAAAAAAAGGGTGTCACTATTATTATATAGAATTGATTTAAAAATAAATTTTTGTAAAAATGTGCCTGCTAGAAATTTAAAAACTAATTTTAGCAATTACCAAATAAGCGATTATAACAAATTAAATTGAAGTTAAAAAAACAATTCGAAGATTTAAGATGATGCATCCGATCTTCATGGGTTCTCTCAAGCAACAGTGTGTAGAATTTCAGCCAGAGTGGCTCGTGCCTTAGCTCGCTGGGGCAATAGAAAAATTAAAATGCCTTCATCTCTTATAGAGGAAGCAATCCTAATGAGAGAATTTAAGACATTTAAAAATTTCCCAAACGTTATTGGTACGCACATACATATCAAAAAAAGAAAACCGGCGCAAAATTTGCCCCATACAGAGTTAAAGCAGTAAAAATTTGATATTGAAAAATGATTTACATATTTCGCTTCTATTTCAATAGTATGTATTTTATTAACAAAAAAAAAACATTAAATTAATTCAAATATAACGTTTTAAAAAACAGAAATTCATTTTAAATTGAAAACAAAACAGAAATTCACTTAAAATTCGTTCGTTGTATGATATTTTTATTTACTCGTATCGTTTCATCCCTAGTTGTATGCATCACTATTACAAGAATTACAATTAAAATATCATGATGCTGCCAACATAATAATACAAAAGTAATATAAACGTTTAATTGTTAATCCACTCCTATTAAGCGTTTATAAATTAGATTTTTTATTAATGGTTAATAAAACAAAAAGTGTTTGATAACTATTGCATTCATTAAAGCTGAAACAAGAAATTTTTATGAATTAGACCGTTAAAACATAAAATAAAACTCCTAAAATAATGAGTTTAACTTCCACATTTGGTTGCATATATCTATGAATATGCTCATTGCAAGTTCTTTATAATTGGTGTTTTTTAGCCCCATAGACTTTACGAAAGGTTATCTGTCAAACGAACTGTCATACTGCTTTCACTTTTTACTCAGGCACATCATCATAAATAGATTCATGCTTGAACAACGCCACCAAATTATCCAAATTTGTTTTGAAATTCAGCCATCGATTTTCGTTCATGATTAAACTGACGCAACTTATTTTTTCACAAATGATGGCAATGTGTTGAATTAGAGAAAATAAACTGTCAATTAGACTTCAGTTCATCATTTTATTCGTGGCATGCAGCCAGCAATGCTCGAAGAAGAGAAACAAAATTGGACATCTGCAATGCGTTTCATGGTCTTACAAAATATCCTTTATACCTTATTTAGTAAACAAAATGCCTGCAGAGTTTTATACAACTGTCCCTTTCGTAATTCAGTTTAACAACTGTAAAGGGCGTTAAATATTCTTCAAACTAAAGAATTAAAAAGTTGCAAGATAAAAATAAAATTAATTTTGTGTTGCAATATCGGAAACATATCTTTCCCCATGGTTGTTTTTAGTTTGAATAACTTTTTTTCTATAAACTTCAGGTTTTTAATCACTATGATAGGCATCTTTATCCAAATCTAAGGGTTCATCTTGCGACATTCATTACCAAACTTTAGAAAATATATTTTTAATGATTGAAGTCTTTTCTTAAAAAGAAACCAAGACTTTGGTTCAGAAGACTGTGCATTTTTAATCACTGAAATCGAATCTGGATTTTATTTGGGTATCTTAAGTAAGAATTTAAAATTACACCTGAATTACACCTAACAGAAATTACCCACGCTCTACCCACAACCAGGGTTGTCAGATGTGGCGATTTCTCGCCAAACGTGGCGATTTTCAAACTTGTTTGGCGACCTAATTTTGATTTGGCGACATGGCGATTTTTTGGCGATTTAACAAAAAAGTTGGCGATTTTTTTGGCTATTTTTGATGAGCTATGCATTTGTTTTGAAAATCGTAAAATTCAATACTGAGAAATAACATTAATTTTATTATACTTATATTATTTTTATGTATGAAGTTTGAGGCATTCATACTGACCATACATATTATGTATGGTCAGTATTTGAAAGTTCAAATGGCTGATGAAGATAATGAATATCTTCGAGAAAATAGTTTTTCATATTTAAAAGTGCTCTTGAAAGAATCAATAAATAGAAATTAACATAAATGTATTTAAAGCCTATGAACATTTTTTCATTATATGTATGTGGCAATTTTTTATCCCAGATACAATACGTTGTTGTCAATGATATTTTAAAGATTTTTATGAACTCCCAATGAAAAAATTAGCGTTGGTTAATTGCAAAGATAAATAAGCTTATGCCAAAACTTTAAAGCTGCAACGATACGGCAGGTACGTACAATTTCAAGGAACTTACTTTGACTGTTCTTTATATTTTCTTTATGTTATTATAAGTAATGCCTGTGTTTAAGCTATGAACTCCACTACAACTCGCCTTTGAAGTAGAATGCAATACGAACTTCTAGATGCGTTGTTACGAATTATAAGTTGCACTTCTTTTGTACCATCGTTGAATAAATGAAAAACCCTTACAATGTATTCCAAAAAAGAAGACAAATAGGTAGCTTTGCCGGTGAAGCGTTTTAGATATATAATAAAACTGCAACTACATACATATATAAAAATGTAAATATATCCAATATTTGTTTAATACTAGCTGCAAAAAAACTTTTTTTGTAGTAAACATCGTACCATTTTTGTGTTCACTAGCTATTTTTACTTTTTTCTAAATAAAAATTAAGCAAAATATATACCATGGCGACTTTTTTGAATTTTTGGCGTATTTTAGCGATACGGAACAAATTAATTTTTTTAGAATTTATAAAGAATATTTTTAATAAATTAAAAAATATGTATTTTACTGCCAAAAACTTGAAAATAAAGGCTTTGGCGATTTTGGCGATTTTTGACATTGAATTTGGCGAAAAAGGTCAAAATCAATCTGACAACCCTGCCCACAACAGTAATAATTATACCTCGTAACACAAAAACGCTTTCATTTATTGAAAAAAACAAAAAAAAAAACGAAATTATTGTGTAGTTAAATTCAAACGAAAATTCATTTCAAACAAATTAAAATTCATTTAAAAACGGATCATTTACATTTCATTTAAAACAAATGATTTTTTCATTACTTTCTAAATTTTTTATTTATTGAACATCATATTCCTTAAAATTGAGTAGTTTTTACTTTTAAAAAATATATTTTAACAAAAATCAAACTACATAACAAAATAAATAGGAAAAACATTCACCATTGGGACATAGGTTTTTCTTGGCACAAGAACCAAGCCTATTGAAAATGGGCCAATTCGTAGGACCACGAGAGAAGATAAGGGAAAATGTCTTCCTCTCAGAAACAATCAAACCGATTTTAATGATATTTAAAACATAGATAGATCCATATTTGTACGGACACAAGCTACGCATTTTTATAAAAATAGGACCACCGGGGAAGATAGGGGAAATTTCTTCCTCTCAGAAACTGTCAAACCGATTTTAATGAAATTTAAAACATATGGACACTCTGCCTCAAACCGATTTTAATGAAATTTAAAACATAGATAGATCCATATCTATATGGGCACATTAGCTATACAGTTTTTCAAAAATAGGAACACAAGGGGATGTAGGGGGCAATTTCTGCCTCTAACAAACTTTCAAACCGATTTTAATGAAGTTAATAAACTTAGATAAATCCATATTTATATGGACATATAAGCATGATGTGTTTTTTAATACTGTGGTGTAGGGTATCATATAGTCGGGCTTGACTTGTTTTTAATGTAAATATGTATGTACAACAATGTTCACTTGTTAAATAATAAAAAAATATTTTAACAAACTATAACCCGTAATGCTTCTGGTCCCGACCATCACGGATAATCGAGGCCCGACTATATTACATAATTTTTGTTTCAAAAAAAAAAAAAATTATGTTTCTTAAACGACTGCGCATATAAGAAAAAAGTTTGAAGAAAATTTTATTGCGGAATTTTTTAGTTTTTTCAATAAGTTAAATGCTGTGCAACCTCCTCCATTTTCAAAATAACGCTATAACTCGAAAACCAGAGCCAACATAAAAAAACGGCGGGCACCACTGGATTCAGCTTACCCGAATTATGTCAAAACGCCATGTGGCAGGCTTGTTTGTTTTTTCAACTAGCATAGTGTTATAATGCATATTTAAAATAGTTTTAAGACCACCGCTTCATTAACAAAAAGTAGACAGCGATGGATATACATAAATATTACGTGTCGATTTTTTTCAAAAAATTAAAAAATAAAAATTTTGAATTAATACTCTCTTTATGATCAAGCAAAATATTTGACATGCTTATTAATAAAAAACTATTTTTGTTGTTTTTTATAACTAAAATTTTTCATAAACGAATTCGTCGTACTTGATAACCCAGATGGTATTAATTCAAAATATTTATTTTTTTCCCTTTTTGGAAAATATTAACACATAATAAATATTCATATCTACCCGCTGCAAAAATGTCATGCTATTTTGTTCACTTTTTGATAACGAAAAATTAAAAAATTTTTCTTGTTGACTTTTAATAAATAAAATTCGACTTCGGTACGTCCGAATTTACCCAATTCGATCGAACTTTAGCTTCGGCATCGGTTTTAAAAAATACTTAGTAAAAAGAAAGAACATTTTTAAATCAAGAATCTCTACCTATATCAAATAAAATTTCATAAATTTAATTTAAATCTGATTATAAGTTTTATTAATATTAAAATCTAATGTATCTTTGTTATATTAAACAAATTTCCATAAAAACAATCCCAATTTTGTTTTAAAATGGCGCTTTTATAAACAAAAGCTCTATTAATAAAATCAATGCGATATAAAACTACTAATGCTAGATTGGCATTACTATTTCTAAACATTGTTTCACATACGAAAACATCATGTTATTTTATTAACCTTTACCTTATCAATAACAGTGCATTTATTTACACTCAACAAACTGTTAACTCTTAACATTTGTTAACATTTTTAACAGTTTAGTAAGATAATAGCGCGAAGGGATGATAAAGTCAGTACAACTGCACTTATGTCAGTACTTTTAGCATTGCAAAAGTACTAAAGTACACTCAGGTCTCGTTTTATAAGGATTAAAATTTATGCGATTTTTAAATTTACGATTTTTTTTTTAATTTTTACGGTTTTTGAAATTTGAGATGTTTTTTAAGCTTTTTTACCGTTTTTAAATTAACCCAAGCTTGCATCATTGATATAATCGTTATAGCTTGTTTTATTTTGTGTTTTTATATTTTATATGCATAGCCGATACGTATGTGTGTATGAGTGTTTTTAAACTAATGAAGAGCACATAATATAAGTTTTACAACGAAGGCTAACTTCGGTAAAAATAGAATAAAAAATTAGGTGGAATTTGGAAAAATTTAAATTTAAACTCGTTCTTTTCTGCCTTTTACCGTACAACATTGTAATAACCACATGTTCGAGTGTAAAGAAATTTGCATAACTTTAAAACTAATAGAGGTGCCATAATACAACTTTTACAATATGATAAGGACGTTAATGTCAATTAAGATTAAAACAAATTAGAACTAAGTTGGAAAATTTTGGATTTAAATTCGTCATTTCCGGTTTTGCAGATAAAATTTTTTTTTTCAAATTAATTTCTTTTATATAAAAATCAATTGATTTTCTATAACAATAAAAATTTTTTTCGTTTGATTAGTTTTTAGTTTGAAATAATAATTAAAAAAAAATTTTTTGAAAACGGCAACACTTTACCACCCCGTAACTCGACAAATAAACATCATAGAAAATAAATATTTCGCACACTTATTCAAATCTACTAGAACTATAGTTATGCCAAATATAAAGAAAATAAAGGAAACAAAATAGTTTAATTCTGTTGTCCACTTCACATATGCATAAATATTTGTTGATTTGTTTTATGCGATTTTGTTTTAATTTTTTTATTTAAAATTTGAATTTATGCGGGTTTTCAGAACTTTGGAACGAATCATCAGTTTTTATATGAAGCTAGAGTATCGTTTTATGCGAATTCAATTTATGCGATTTTTTTTGGAACGCATCTATCGCATAAAACGAGACCTGAGGGTACTACTCCAATTACATGTTAAGTGCAATTTAACATTTTCGGACGCTTTAACATTGAAACTTTTTGGTCTAAAGTTGGTGAATTTTAAAATGAAAATAATATGCTAATGTTTTCTTATATCAGTAGAGTTACCAAATGATTATTGTCTATATCACATTTGGCGGCGAATACAGAACGGATGATAAGAAGGACATAGCAAGGAAATCGCCATTTTGTAAATACATTGTCAAATTTAATTCAGACAAAATTAAAGTGCAATACCATCAGACATTAAACTATGGGCTAGGTATTGCACTTTATGAACTTTGTTATTGCGTTAAAAAAATTGGAATTTTTTCAACTTTTTTTAGAATTTATTAGAATCATGTAAAGTGCGTTTAAAATTAAGCAATACATCGTCTATTTTTCAAAACCGAAAGAAATGGACATACACGATTGCCCATTAAAAAAAGTATGTAAGTATGTGTTACACACTAAAATTTCCGTCTGCTGTTTTTGTTATGGAAACAAAATCTCGCTAATGTCGAAAAGTAGAATGTAAACGCACTAAATTTCGTTTCAATTCAAATCAAAAAGAAATTTACTTTCAAAGACAATATATTTTGGACTTGTTACTCTAAAAAAAGCAAGCTAAAAAGTATTCGTCGAAATTCCTAATTTACTTAATGCCTGGCCTACAATGTCGAAAAGAAAACTTATTTCGTATATTTACATTGAAAACAAAATCAAATATTAGTATTTATTTATTATTTTCATTGTTTTAGTTATTTTGGGCCAGGCAGTTCATTTTATATTTCAAATATTTCAATGTATAATGTAAAAACAAGTAAGAAAGTATAGTCGGTCAAGCCCGACCATATACCCTACACCACAGTGTTAAAAAACACATCATACTTATATGTCCATATATATATGGATTTATCTATGTTTACAAGTCATTAAAATCGGTTTAAAAGTTTGTGAGAGGCAGAAATTGCCTCTACCTCCTCTTGTATGTGGCAATTTTTTATCCCAGATACAATACGTTGTTGTCAATGATATTTTAAAGATTTTTATGAACTCCCAATGAAAAAATTAGCGTTGGTTAATTGCAAAGATAAATAAGCTTATGCCAAAACTTTAAAGCTGCAACGATACGGCAGGTACGTACAATTTCAAGGAACTTACTTTGACTGTTCTTTATATGTTCTTTATGTTATTATAAGTAATGCCTGTGTTTAAGCTATGAACTCCACTACAACTCGCCTTTGAAGTAGAATGCAATACGAACTTCTAGATGCGTTGTTACGAATTATAAGTTGCACTTCTTTTGTACCATCGTTGAATAAATGAAAAACCCTTACAATGTATTCCAAAAAAGAAGACAAATAGGTAGCTTTGCCGGTGAAGCGTTTTAGATATATAATAAAACTGCAACTACATACATATATAAAAATGTAAATATATCCAATATTTGTTTAATACTAGCTGCAAAAAAACTTTTTTTGTAGTAAACATCGTACCATTTTTGTGTTCACTAGCTATTTTTACTTTTTTCTGAATAAAAATTAAGCAAAATATATACCATGGCGACTTTTTTGAATTTTTGGCGTATTTTAGCGATACGGAACAAATTAATTTTTTTAGAATTTATAAAGAATATTTTTAATAAATTAAAAAATATGTATTTTACTGCCAAAAACTTGAAAATAAAGGCTTTGGCGATTTTGGCGATTTTTGACATTGAATTTGGCGAAAAAGGTCAAAATCAATCTGACAACCCTGCCCACAACAGTAATAATTATACCTCGTAACACAAAAACGCTTTCATTTATTGAAAAAAACAAAAAAAAAAACGAAATTATTGTGTAGTTAAATTCAAACGAAAATTCATTTCAAACAAATTAAAATTCATTTAAAAACGGATCATTTACATTTCATTTAAAACAAATGATTTTTTCATTACTTTCTAAATTTTTTATTTATTGAACATCATATTCCTTAAAATTGAGTAGTTTTTACTTTTAAAAAATATATTTTAACAAAAATCAAACTACATAACAAAATAAATAGGAAAAACATTCACCATTGGGACATAGGTTTTTCTTGGCACAAGAACCAAGCCTATTGAAAATGGGCCAATTCGTAGGACCACGAGAGAAGATAAGGGAAAATGTCTTCCTCTCAGAAACAATCAAACCGATTTTAATGATATTTAAAACATAGATAGATCCATATTTGTACGGACACAAGCTACGCATTTTTATAAAAATAGGACCACCGGGGAAGATAGGGGAAATTTCTTCCTCTCAGAAACTGTCAAACCGATTTTAATGAAATTTAAAACATATGGACACTCTGCCTCAAACCGATTTTAATGAAATTTAAAACATAGATAGATCCATATCTATATGGGCACATTAGCTATACAGTTTTTCAAAAATAGGAACACAAGGGGATGTAGGGGGCAATTTCTGCCTCTAACAAACTTTCAAACCGATTTTAATGAAGTTAATAAACTTAGATAAATCCATATTTATATGGACATATAAGCATGATGTGTTTTTTAATACTGTGGTGTAGGGTATCATATAGTCGGGCTTGACTTGTTTTTAATGTAAATATGTATGTACAACAATGTTCACTTGTTAAATAATAAAAAAATATTTTAACAAACTATAACCCGTAATGCTTCTGGTCCCGACCATCACGGATAATCGAGGCCCGACTATATTACATATTTTTTGTTTCAAAAAAAAAAAAAATTATGTTTCTTAAACGACTGCGCATATAAGAAAAAAGTTTGAAGAAAATTTTATTGCGGAATTTTTTAGTTTTTTCAATAAGTTAAATGCTGTGCAACCTCCTCCATTTTCAAAATAACGCTATAACTCGAAAACCAGAGCCAACATAAAAAAACGGCGGGCACCACTGGATTCAGCTTACCCGAATTATGTCAAAACGCCATGTGGCAGGCTTGTTTGTTTTTTCAACTAGCATAGTGTTATAATGCATATTTAAAATAGTTTTAAGACCACCGCTTCATTACCAAAAAGTAGACAGCGATGGATATACATAAATATTACGTGTCGATTTTTTTCAAAAAATTAAAAAATAAAAATTTTGAATTAATACTCTCTTTATGATCAAGCAAAATATTTGACATGCTTATTAATAAAAAACTATTTTTGTTGTTTTTTATAACTAAAATTTTTCATAAACGAATTCGTCGTACTTGATAACCCAGATGGTATTAATTCAAAATATTTATTTTTTTCCCTTTTTGGAAAATATTAACACATAATAAATATTCATATCTACCCGCTGCAAAAATGTCATGCTATTTTGTTCACTTTTTGATAACGAAAAATTAAAAAATTTTTCTTGTTGACTTTTAATAAATAAAATTCGACTTCGGTACGTCCGAATTTACCCAATTCGATCGAACTTTAGCTTCGGCATCGGTTTTAAAAAATACTTAGTAAAAAGAAAGAACATTTTTAAATCAAGAATCTCTATATCAAATAAAATTTCATAAATTTAATTTAAATCTGATTATAAGTTTTATTAATATTAAAATCTAATGTATCTTTGTTATATTAAACAAATTTCCATAAAAACAATCCCAATTTTGTTTTAAAATGGCGCTTTTATAAACAAAAGCTCTATTAATAAAATCAATGCGATATAAAACTACTAATGCTAGATTGGCATTACTATTTCTAAACATTGTTTCACATACGAAAACATCATGTTATTTTATTAACCTTTACCTTATCAATAACAGTGCATTTATTTACACTCAACAAACTGTTAACTCTTAACATTTGTTTACATTTTTAACAGTTTAGTAAGATAATAGCGCGAAGGGATGATAAAGTCAGTACAACTGCACTTATGTCAGTACTTTTAGCATTGCAAAAGTACTAAAGTACACTCAGGTCTCGTTTTATAAGGATTAAAATTTATGCGATTTTTAAATTTACGATTTTTTTTTTAATTTTTACGGTTTTTGAAATTTGAGATGTTTTTTAAGCTTTTTTACCGTTTTTAAATTAACCCAAGCTTGCATCATTGATATAATCGTTATAGCTTGTTTTATTTTGTGTTTTTATATTTTATATGCATAGCCGATACGTATGTGTGTATGAGTGTTTTTAAACTAATGAAGAGCACATAATATAAGTTTTACAACGAAGGCTAACTTCGGTAAAAATAGAATAAAAAATTAGGTGGAATTTGGAAAAATTTAAATTTAAACTCGTTCTTTTCTGCCTTTTACCGTACAACATTGTAATAACCACATGTTCGAGTGTAAAGAAATTTGCATAACTTTAAAACTAATAGAGGTGCCATAATACAACTTTTACAATATGATAAGGACGTTAATGTCAATTAAGATTAAAACAAATTAGAACTAAGTTGGAAAATTTTGGATTTAAATTCGTCATTTCCGGTTTTGCAGATAAAATTTTTTTTTTCAAATTAATTTCTTTTATATAAAAATCAATTGATTTTCTATAACAATAAAAATTTTTTTCGTTTGATTAGTTTTTAGTTTGAAATAATAATTAAAAAAAAATTTTTTGAAAACGGCAACACTTTACCACCCCGTAACTCGACAAATAAACATCATAGAAAATAAATATTTCGCACACTTATTCAAATCTACTAGAACTATAGTTATGCCAAATATAAAGAAAATAAAGGAAACAAAATAGTTTAATTCTGTTGTCCACTTCACATATGCATAAATATTTGTTGATTTGTTTTATGCGATTTTGTTTTAATTTTTTTATTTAAAATTTGAATTTATGCGGGTTTTCAGAACTTTGGAACGAATCATCAGTTTTTATATGAAGCTAGAGTATCGTTTTATGCGAATTCAATTTATGCGATTTTTTTTTGGAACGCATCTATCGCATAAAACGAGACCTGAGGGTACTACTCCAATTACATGTTAAGTGCAATTTAACATTTTCGGACGCTTTAACATTGAAACTTTTTGGTCTAAAGTTGGTGAATTTTAAAATGAAAATAATATGCTAATGTTTTCTTATATCAGTAGAGTTACCAAATGATTATTGTCTATATCACATTTGGCGGCGAATACAGAACGGATGATAAGAAGGACATAGCAAGGAAATCGCCATTTTGTAAATACATTGTCAAATTTAATTCAGACAAAATTAAAGTGCAATACCATCAGACATTAAACTATGGGCTAGGTATTGCACTTTATGAACTTTGTTATTGCGTTAAAAAAATTGGAATTTTTTCAACTTTTTTTAGAATTTATTAGAATCATGTAAAGTGCGTTTAAAATTAAGCAATACATCGTCTATTTTTCAAAACCGAAAGAAATGGACATACACGATTGCCCATTAAAAAAAGTATGTAAGTATGTGTTACACACTAAAATTTCCGTCTGCTGTTTTTGTTATGGAAACAAAATCTCGCTAATGTCGAAAAGTAGAATGTAAACGCACTAAATTTCGTTTCAATTCAAATCAAAAAGAAATTTACTTTCAAAGACAATATATTTTGGACTTGTTACTCTAAAAAAAGCAAGCTAAAAAGTATTCGTCGAAATTCCTAATTTACTTAATGCCTGGCCTACAATGTCGAAAAGAAAACTTATTTCGTATATTTACATTGAAAACAAAATCAAATATTAGTATTTAATTATTATTTTCATTGTTTTAGTTATTTTGGGCCAGGCAGTTCATTTTATATTTCAAATATTAAATGTATGGTACAAGTGAATTTCAATGTATAATGTAAAAACAAGTAAGAAAGTATAGTCGGTCAAGCCCGACCATATACCCTACACCACAGTATTAAAAAACACATCATACTTATATGTCCATATATATATGGATTTATCTATGTTTACAAGTCATTAAAATCGGTTTAAAAGTTTGTGAGAGGCAGAAATTGCCTCTACCTCCTCTTGTGGTTCTATTTTTGAAAAACTGTATAGCTTATGTGTCCATATAGATCTATGTTTTGAATTTCATTAAAATCGGTTTGAGAGGCAGAAATTGGCCCTATCTCCCCTCGTGGTCCTATTTTTTTAAAATGCATCCCTTTTGTGTCCATAAAAATATGGTTCTATGTATGTTTTAAATTTCATTGAAATCGGTTTGATAGTTCCTGAGAGGAAGAAATATCCCCCTATCTTCCCTCGTGGTCCTACGATTTGGCTGATTTTCAATAGGCTTGGTCCTTGTGCCAATAAAAACCTATGTCCCAAATTTTATCAAATTATCTCCAAAATTGCGACCTGTACTTTGCGCACAAGGTTACATGGACAGCCAGCCAGCCGGACGGACATCGTTAGTTCGACTCAGAAAGTGGTTCTGAGTCGATCGGTAACTTTATGGTGGGTCTAGGACCAATACTTTAAGGCGTTACACACATCAGCACAAATGCATAATGCCCTCTCCACTATTGTGGTGTGGGTATAACTAGTAAAAAAAAATATGTTTTGGTTTGTGGTACAAATTAAGTCAAAAAATACAATGTTTAATTGAATTAAGTACAATTTTGAAAATGTAATTTATCATCCCTGATAGCGTGAGCTTCATATGTTATTATAACATTTACAGCGTTGCTTTTTTTATGTTATACTTTGAAAATTAAAATATGTATGTATAAGTGAATGATCTTTTTTAAAAAACTCTTATACTCTTAAAGTACGTGACTTGTTTTTGTTTTTTAATACCGGTCTCTTATTGCGTTTCCTCTCCTCTTATTTATTTATTTTTGTTCATTTTAAATTTAAAAGAAAGCGGTTATTGGCATTGAAAATTATTAAATAAATTTTTCTTTATCTTATTATTTTTTCTGTTGACATTATTAGTCATCGTTAATTATATTTTTCTATGATAGTGGTTTTTTATGTTGGGATGTAAGTAAATACTTATAGTATGTGTGTCAGTGTTGAAAAATTCAGTACTTTGGTACTTTTTTCAGTACTTTTTCATATAAAAAATACCGCAGTACCCCCGCGTTGTTTTCAGTACTTTTTTATCCAATGAGCTTTTTAACTCTTAACTTTTTAAATGTAATAATTTCGATAGCAGGTTTTGGTCATCATGTGTTTGTTGCAAAATTTATGTTGTTGTATTTTAAAAACATGTAATGACGGTTACATTGAAATGCAAAGCGTGGGCGCCAGGATTCAAATTTTGCTTTCCAGAATGGGATATTTGTTCTTACAAGTGGCAAGAAAATTTTTAAGAAGGGGTGCATTGGATAATTTAAATGAAAACCATATCTATAGAAATATGCAATCAATGTTAAGGAAATGGTTTATAAAGTAAAAGAAACTGCGAAATCATTTTATTGGACAATTTGCGAAACATTAAGAACTAAATTTTGTTTTGAAAATAAAACCTTAGAAGTGGTAATCAGCTTCACTCCAGAAAATATTGTTTCTGGAAAAATCAATAGCATAATACTGTTGTTATTAATGTTATTTACAAACGATAGAGAAAGCTATAATAATATCAATTCTCAATTCCGTGTTCTATGTTTGATGACATTTCACATATTGCTTTTGGTTTTTTAGCGATACTACATTGCTGAGCATCAATTAAAGCACATTTTAAAATGCAAAATTATGTTAAAAGCAAAGGAAGAAATCGTTTACACGTAGAAACTGTTTCAAGTTTGATAAAAACCAAAGATATATTAAAATCAACTGGTAGTTGCTGTTGTAGTTATACTATTTCTGATGATCTCTTAAAGTAAATCTTCTTTATCGTATAACACTGAATTAAAAGCTTTATTTTTAAACATTAATGTTATTAATAACTGAAAGATTTACACCGTTATTACACTCTTCTAAAATCTTTAATTTTTTTTTATCAAAAGAAATTCTTTTTCGATTTGAAATCTCGTTTTCACAATGAACCACACAAAACTACTGAAACATTAACGAAAAAAGCAACGCATCACATGTGTTCTTTCAATACAAAGCAAAGAAGCCAAAAACACGCACAAAAATCTAACGGTTCAGTTACGATTTTTTTATTTTGCTTTGTCATTCGTTAAATCGGATTAATTTTTTTTTTGCCATTCGCTATGCAAGGTAGTTAATGTAAAAATTGGTCCATTCGTTGTATCGGATATTCGTTATACCAGGCTTTGACTGTACCAGTATAAGTTAATGTTGACAAAAATAAAGTTACTTATTCATAAATATATCATATTCATAAATATATAAACTATTTCAAATATTTTTTTTTTAACAAATCGAAAAATCGAAATAAGAAAAGAAGTGCAATACTATAAAATGTGCAATAAATGAAATGGATGGGGCGCTTGACGCTTATGTATAACAGAAATTTTATTTACATGTGTACCTCAAATATAAATACTGTTTGCTTTTAACTACTTAGATAACTGAATTCCAATAAAATATTTTTTTCCTGTTAACAAAAAGTACCATTTAGTGGAAAAAATACTCTTTAAGTAGGAGTTCAGTACCATTTAAAAATTTAAATTTTGCAACACTGATGTGTGTACTTATGGCAGTGTTGCCAGAATCCAAATTTAATTTTACACAGCTAAAGGCACAGATAGTTCTGACAACTTATCCAAATTTTTACAAATACTACACAAATCAAATTTTGAGTTTAATAATATTTAACGATTTTTGCCAACGAATATACATATGTATACAGCAGCCGTATTCTGTAATTCGCTTAGCTAAAGCTAAATCTCGATCGCTAAAATGCCTTAGAGAACACAAAATTAAAAAATTGAAGCGATGAAATTTAAAGCTAAAATTGCGGCGAATTAAAATGGTATGGCATTGCCAAATTTAGCAATTCACGTTACAGAATTACATTCGTAGCCAAAAACCGCTAAATAAATTTTTTAGATTTTTAGCGATAGAGATTTAGCTTAAGCGAATTACAGAATACGGCTGCAGGTCGGCGCAAAATAGGCTATATTGTTTAAATTATTCATAGCTATTGTATTTATGCGATTATTATTAATTTTTTAATTGTTGAATTTTATTTTATATGTATGTAAGCTTGAAAAAGTGATATGATATAAGAGAATGAAAATCCGCAATGCAAATAAAATAGATTTAATTTTATGCCGTTCCGCACTGCGATTTTTTTACTTCAAAATCGTATGAAAAACCGCACCGCAATAAATTATTGTTACATTATGTTCAGACTCATATGCGGTAGATCTTTTATGGTGGGGTGCTTTATGTCTCAATTCAAACGGACATAAATAAATAAATAAATAAAGCCATAATTTTGATATGGCCTTAAGTCTCATATCAATTTTAGTAGAATGGGACATAAAGCCATTATGGTTTTATGTCCCATTTGATGTTTTGCGCAAGGACTTTCTCCTCCATGGTATAACAAACACCGGCTTCGCTTACTAAAGCTTCTCTGTATAGCCGGCCTTTGGGCGGGCGCAAGAATTTTTTCCTTTATGGTATAACAAGGCCTAATACGCAGAGAAGCTTTAGTTAGCGAAGCCGGTCTTTGCTATACAATAGAGGAGAAAATCCTTGCGCCCGGCCGAAGCCATGCTATGCAGAGAAGCTTTAGTTAGCGAAGCCGGGTTTTTTATACAATAGAGGAGAAAAGTTCATTGGGGACTTAGTTCATACCGCCATTTTTGACATAAAACAGGGCGACATGAAACAACAATGCATTTTTTACATGAAATAGGGTGACATGCAACCATTATCAAAAATATGGCTTTATGTCTCATTTTTTGGAAAAAATTTATGGCGTTAAGTCCTATTATATTGAGACTTAATGGCATATGCCCTTATGTCAACCCCACCATATTTTATATATAGTAGATGCTTTTTGGCCGGTGGAAAAAAAATTATATTAAACGGTATGCGATCGGAAGAGCTTTAGACCTTATCGCTTATTTAGAAAATGTTTCAGTTAGACCTATAAAGCATTAAGAGTTGCAGAAAATGGCCATCTACATTTCGAAGTATATACCTTATATGGTTCAGTTGATAGGCTGTTAAAGCTTAAGCTTCTAAAAAAAAATTTTATGTAGATGAAAAAAGTATTGGTTTTAGATGCACAAATACCACCCACAATTTTTAAGGGTGAAATATGCGGAGCGGGTAGTTATTGTTCAAAAACCAAAAATTGGTTATTTTTGCGTTGATAAAAAGTAAAGCTTCGTACAGACGATGGTCAGATCTTACAATATTGTAAGCAGGCGTTACCAACAGCAAAATTTTTCTGACAATGGTCCATTGTCAGATGCATTAATTTTGCACATCTGCAAATACAAATGAGCTTACAATGTTCACACAGTTGTAAGACATTTTAGCCAATTTTAATGCAATTTAAGCAACGCTGCTTACCAATATTGTAAGATTTGACAATCGTCTGTACGAAGCTTAACCATAATGGAAACAAAGTACACATTGGAAAAAATAACCAATTCTGGTTAAAAGTAACCAAAACGGCAACACTGCTTGAATGGTATTACTTGTTGTGTAAATATGTATGCACATATGTAGATGCCAGAGAGGGGAATCTTACGAAAATCAAGTAGAGGATTTTCATAAAAATCGCAATGTAAAATAACTTAATTAAGCCTTGTTTTTTAAATTTATTTTTACATAAAAATAGTAAAAACTTTTTGTTTGTTTTAAAATTTTATTCCAGTTATGTATTTAAAGAATGTGTATGTATTTATTATAGTATAACCATCATTATGGAGAGTTGTCAACATCTACATATGAAATGTCAAACAACGACATCTTACTTAACTGCAAATACATACTTATTTAAATTATAACATATGAAGGTATTTCGCACTTATTAATTGTAAACTAACTTATAAATAATTTGAAGATCATAGCATTACCAACCAAAAAGGAAATTTATTTTCAAAAATTGAGAAATACATCTATTTTCAACTTGCTTTAAACGTTTTTGTCAAATGTTTTTGAAATGTGGATTGTAATAAAACGTGAGACCTAAATAAAAAACTATTTTAGTTTTGTAAATCCATATTTCATTAAATTTTGAATTGCATATCAAAGGCTCGACTTCCTGTTTGGTGGGAAATCATTCAGCGCTTGCAAATGTTTTAAAAATCAGCAGTCTAATTTTATGTTTGTTGTCTTCGTTGGAAAATCGGTGTACTTCTCATTAACACAAATAAAAAGCAAAGTGCATTTTTTGTTAAGCATAAATCGAGAACGCCTACACAAATACAAAAAAAACAGATGATTTTTAATATAATCGCCTCTAGGGATCTTTATGATCTTAATTTTAATGCAGCCTATTAACCATACGAATTGTTGTTTATCAGCTGAATAAAAAATGTACATATATTCATTCAACTGACGATCAATCAACTTGGCTATAAAATTGTAACGTGTGATGCCAGTTTTTTTTTTTTTTATTTGTATTTTGACGGTGTATCGTGTGATTTTTTAGCTATTATCTTTTGGGCAACACTGGTTTAAACAGCTGTAGAGGGATTCTGTAACTTTTAACAATAACAACAGTTGTTATAATTGTCAACCTGTTTTGTTGTTTGCACTAACGATTATGTGATTCTGTAAATTGATGTTAACAACATAGATAAAAATTAACGTCAAGTGGCATCACTGTCAAAAAATGGCAAAATACGGAAAAACACAAAGAGGAATAAAAAAAACAAATAAAATTATTAAAACTAAACAGAATTTTTTTTAGTTTTTTGTTTTTTTTAAGAAGATAAGCCAAACATTTTACTATTAAATTAAATGCAAATTATTTAATTGCCATTTTTAAGTTATATTATTTCTTTTAACTAAATATCTTTTATTTTTTCGACATTTAACAATAAATAAACAACACTAAAAAAGTTGTCGTTTATAGCCTTTTCACACTTGTCAACATTTAACATCTATTTGCGAAGATGTGGAAATTTTCCCATTAGAAATACATAGGGCTAAAAATCTTAATTTTTCTACATCTTTACAGAATGTTACTATCTCATTTTGTTCCCTTTTACATTTTTCGATTCTTTTAGTGTCATCACTAGAAAAGTGGCAATAAATTCTGTTATTAAGCTTCGTACAGACGATGTTCAGATGTTTCAATATTGTAAGCAGGCGTTGCCAACAGCAATATTTTTCTGACAATGGTCCATTGTCAGATGCATTAATTTTGCGCTTCTGCAAATACAAATGAGCTTACAACGTTCACACAGTTGTAAGACATTTTAGCCAATTTTAATGCAATTTAAGCAACGCTGCTTACCAATATTGTAAGATCTGACCATCGTCTGTACGAAGCTTTATTGTGGAATGACTGATAAATTGCAGTTGCTTTGAAAGCAGCGTTACCATTTCTCAAGTTTTTTATTTTTTGCAAGCCTTATTTTGCTAAAATTATTAAACAAAATGAATTAGAAATACATTTTGAAATGTTGGTACTTTTGTAGAAAAAAAGTATTTAAAACAAATAAAAGTTTTTTTTTCAGAAATGGTGACATTTTTTGTTAATGGTAAATGTTAGATGTTTCAAGTGTGAACGCGTATTTCACATTTTTAACATCTTCCAAGCGTTCCTCCGAAATGTATGCAAGTGTACAAAGGGTATACTTAACACAAACAGCTGACTTAACGATAACAAGTGCTGTTTAAATTGTTACAGAATAGCAAAATCGTTAATTTGATTGTTAATTTTTCTTAACAATGACAACTATTGTTAAAATTAATTACAGAATCGCACTACTGGCGCACGTTTCGTGTTTTGTTTCACTGTCAAACATCTTCAGTTTGGTCTATAATTTAACCATGAATCGTCTTACAAACGAACAAGGCTTGCAAATTATTGAATTTAATTATCAAAATGCGTGCTCTGTTAAGAAAGTTCATCGCGCGCTTCTTCCATTTTATGGTCAGTTTAATCGACCCACTGAAGCGGCTATTCGGTACGTTAATAAGCAGAATTGTCATTTTGGAGTTTAGATCAGCCAGAAGCATTGCAAGAGCCACCAATGCATCCAGAAAAAGTCACAGTTTGGTGCGGTTTATGGGCTGGTGGCATCATTGGACCGTACTTCTTCAAAGATGATGCGAATCGTAACGTAACTGTGAATGGTGAGCGCTACCGTGAGATGATATCCAACTTTTTTTTGCCCAAAATGCAAGAGCTCGACTTGCATGACATGTGGTTTCAACAAGACGGTGCCACATGCCACAATGGACTTATTTAGAGGCGAGTTCGGTGAACATTTTATTTCACGTTCGGGACCGGTCAATTGGCCGCCTAGATCGAGCGATTTAACGCATTTAGACTATTTTTTGTGGGGCTATGTTAAAGCTCATGTCTATACACACATGCCCGCTTCAATTGATGCACTGGAAGACAACATTGAAGCATTTATTCATGAGATACCGGCCGAAATGTTGGAAAGAGTATGCCGAAATTGGACTAAGCAGATGGACCATTTGAGGCGCAGTCACGGTCGACATTTGCATGAAATAATCTTCAAACATTAAATTATATGGACCGTACTATCGATTTAAATTAAGATTTCATGCATTTTTCTGAATTTTATGTGTTTTTTTAACTTTCCTATAGCTCTTAAAAAATCACCCAATATAAGCAGCAACGTGCTAAGTGTATAAAAAAGAAGAAAAATGCAAACATTTTATTGAAGAATATGAAAAATCGGAATCGCATTGAAATTTCTTCTTTTTTTCATACATTTTGTTCACTTCGCACGATGTTGCTTAGTCTGAATTTACCACGTTTCATCTTTTGATGCTCAACTTCTTTTTAACTCCCTTTTAAACAGTCAGCAATCGGTTTCAACTTTTTTCTATTCAAAACAACAACATTTTTTTTTTAACAGGGAATCAAAGAGAAAAAAGAAAATAAAAAAAATTACATGCAGCCATCGTTGTGCATATATCAACGAGAACAGCCATCTCCGTACTAACCCCCTTTCTTCTTTCTTCTCTCACCTAAAAACATAAGAGTTGAGCATCAAAAGATGAAACGTGTGAAATCAGACTTACAAAACGTCAGAATGAAAATTAAAAACGAAAGAAAAAATCGCCATGAAACCTATCAAGTTGAAAGACGAAGGGTCTTATTGGTGACACCGTCGCAATGTAGGTTGTATTTGCTTGTTTTATCGTTACTACAATGAAATGTGCTCTGATGAAACTAGGGATCTGGTTCTCGAAACCCGAACGTTTGTTCGTATTACATGTTTTTCCTCAAGAGTCCATCTTTTTGTAGTAGATTGGCCGGAGCATCGTACAACGCATTACAGGAAAAATTGGGTTTTTGGCCGGACCGTTCATATGTATGTGGAATAACCTTCCTGCTGAAGTCTTCCCCCTCACTGTCAACATGAATAAGCTTTAGTCTATCCTTCCTTATTTTCCTAGTTCCAACACAATGCAATGCATTAGTAGGGGTCATCCCTTAAGTGCTGGTCCCAACAAAAAAAATTTGCCAGATAAATTGATCGTTAGTTTACTTAACAGTTGGTTTTACAACTTGATCAAATTGTACAACAAGTCGCAACGTGTAGGTCCGCATAAGACGAAGAAACTCTCTGTAATGAATTAATCGAAAACAATCAGCCTTATTGAGAACAGAAGGTGAAACGCAACTGCAACTTCTAGTTATTTACGAGTTTCACTTGAGTTTATACCATAGACTCCTTTGAGGGACCACACATGACGCGACCATTTTGAGACCGGTTTGCAATGCATTGGAAATCTGTTGCATTGAAACCGGCATGCAGGAAACCAGTGCTTGCGTTTCATCTGTTCTCAAAGAAAATCGAAATGATTTTGATAATTTCATTACATTTGGTTACAATTTAGATTGCAGGGTGTGTGGAAAACGATTGAAACTAGTTTCAAAACAATAATTTCTAAAGGCTTTCCTTGCAGTTGCGTTTTACCGTCTGTTCTGGGCCTAAATGTTTTTCTATACCTATTTTAAAGAAATTATTTTAAATTTTAAGATTTAAAAAATATTTCTTTTTAGGCTTTCATTGATTGATTTGTCTTCGTGTTCGTATAAGTTTTATTATTCGCTAAATTTATATTTTAGCAATTTTACTCTTATCTTAAACCAAACGATTTGGTAGTCGTTTATTTTAGTTATTTTTTTGTGATTGCTATTAAGCAGACCTGGATTGCATTTTGTGTTTCTTGTTTTTTTTTTTATTTATTTTTCTTCAATTTTAATTTCGTCTTGCCTTTACAGGGCTCACTCACGTGAGAGAACATGTTTTGTTATTGTTGTTGCTAAAAATGTTGTTAAAGTTGTTTTGCTTTTTTTTGTTGTTTTCTGTTTCAACTCTATTAAATATTTACAGACGATGTTAGTTAGTTCGTTTCTACAATTCGTAGGAAATCGTTGTCTGTTAAAGGGGAGTTTCAATATTTATTAAACGATTATCGGTGTGCGTGTGTGTGTGTGTGTATGAAAATAATTTTCGGTTTTTTTTTTGTTGTTGTTAATTGTCGTGTGTGTGTTGATTTAGTTTTTTTTTTTAAAGTAATACTGCTGTACTTACGATCAGTGTTTTTTAATGATTTCTTTACTATGGCTTTTTTAGTTAATTAATCATAATTAAGATAAAGAAAAATTTGTGTTAAAAAATTCGTGTTAAGTTTGTGCAATATTAGTAAAAAAATAATAGGCTTAAGTCCAGTTTACCAACGCAGCTCCAAATAAAAAAAAAAGTACATAGGGTTATAGAAAATTGAAAAATAAGAAGAAAAAATAAAATGACAAAATTCTCGGAAACGCATAGTTTCAGAGTTATGGACCTTTGAAGTTTTCATATAAATCTGCGATTTCCCACTACATTTTTGAACGTATATAGCCAATATTGGTATCATTTAAAAGCTTTTGAATAAATTTTTCTAGATATAAACATTTTATTTAAAAATGTTTAATCCATTAAGGAGCCGGCTATGCGGAGAAGATTTATTTAGCGAAGCCGGTGTTTGTTATACCATAGAGGAGAAAATCCCTGCGCCCGGCCGAAGGCCGGCTATGCAGAGAAGCTTTAGTTAGCGAAGCCGGTATTTGTCATACCATAGAGGAGAAAATCCTTGTGCCCGGCCGAAGGCCGGCTATGCAGAGAAGCTTTATTTAGAGAAGCTGGGGTTTATTTAATTACATTTTTATTACCTAGTGCACTTCCGTAACATTTTGATATAAATTTTGTAAAAACTGTATTAGGAGCTAAAGAGTTAAAAAGTTTTTAATAAATTTAGCATTTCCAGAAAGATCTGTTCAAATGCTTTCAAATAATACCAATATTGGCCATATACGTTCAGAAATGTAGAGGGAAATCGGAAGTTTATATGAAAACTTCAGAGGTCCATAACTCGGAAACTATGCGTTTCCGAGAATTTTGCCATTTTATTTTTTCTTCTTATTTTTCGATTTTCTATTACCCTATGTACTTTTTTTTTTATTTGGAGCTGCGTTGGTAAACTGGACTTGTTCCAAATAATATTCTTTTATACCTACATATTAAAATCATTAAAAAGTTTGAAAATCGTTTAAATTGCTTTTTGTAGGTTTTTGATGTAAAATATAATTACTTCATTATCTTTTGTAAATTTTGATTATTTTAAAAGCAAGAGAGAGATAAACATATGCTAGGTATTTTTCTAGCCTAGCTTATAAATTTAGACTGCATACATATGTATATAAAAATATGTATTTACATATGTACCTACCTACATATGTATATAATATTAAAATATTTACCTACCTTCCTACCTATATACAAAAATACATACTTAGGTACATTGTTTATCAATAAACAAGAAATTATACTACCTATTAGATATACATACATATTTTCTATTGTTTTAATCTTAAAAAAGGAAAACAAATTACAAAACATAATAAAATTAGGTACAAAGTTATAGCTAAAGGCTTTTTATGTTAATGTTGCGGACACGTTAACGTTGCGTTAGACTTCAACCTTTGGTAGTTATTAAAAATACGTAAACGAATGCGTTATCGAAATGTGGGCTGATTTCATAAACGCAGTATTGCAAAGCATCACTAAAACAAATGCGTTGACAAGGCATCACAAATTAACCCAATGCACGAATTTTGCAACTGTTGTGCAGTCAATATAGGTACCACATAGTAGTAACCATGCAATTATGAACTCAAAGCATTGTGTACAGCTTATGAAGTTATTCCTTTTAGTGTTGCATTGCAATACTGTTTTAATGAAGTTAGCCGTGCTCAGAACAGAAAATTTGACAAAAATTTGAAGTTGATTTCAACAAAAGACTTCATTAAACAGATTCATCCTACAACCAAGAAGAAATAATACCGATAGATTCAGTGTTGTTTACCTCTACCTTTAGGTAAAAATGTAATTAAAATAATTGGTAAACATAAATAAATTCTTAAAAAATGTGAAGAATGTTTTAAATTTTGTGCAATTAGTCAATAAAATAATATTACAGCACTCACTGTTAATAACATTTAGGTTTTTATTTCTCTGCCCCAATATTGTATGTTTTCCTGATTTCTTTTAATTTGTTATTCTTTTTCTCTCTGTTGTTTGAGTTTGGTTCAGGGTTGGCAAAACTGACACAATTGCACTTTTTTTTTACTAATTAAACTCGAAAACTACAATGGTACGCCAATGGCTAATTTAGTACAATTAAGGAATCTTCCCAGTTTCAGAAATTTGTCAAATTTTAAATTTAGTATCATTGGCTGCATCAAAATACCTAAATCAACTTGAAATTGTCAACTTGATAAAAGAAATAAACCACAATTCGTGTATCAGCTTCAGTCGGATTCATATTATTCATATTCATAAAAAGGATGTGATAGATAAATTAAATATAACTGAGTAACATCTTTATTTAGAAGCAAATTATCTACCATTGAGCGATGTTAACTGTGGAACTGATGTAAAACTATATATAGAAACGCAATCTATCGGGCATGTTTTAGAAATCGAAATCACGTAAAATTAAAATCAAACAAATTTTGAAAACTCTGAATTGTTTAATGCTCATAATAATATTTCTTTTATATACCTCATACATACTTTGAGGACCACTTTCCTCTACGTTATCAACAAAAAATCAATTGAAAAAATTCATCGAATTCAACTTCAAGTGATTTCGATTTCAAGAAAATGGCCGTATATATGTAGTTATTTAAAATATATACAAAAGTTGATGGATAGTACCTATATAATTATATAAAATCAGGTACCGTAACAGTTATTATTTTTTTCATAAAAGTCAGATGATAACAGCTATTATTTGATTTTTATTTCTTTGAACAAAAATAACAGTTATTTTTTGATTTTTGATTTTTTCGAGCAAAAATAAAAGTTATTCTATAAAAGAAATGTACGTGTTTTAAAATTGACTTTGTTTATTTTAATGTGCATAAGAAACCCCAATGAAGATTACACAATCAAATAAACATTTAAAGTCAACTTAATTATTATTACACGTACATTTCTGTATAGAATAACTTTTATTTTTGCTCGAAAAAATAAAAATCAAAAAATAACTGTTAATTTTGATCGAATAAATAAAAATAAAATTTTTAAAAATCAGTATATTTTATCATAGGCAAGTTCATAAGGATCAATATGGTATATTTGAATAAGTTTTTCGACATTTACTTCTATATGATTTTTTTGTTTTAAAATTCCAATATACAGTTGTTTTCGTTCCTGCATAAAATACAAACGTTTCTACCTATTGGGAAATATCTGCTTCTTTGTCTGAATTTACGCCATAAAAGTTTTCTTTCAGAAAGCCTGAGTTTATGGGTAAGAGAAGAGAAAATAGAAGCATGTTCTCTTCCCCTCTCACCAATAAACTCAGATTTTCAAACTATCTACCAAATTCGAATGAAATTTAAAACATAGATATATCCCTTTAAAGATAGACACATAAGCTAAGAATGTTTTCAAAATGGGATTACATGAAAGGAGAACGTAGCAGCACACGGCGGGTATCCGCTAGTTGAAAATAACGTTGTCATTCAGTTTAAAAGTTTTGCGATGTTTTAAAAAGAAAATTAATCTTTAAAATTGTTTAGTAAATTTAGTCCGGAAAATGTGAATGGAAAAACTTACAGTATAGAACCACTTTTAATAACAATGTCTCCAATAGAATGTCAACATTTTGCTATTGCTGACATTGATAAATAAAATTTAATTTATGTATCAGGGATTTCGTGACAACAATTTCGAAAATAAAAAATTAGGCAAATGAATTAATAAGCGTACTCAAGATGGGTAGTGTGCAAAAGATGCAAATGTGTCGTTCATAAGTGAGCGTGATTTCAACAGACAGATATACAGACGAAGTTGTAAAAATCGACTTAGATTTACTCAAAAGCTGTATGGGGTTTTAGATAAATATTAAAGTATAAGTATACCTTCTTCACAACTTTTAGTGGTGGAGGGTATAAAAAAATCTTAGAACACTTAAGGTCAAAAAAGTACAATTTTAAAAGGCTGTAGCTACAATTCTAAAATGCTCAATGCCATCCCTGGCTTGGTTTATTTTTGTGATCTTTAATAAGTATGTACATACTACCTACTTTGATTTGCATTTTGGAATTAGTTAAAAATTGTAAAATAAATAGGTATAATTTGGAATGTAAAACATGTCTAGATTATAGACAGATTTCTCTTTCTTCCTGTCTTGAACGTTGTCTGCTGTTTTTTTAAATATTTTTTTTAGTAAAATTTTAACAAAGAAAACCTATTCTTTAAATAAATTGTAAAATGCACGTTAAACGAAACTTTAAATATCTACATACTTACATATTTCTATACTTTTTAATGAAATAACTAAAAATTAAAATTAAAAAAAAACTTGCAGAATTCCAATATTTGTAAACAAATGTTAAACAATATGAAAGTTTAATTGAACATTAATAAAAATAAAGCAAAATAAAAGAAAATTGAAAAAAATTATATTTTATTCATTGTTGGGTGTTGTAAAGAAAGAAACAATTTTTTAAAAAACAAAAACTTTAATAAAAAATTAACTAAAATGATAAAATTAAAATCCCTGTTCCGTAGAGGACAGACAGCCTCTCAAAACTCCTCAACATCAACAAAGCATTCCAGTAATAATAATCGCAATAAATCCCAGTCTACCCAGTCCCTGAATACCGCCATTGACAACGAAGAAAAACAGAAAACAGCTGCTGCCAACTCATCATCAACGAAATTTTATCCGGCTGTTCAAAATCCCCTAATTAATATTGAAGGTTCTTCCTCGGAAAGAGCCGTAGATGTGGGTGATGATCATTTAACAACCAGTAACAGTGAAAGTTTGGATAATAAAACTATAAGCCAAACAGCACAACACGCTAATACTTTGCCTCATAAAAAACAAAAGGGTACCACACCCAAAAAGGGACAAAAGCAACCGAAACCATTACCCTCTGGCACTAGCCATACAAATAAAAAGTTAACAGAATCTTCAACGCCAGCTACAAGCGATGTAATGTCTTCAATGGCTGCTGTGGTTCCCGGTCAACAAACAACTTCGGTGGGCTCTGTTAAGAATAACAATTTTAATACAGCATCCTCCATAACATCTTCACACTCCAATCCGACTTTGGCCTCAAATACATCTGCAAATAACTCGGGCAATAATGTGTCCAGTGATTTGTATGCCATAAATCCAGCATTTATGGCTGCGGCAGCTGCTGCCAGTTATCAGTTATTAAATAACGAACAGCAACAGATTTTAGAGGTATGTTTTTTTTCAATTATTATTTTATTTAAATTTCATAAAAAAATTGTTTACTTTTAACAAATTTTAGGCTACCAATAGCAAAATGCAGGAGCTACAATCACAACTGGATCGATTGGGTCGTGAAAAACTGCTGGCAGAATCACATGTTAACGAATTGTTGCCGTATCAGAATGAAGTGACCAAACTTAAACAGGAACTTATGAAAATGCAGGTAAAGTGGAAGAATGATAAACTAGAAAATAAGAAGAATCGAAATATTTTTTAAACTTTAACGAAAACTTACTGGTTAAGGAGAAAAGTTTAAAATTCAATGTCTGAATAAACATGTTTCGCTTAGTTTTTACAGGACCAGAACTTGAATTTCTTAAATCAAATGACTTAAATTATTTAAATATTGCTTTAGTTCAGTTAGTCTGTGTTCATACGGCTCATGTCTTATTGACAAGATTGCTACTTTATTGGCGAGAGGGACAAGGGGAAAAGAAACGAGTGCACAGATGCATGTACTGTCTTTACGTTTTGCTTTCTTATTCGTTGTTTAATTTTGTTTTTGTTTTCAATATCAAATAAAACAAAATAAAAAAACCTGTCGTCAACCTGACATGATTCATTTGAACGCCAATTCATGTTCAAAGAAGAAAAAGGAAGAATCTTGTCAATAAGACATGAGCCGTCTGAACTCAGACTTATGAAAAAAAAAGAAAAAAAAAAAAACAATTTTTCGTTAGGTTTTTTTTAATGGCATTAATTTAATTTTTTCTTTAGATTTCTCACTTATTTTAAATTTTTGATAGTAAAAAGTTTCGCTAAATCTCTTTAATGGAGAAATTTAAAGTATATCGTTGCAGGAATTAAAGAACGCTGTAACTGACAAAACATAAAACGTTCACCAGAGCCAGAAAACCTGTATGAAAGAAAGTAGGAAAAAATTCATATCACAAGAACTATACAACTTAGGAACATGATTTTAAAACGAATTTTTATATTTTCTCGTTTATATTGGCTCTGAACATTTCCTCTCAAGTCTTTTATTCCCGGCGATTCTGCGGCTTACGGTAAACGATTTTTTTCTTTTTTGCGTAAGTGAATTTTTTTTTCATTATACAAATATGGGACCGGGACCAATTTACGCAGTATTTTGTTCTGATAAAAATGATGCAAAAAAAACTAAATAGGGAGTTCCCGACATAATTTTTAATTTTTTTTTTTAATATTTTGTCAAATTCCCAGTTTTCCTTTAAATTTTCAATTTGTTATTTAAAATTCCAACCGATTATTTAAAGCTTTTGCTTTAAACTAATGTAATTAAAAAAGAAAATTTAAATAAATATTATTTTCACTTCATCTTTGTTACAATAATTTAACAAATAGAATTTGATATTTAATTCACATGTAAGAAAGAAAAAACGAGAATTACAGATATTTTGTTCTGTTAAGTCAGTCATGAAACCGCAATTCGAAAACATTTCATTCGAAAACTGGCAAAAAAAAGCTCAATAACAAATTTTAACTAGAAAACCTCAAATTGATTAAAAAAACGAAACAATAACAAAAAATCTAAGCAAAACAACAAAAATGTTACTAAAAGTACTGGGAGCTCATCAAAAGTAATAGAAAAAATAACAACAAATAGAATAATTGTTTAAAAATGTTACAGGAAAAGCATGACTGGGCCGAAGTCAAGCAGTTAGTTTGTTTGACTTTTGTAAAAAGTGGGTGTTAAATTTCTCGGATTTTAAGTAAAAATAATTTTATTTTCTATCATTTAACAACAGAGTGTCCAAGAGAAAAATCAATTGGAAATTGCTAACTTGAAATATGAAAATGAATCATTAAGAAATCGTTTAAGAGACGTTGTAAATTCGCCACTATCTGATGCGGAAAAACATCAAATCATACAAGACTCACAGCGTTTGCACAGCTCAGCACCAGCATCTATAGCTTTACCAACAGTAATTAAAAAAAATTATTATTTTAAAAGCTTAATTAATTAAAATTATTTCTTTTTCCCCCCAAAAGAGCACTGACAATGATAATGGTGGCACACCTTGTCTTACACCCGACTGGGATAAACATTCCTCGTCCAGTGAAATTTCTGTAGCTTGTTTACAGGATAAAATCATACAAATGGAAGAAACTCATTACTCAACCAATGAAGAATTACAAGCAACTCTCCAGGAATTATCTGATTTGCAGGTACAACTAAGCGATGCACATGCTGAAAACGAGCGCTTGGCCGAAGAGAAAGATGTTTTGTTCCAATCTTTATGTAGGCAAACAGAAAAACTAAATGAATCCCGTACTCAAATCAATAACCTTCAAGAACTTTTGCTAAGAGATGCCAAACAAAATAGTGCTGCCGAAGAAGTAGCCAATACAGAGCGTGAAAAAAAATTAATGGATTTAATTAAAAGTGCTCAAGATGAACGTGAGGCCGTTTTAGTAAAACACGAGGAACTTAATAATGAATTACAGGAAATGCGTCAATCGCATGAAGCTCAAAATCTAGAACAAGCTCGCTTAAGAGAACGTATTGCTCTTCTAGAATCTTCCATTGATGCTGAGCATGCCCAACGCAAGCAAATGGAAACACAGCTATTAACCGCCAAAGAGGAAATATCTCATGGTCTTATAGAAATCAATCGTTTGACCACTTTGTTGGAGAACGCTAAAGCTAAAATAGAAGAACTAGAGCAAGATCTAGCAAGAGGAGATAAAACCGATCTTAGCGATCTCTTGGATACAGCCCGCAAAGAAAAAGATGTTTTGGAGGAAAAAGTAGCCGAATTGCAAGATCAATGGTCCCGCAGTCAGGCTGAGGCCAGTCGCTTTAAAGAACAATTAACCGATGTCTCGGAAGAATTAAAAGTCTCCAAAAATAACGCCAAATGTGCTCTCTCACATCTTGAATATCGTTTTGAACAATTACAACAAGAAAAAGACAAACTTTCTCTGGAAAATCAACAACTTTGTGAAACAACTTCCGAGCTACAAGTTCAATGCAAATGCCATTTGGAAGATAAAACTAAACTACAAAATCTTTTGGCAGAAACTCAAAAACATCTTTCAGAAACGGAACGTAAACTCAACGATACTCAAACTCAACTAGAAGATTTGCAGCAATTACGCAAACAGGAGGTGGAGGAATGGCAACAGTTCCAATCGGATTTACTGATGACGGTACGTGTGGCCAATGATTTTAAGACTGAAGCTTTAAGTGCTAGAGAACAATTGGTATTGGATAATAAAACTCAAAAGGAGAAAATAAGAATGCTAGAACAACAAATTGAAAAATTAACCAAACAACGTAAGATTATAAATTTGTAATAAATTAATAAATATTTGTTTTTATACTTTTTTTTAAAATAATTTTTAGAGCAACAACAAACTGAAACCCAACAATCTGTGTTGTCTACTGTGCAACAAGAAATGGCCTCAAGGCGCAGTAAAATTGGCAGCTTTTCCAGACAGGACTCTAGACTATCAGTAAAAACTTTAATTGAAAGTATAGAAAATAATAAACAGGTAACAAAGCTGATCTCTTTACATTCGACTCTAAGTTAGGTACTCTACTGAAAATTACTCAGTTCAGCTTCAAACTATGAAAGTTTTCTTGCAGAAAGTCTGAGTTTTTGATGAGAGGGAAGATAATATGCTACTATTCTCTCACCTCGTATCAATAAATTCAGACTTTCTGAAAGAAAGCATTAATAACGTGAACCCAGACTTACTAGAATAAACTAAAAACGTGGCTATTGATATGACTACATACCAAACTAGAAACTAGTCTATAAACTGGACTACTCTTTTTAGGCCCGTTTTCACAACTTACCGATAGCTAAAAGTAGACTTTAAACTTTTACGGCCGATAAAATTCTACCTTTAGCTATCGGTAAGTTGTGAAAACGGGCCTTAACTGAACTACAAGCTAAAAATAAACTAAACTAAAAGTAGTCAACAAGCTGGTTACAAATTAACTACAAACTTGACTACTGCAAACTAAAGTTGTCTTCAAAAAGTATTATTATATATTTAGATTAAAAACTAAACTACAAGCAAGACTCAAACTAGGCTACAAAATTATTAACAAACTTTAAAACAAACTTGACATACTGGATTATAAGACTAGATTAGAAACTAAACAATAATCTTGGCAATAACACAGACTACAAATTTGATTAATGAGAACACGTCGAACACCTGTCCCGCGTGCAACCAGGGGCCACACGACACACCACACCTGTTTAACTGCCCTGTAAGCCTACTCAACTGGTTCCCAGGTCTCTTTGGGCTCATCCTGTGGAAGCAGCGACCTTCCTGAACCTGGTAGCCAACACAGCAGTACTGCTACAACAACAAACTTGATTATAAGCTACACTTAAAAGTAGACTATACCACAAACTAGGCTGTAATGTTGTATTAACTAGAATATAGACTTAATTTTTTGTTTATAAGTTATATGTATGTTTATGCATTTATCTTTATTTATTTTAGACTGCAAAACCAGAAGAACCCGAATCTCGTTATAGTTCTTCCTCCAGCATAAATAGTAGCACTGCACCCGAAATTACAACTAGTACTATGCCTTTAAGCAATACTAACACTAATACCACTGACTGGTCAGAAAATGTAAGTCGTCATCAAGAATATCTTCTCATTTTTCTTTAACCACCTTTTCTTAAATTTCTTTTAGGTTTCTTCTCGCTTAACTCCTTTAATAGGCAGCTTAAATAACACAACAACTACAACGGCAGCTTGTACACCAAATACAAATAATACCACAACCTCTTTGGTATCATCTTTAAATACTACAGCAACCAAAGGTCCTTTAAGGGAACAACAACAGCAACAATCTAATATACATATTAGTAGTTTAAACAACGTTTCCAAATCTTTGCTAAGTGGTATGACAATTTTTTTTTTTTAATTAATTGGTTTCTTAATGACTTCGTTTCTTCTGTCGTTTTAGGCGAACGAAAGGATCCTTTAAATATGCTGGCTAAAAATGGTGGTTCCAAACGTAATGCTTTATTAAAATGGTGTCAAAATAAAACCGTAGGCTATCGCAATATCGACATCACAAATTTCAGCTCATCCTGGAATGATGGTTTAGCATTTTGTGCAATTTTACATTCCTATTTACCGGATCGCATTCCTTATGATACTTTAAGTCCAGCTAATAAACGACGTAACTTTTCATTGGCATTTGCTGCCGCCGAATCGGTGGGCATAACCACAACCTTGGTATTAAGCCTAGCAGCTCTCTATTTTAAGAATATGGGGTATTAATATTTTTCTGTTTTTTGTTTTCCAGAATATCAATGACATGTGTCAAATTGAACGTCCCGATTGGACTCAAGTAATGTCTTATGTTACTGCTATTTATAAACATTTTGAAACTTAAGTTTATTTTTCTATTCGTTCTCTCTCTTACAACTTAATATTAGTTTTAAATTTAACTTAATCTAAAAAAAAAAAAAAAAAATAACTTCAAAACAAATGTTAACTTATTTTTATTGTTAACACTTGGTATACATTAAATGTTATTAATTTAATTTTTTTATTAACTATAAGACATGGCCTAATTTTTAAATTATCTTTTTTTTTAGAAAAACAAACCAAATTTTAGTTTTTTTTTTTTTGTTTTATATCTCTTTGTACCTTTTAGACACCTATCCCTGCTATTTTTCTTATAATTTTATTATTTATTTTATATATTTTTATTAAATAAAATATTCGTAATAAATTTTTTAAGAAACAAAAAAAAAAATGTAAATATTGCTACTAAAAAAAATCAAAACACCAATTACTAAAAAAAAAAAAGAATTTTAATTTATTTTTGATAAAAAAAAGAGAAATAAACGAAAAATTTTGAAAATATTACAATAAACACAAAATAATTTATAAATATTTGTTTGATTTTCTATTAAAGAACAAGTACTTTTGGTTTGTATATAAGGATATTAATCGGATATATGTACATTCTAAACATTAGATTAAAAACTAGACCCTATTTAACCCTAAAATGGTTTACATATTGTTTACCTAGTTAATGGTAAACTTCGCCTGTCGGGCAACTTTTATAAAAACGCACATTTCGTTTTAAAAAAAAGCAGAAATTAATTAAAACAAAAACGTATTTATTACCTATTCTGTAACAAAGCTAAGCAAAAACAACTAATTTTTTAATTATCTTAAACATATTAAAGCTATATTTGTAGGTCACATATTTTAATCCGTGATATGAAGAGTATTGTGTCTCATAGGCCTTAGAATTAGTTAATATATTAAAAAGTAATATTTAGCATACAAATTAAAAAAAAAACTTCCAGACCAAAATAAAATTTGGGTTTTCCACCTACTTTTTAACTTCACATTGCAAACAGTTTGGTGATCTGTACTCTAAGCATTATGTTTTCTTGCATTTTGCGGAGAAATAAACGCTTGTTCGCTTCAACTGCGGAGGGCAGAAATCGCATTTCGATCTTTTGCGCTATTAAAAGTGCACAAAGGAATATGTACAAAAAACTTACCTGTATTGGTAAACTTCGCCTCACAGGCGACACAAGTACATATGCAAGGCGAATTGACTAGAAGGTGAGGTCAACTCTACAACTACAATGCTTCTGTGGTCGGGTTGTCAAAAATATTGCTAGTAACAAAAACAGGTTTGTTTACATAAAAAACTAGTTTGTATACAAACTTTGACAACTCGACCACGGAAAAAAACACCACATGTTGACTTGACCCCACCTTCTAGTCAATTCGCCTTGTACATATGTATATATCAGCAAACGGAGAAAATCAAAACATCTGTGCGCAAGCTCGTCCAACACTAAACTGAGTTGTCACGATCGAATGCTTTTATACGTGAGAGCGATGAGAAAATATTGCAAAAAAACTAAATTTCTGCATCTCACAGGCTATATTTACCATTCTAGGGTTAAGAAAATCAGGAGCCAAATAAAAGCATTCGATATCGATCGAAACTCCCATTTAAATAAATAGTAATGTAATTTCGATCGATATTGAATGCCGTAATTTGGCCCCAGCATTATTATAAAGTTTTGAACAGATAAAGACTTAACTTTATGCCCCTTTTACGGTTAACAATATAACTCTATGCTCCAATGGGAGTTAGAGGAACATATATATATATATAATATAACTCTAGTTCTTTAGTTAAAATTTTGCAGTTTTTGTATTATGGTTTACAACTCTAATATATTGCGGTTACCGAAAACATCAAAACATTCAAAACATTACACCTCATCGCTATCAGATGTTTTTATTTCAACTCAACTGAGTTGAGTTCTAAACCGTAATAGGAGAATTTTGAACTAAACTACAAAGTAATCTTTAAACTACACTACAAAATAGATTGAAAACTGAACTAGTAGTTAAAAATGGTGGAAACAAATAAGCAAGTAATTTTAAATCGGCGGCCACTAATCTGACTGGTTTAAAATCACAATTATGAAAAACAGATTTTTTTCCAGAACACCTTGTGATTTTAAAACACTTTCACAAAAAGTGATTTTCAGAACATGCCTGTGTAGAATTATCTACAACAATATAATTGTACATGGGTGTGCTGGAAATCGCAAACGCTAAACGCAAGAATTTAAAAAGTCGTTTTTTTGTAAGATTCCTGTAATAAAAGAATTTTATGACAACTATTATACAAACATTTCTCTATTAAACAGAATTTTATAACAAAAATTATAAAAATTTGATTAAAAGTGTATTATAAACAGCCTTCAAATTCTTGCGTTTTGCGTTTGCGATTTCCAGCACACCCCCCGTAGACTTAAAACAGACTCAATTATAGATTGTTATATGCTAGACTATTGATCTATATGCCAGGCAATGCGAGACGGGTTCAGCTATTAAGATTATAAAACTAAACCACTGACTTCACTAAAAACTAACTATAACTATAAACTATAAACTATAGACTTTGCTATAAACTATACTATAGATTGGACTATCGTGTACATACTAAATAATAGCCAAAATTGTTTACTTGATAGTAACCCTTTAGTTACTTTGTGTTTGCCTTAACAGCAAAATATTCTAAACTTATTTTTTTTTTTTTTTTTTTATTTATTTATTAAGTATATGGATTACATCCTTAAAAAAATTTACATATGTAGAATAATAAAAAAATATACAGTTTTTTGTTTTATGTGTTTAAATAAATTATTATGTTTCGTTTTACAATTGTAGAGGTTAATGAGAAATCAATTAATTTATACAAGTCATTAAAATCTTTTCCAACTCTCCGCCATGGATCAGCATTTGCGTAATTGCTGTGAAAAAATGGTAATGCTATGGGGCAAAAGTAACGAGTAGGTCTTTGAGGGACGTTGAAAGTAATATTTTCCAAAAGAAACTCTGATGAAATATCGCCTTTAATTATATTTAACATAAAAAAACATTAACTGCCTGTTTAACGATATCGAACGTCATCGTTCGCATAGAAAATAACATTTAAAACAAAAACAAAATTCGAGCATTGTTCGAAGTTTGTTTTTAATGTAATATTCTATGCGAACGATGACGTTCGAAATCCATGAACAGGCTGTAAGAACTTTTTGGGCTTAAAAGTTCTTAAATATTAATTGTAAATAAGCAGTTTTATAACTTTCGCCCATGTTTTGTTTTTCAATCGCTTACCGTTTAAAAAAACACATTTTAGCATTTTAGTTTGAGCAATGAAAATATGTATATCGCACTGGTTCCTCTAAAGAGAGTCAACTCAAGAATTAAAAATTTTCAGTAGAGATAAAAAACGGGTAAGGTTAGGTTAGGTTAAGAAGGGTTATGCGCCCAAGGGCACACTTCCACTCGGAGACCAATATGGTCCATTGTGAATCCCTTCAATTAAGAGAAAAAAGAAAAGACAGTAAAGAAAATAAGTATGAGATGGATAGAATCAAGAAAGATAGAAAGTTTGTAAGTTGTAAGATTTCGCGTAGAACTATTGACCCCGCAGTAGATCAGCCGCACTACATCCAGCGGTACACCACAGTTCGTCGTGAAACCTATCTCCTAGCCACTTCTGCCTGAGACCCTGCATCCTGGGACAATGGCACAGTACATGCTCGATCGTTTCCAGCTCCTCTGAATCATCGCATAATCTGCAGAAGTCCGGTATGGCGTTGTCCCATCTGCCCGCAAAAGCCCTAATAGGACAATGACCCGTCAAGAACCCTATAAGCGTTCTAAGACTACCCCTATCCAATCCCAGTAGAACCCTGGTTGTCCCCGCGTCCAATCTTGGCCATAGTGCCCTGGACACCCTGCAATCCGTTCTGTCCCTCCAGTATCGGTTAACGTCATCACGGAATTTCTCCCGTATCACCCCATAGTGGTAACATAGGGGGGGCTTAACCCCCTGTCCCTTACCGCTAAGTCCAGATTCGAACCCCCTCTCGCGAGTTCGTCAGCCACTTCATTTCTATCAACCATGCAGTGTCCAGCTACCAAACGCAGCCTTACATTGAATGCCTCCATGAGTTCACCAAGAGCATTCCTACACCGAGCGACCAGGCATGATCGCACCGTATAATTTGTCAATGCCCTAAGCGCCGCCTGACTATCGACGTAAATTGTCACCACAGATCCACCCACGATGTGTGCCAGTATCACCTCAGTCGCTCTCCAGATCGCTAGGATCTCAGCCTGGAAGACACTGCACTCATCGGGGAGTCTGAACGACCTTTTCACCTCGGTGTCCGCGATATATACACCGGCACCAGTGCCGGTTTCCATCTTGGATCCATCCGTAAATACTGCCCACCCCTCAAACAGTCAATTGGATCCACTCAAAATTTCCCTATCCGGGAACTCTACTGGTGGTGTTGCACCGAAGTCCAGGGTCATAGTCTTATGATCCGAAATTCCCTCAAGAATAATACCCTAATCAAGCAGACCCATCTCGTACAAAATTCTCGTGTGATCATCCCGCCTAGGTCTAACTAAAGAAGACTCGTAAAGTTTAAGTAAGTTCCTAGCTGCCACACTCCTCACATAATACTCAATAGGGGATAGATATAGTAGGATGTCCAGCGCTGCCTGCGGAGTGCTTCTCCTTGCGCCTGTGATGCCAAGAGATGCACTTCTTTGAACCTTGCTGAGCATCTTCCTATAGCTATCCACTCCCAACGCACCCCACCAAACAGTGCATCCATAGGTAAGTATAGGCCTAAAACGGGTTTTTTTAAATACATATTTACAATGAAAGTTGAAAAAAATTACGGCATTGTAATGAATTACGAGTAACGGTAGTTGTTTTTGTAATTTTTTCAGGGGTTATCGAAAAACAACAAGTTTTTTGAGTTGTTCCCCTTTATGTGAAATTTGTTTATTTATATAGAGTTGTCATTTCAAGTTGTGCCAGTTTAACTGAAAATGCTGTTTAGATCTAATAAACCGTTGCGACAAAAACACTAGCACAACTTAAAATATTTCTCTTCAGTGGAAACAAAACTGATATGAACTCAGTTTACATTTAGGGACAACTCAAAATATTTCTCTATAGTTGTCTCTGGCGAAGCTGCTTTTATATCAAGAAGAGGGTTACAACTGTATTTTTTTGCGAAGAAGAGAAAATGGTGTGAGATTTTTACAGTGGGTAGATATGACCACTGCACATCGATGTATTGCAAAAAGTTAAAATTGAACAATTTTGAGTTGATCCTCTTAAGAGGAACAAGTGCGATTTTATCATTACAAATCATAAACAAACAAATAAGTTTTAAGTTTTAATGCCTGCAGCGTTCTTAGCTTTAAAAAGATACAAGCAAAAGAAGTTCATAAGTGAGCAATTGAGACAAACATTTGACAAACTAAAAGCAAATTTTTAAATTGCATATTTTTAATCAATTCCTTGAAAAAATTTAAAAAATTTTTTTCTCAAATAAAAAATTTTTTTCTCAAATAAAAAAAATTCAGCCTTATTACGAGTACCAATTTTTTAAAACAACTTGTTTTCGTTCAAAACAGAGACACTCATAATAAAGCCGGTTAAAGTTTTATTGAACATCATTTCATTTTCCCTGTATAGTACAGTATCAATAAAATATGTATACCAAATCGTTTCATTGGACACTAGCGGTTTGAAAACGCCAATTTCTCACCAATGTTTTCTGTTTAAATTAATTAGTATTGTGGTTATTTTGCCGTACTATTTAAGGGTTTTTAATAATTTTAATATTTTAATTAGGCTAAGGTTCATCAAATTTAATTATCATAACTTTTCATTCTTGACCGCAGCTGGGGTTCGAACCCAGGCTTGTCGAGCTCTATGTTTACATTTGTCCTTCAAGTTGTGCTGAAAAAGGTCAACAAGAAACAGAAAGACAAAAAAGTGAAAAACAAAACAAAAATGTACTTTGGACTTCAAGAAGAATTCTTGCCAAAAGTACGGAAAAAACAGAAGTAATGAAGAACATGTAAATCAATTAAAATTGATAATCATTCAAAGAAAATTTCGATCTACTATTGACTGCCAGCAGTCGTCGATGGCTGTGAGTGTTAAACGGCAAGCCCCTCTGAAGAGATTGAGTGGTTGCAATCGAAACATGCAAGGATAACCTGTCCGTGAAAGCCTGGGTTCGAGCCCCAGCTGCAGTCAATAATGAAAAATTATCAATAACAATTTTTACTAATTTTCAGTTTTATTTTTAAGAGATTTTTTAATACATAATTATCTTTAAATAATAGTCATTACTTCTTAAACGAATAAATATATATTACTTACCGAATAGTTTTTCCTATTTAAATTAAAGCAAGATTGTGGAGAGTTTGTTAAAAAAAAAGAAAGTTTTGAAATGTATTAGGCATGTTCTGAAAATCACATGTGATTTTAAAATCACAATTGTGATTTAAGGGTGTTTTGAAAACACCAAAAGTTTTAACTTGATTTAATATGGTGGATATATATGAGCAAGTAATTTTAAGTCGACGGCCACTTACTTAGCTGACCTGTTTAAAATCACAATTATGAAAAACAGATTTTTTTCCAGAACATCTTGTGATTTTAAAACACTTTCACAAAAAGTGATTTTCAGAACATGCCTGTATATTTTCTTCCCCGAAAAAATAAAAAGCTGTTGTTTTTAAATTAGTCTCAATAATTTATTAAATACATATATTTCCCAACATTATTTTTTTTAAGGTATTCCCTAAAAGTAACAAAAAAGTTTTATTTTTCTTAACAATACTCTATGGTAATGTAAACAACAACCTCATTTCCAATATTTATTTTATGTATGTGTATATTTTTTTTTTGTTTATTTTAAGTCTAATTTTGACCTTTTGCCGTTTGTTTGGGCTGAGCACTCATCGCATCTAATTCGTTTTGTATACACTCAAACTGTTGATACAATTGTAATAATTCTTCATGATTCATTTCCAAGTTAATATCTTCACCGGCTCCGGTTTTTAGCTGCAAAACTGCTAGAGCTGATTTCTCACGCTGCTGGCATTGAGAGGATATTTCTACATTTAGTTTCCAGGCTACATCGGCAATTTCATTCGATTCATAACGATCGCTAGCTAAATTGTTCATAATGGGTGTGGTTTGTCGTACCCACAAACGCACAATGGCATCGATTTTAGCCTCATCTTGCAACTGCAATTTGTCACGTAACTCGGCTTGCAGCAAAGAGGGCTTGATAATATAAGTGCTGGTACGTCTTAAAATATAGGAAAATGTTTTAATCAATAGTAGAAAATCTGGCCGGGGCACACCCACTAAACGTTCTAGTTCCTCTAAGGCATTTTCATTTCCTGCAGAAGAAGATATAGCTTCTTCTGAAGATTCACCACTCGTGTTGCTGTTAATCATTTGACGGTGCACATATTGTAGGACTGTGCTAAAGGTATTGTAAGGTAAAGAGTTAATAATCTTTATGCCTTCTCGAGCCCTGGACGATAGTTAATATACAAATTATAAGAAGTGCGCATTTATCTTAAGAAAGTATTTACCTGTCTGTAATTTTTATCCAATTAATGCTCATAATTTGTCAGTATTGCCCTGTCTTAAGCTCTCTCCAAAGTTTTTTATAAAAAATATAAGAAAATAATTATTTTTTCCTAGTTTCCTGTTCCTTTTTGTTTCAGTCGTTTCCTACAAAGGAAAACAATAACAAACATTTAAGTGCTACGAATTTAGAGATTTTTCAAATAATTTTAGATAACATATTTAAATCAAACAAAATCAACAAATTTAATTTGTTTTTATTAATGAAATTAAAACAGGCATCAATCATATAACTAACATTTTATAAAGAATATTTTAATAAATTTAATATATTACAAAGAAACAATTTTACTTATTTAAATAAATTTTTCTTAGCAGTTTCTTTTTAAAATTTGACAACACTTAAATTGTTTTGTTTGGCATTTGCAATTTTACATTTTCTTAAAAGTGCCATCTCTAAGTTATAACGCTACTGTGATTGCTTTTGTTATTGATGCTTATTGTGATTGATTTTTTTTGTTATTCTGGAGACGTGTTATTTTGTGTGCTCTTTTCAATGTTTATTTTTATTGCTTAAAAGTTGATGTTTTTGGTGTAAATAAACGTCAATTAATAAAAATTTTGTAAAAAATGTCGGCTACTTTGCGTTATCGTGGTGATAAGAATAATATAATCGAATTGGCTAAGAATTTGGATGCCTTTAAGAAAGTGCCGGAAAAATATACAGAGACCACTGAAATTGGTGGCACTTGTAAGTTGGTTTGTTTGTTCTTATTCTCTTGTTTACTGAAGTCAGGTTACGGAATAAAGCGCAATATCTAAAATTGTTAAATGGTTAACCCTAGAATGGTAAACATCGCCTGTGAGGCTTAGCAATTTATTTTTTTGCGATATTTCCTGATCGCTCACTCGTATCAAACCGTGCTCTCGTGCCAACTCAGTTAAGTGTTGTACGAGCTTGGGCACAGACGTGTTTTTATTTTCTCCGTTGCGTTGCTGAGATATAGACACGTGTGTCGCCTGTGAGGCGAAGTTTACCAATAACGGTAATTTTTTTGAACATATTTGCTTGTGCATTTTTTTGTTTTTTTTTGCTAAAAAATAAAGTCTGCGTACAATTTTTATAGTTTTTTGAGATGGCTACTTCTGAATCTCAGCTTCTAAAATGGCTGGAGGAGATGAAAGTGAACATGACGACGATTTGGAAGTAGATTTCGATTCAGATGATAGTGCGGCTGACCCCAATTACGTCGCTGATTCAGACGATGACATGCAGAATATTGATGTATATAATCAAAATGATGTCAATGTACAATCCACACCGACTTATGTTCAGGAAACTGTAGGCACGTCGCAAAATGAAGAGCAACCGCCTTGTAAGAATTTGATTACTATACCATCGGCATCGGTTATAAGGGGTAAGAACAAATATATTTGGTCTTCCGAACCTTCTTCGTCACAAAAACAGTCGAACAGAACTCCTGCGAGAAACATAGTCCATATTGTGCCAGGGCCAAAAGAAGGAGCCAAGGGCATTGTAGATCCCATGAATTGTTTTGAACTGTTTTTTACTTCAGAGTTGATGGATGAAGTACTTTTGCGCACTAATGAATATATAGAACAAGCAGCTACCAAGTATAAAATTCAGAATACCCCTACATCACAGGTCACAATAGAAGAGCTTCGTGCTCTTCTTGGCATATTTATCTTGTGCTTAGAGCACAGATCACCAAACTGTTGGCAATGCGACAAAAAAAATTTGGTAAAAACCACAAATTTTATTTTAGTCTCAACAATTATTTTTAAGTTTTAAGCTGAGAATTAGTTTTTATACGTTAATTAGATCTCAGGTCTAGAATACCCAGAAGTTTTTTTTTTATTTCTAGCCGTGTTTTTTTTTTTAATTTTTTTTTTTTGTAAAAGATCTTTTCAAATAATCTAAAAAAATATGTGATCTACAAATACGCCTATAAAATGTTTAAGCTATTTAAAAAATTAATTGTTTTTGTTTATTTTTGTAACCAAATAAATAATAAATATGTTTTTGTTTTAATACATTTTTGTTTTTTCGAAGGTGAAATGTGCGTTTTTTTTTTAAATTGCCTCACAGTCGATGTTTACCATTAAGTGCTAAGAAATATGTTTACCATTCTAGGGTTAAAAATTGCGTTTTTGAAATTGCTTATTTCTGTATTGTAAAATTATCATATTTGAATTTATTTATTTTAATAATTTCTTAAGACAATTTAATGAATTTTTACCGCACACAATTTTTAAAAAATAAAAAATGTCGAAAAATTTTATCATATAATAATAATAGTAGTTATCAACTAGTATTTGCACAGTGGTCGTTCTGCTAACACACAAATGATAACCTTAGGCTGGGGTTTCCCAACTTTTCCTTACAACGTTGGCAAAACCTTTGAAAACCACAATTTAGGTGCTTTCCCAATATATATTTTTTTAAAGTGTGTACATATTCCTAATAAGCCTTCACACATTAGACTATTTTTTAAGCGAACAATTTTTGTTTTATCAATCACACGAAAAATTATCTGGCATAAAATGTCTACGTGTACACAGTCTTGTATGTACATATTAACGTTTTTTGCATTCACTCAACAAATACGGTATTTTGATTTTAACTTGAAAATGATTTTAAATCCAAGCTTTTCTCCAACGACAAACTTTTGATAAAGATTTAAAAATCATAAAATTCTCAACAAAAAGGCGAAATTATTTTCAAATTGAGAAATGCATTTATTTTCAACATGCTATCAAACGTCTTACTCAAATGTTTTTCAAATGTGGATTTAAATACAATGTGTAACATAAATGAAAAATATATTTTTTAATTTAAATTCACGAAATACTTGGCTACTTTTTGTTGTGAGGATTGTCATGGAGTAGCACTGCGATCGTACCACAAACTAATATTATCTTCTTTTCCCCATTTTATTTTTATTCCCATTCTTTGAATAAATTTTTACTTACAAATAAATTATATCTTTCCACAAGAAATTAAGGTTTTCTAAAGACGAATTCGCTTCACGTAATATGTAATTTTTCTTTAATTATAAAACACATTTAACTTTATGCGCCATTTTAAAAAAGGTTTGGGAATTGTGTTTTACTTCAAATGGTAGTCATTTCATATCAAAGGTTTGACTTCGTGTTTGTTGGGATTTGTTTACGAAAATGTGCATGTATTGGTTTTGTGTTGCTTGGCCGGGGTTGAAACCCTTCATTATTTAAACTCCAAAACAACAGTTCCCAAAGAACCGTAAACCAAAAAAAAAACCAAATATTTTGCCAATTAAATGTAAATATATTATATTGGCGCTGCGAAATTTGATCCCAAAAATAAATAAAAATTGACCCCAAATTTATATTTTTCATAATGCGATATGACCCCATTTTTTTATGAAAAATTGCCCAAAAAAAATTAGTAAGAGCCCTAAAAATAAAATAAAATATGACACTACATTTGGGGTGATTCTTCATTATAAAAAATCTGCTCAAAATTTTTAATTAATTTTAACCCAAAAAAAGAGTAAATTCGGGTCTAAATTTCGCAAAGCCATTTCTAATAGCACTTTACTTTGGAAATTGCTCATATTTAAAAATAAAAAAAATTCTCATCGTCACTTATCAAAAGAAGATAGTCCTTTTATGGACATCATTAATAAAAAATGCACATGCTTTATTTTGGAATTATTTAACAAATACTTCAAAGGTTTATTTAAAAGAATTCATTAATTTCAAAGAAAATCATACGAATTAATTAATTTATCAAACTGGAAAGCTAAACAATTCCGTTTCTTCTGTTTATATGCTGGATCATTTGCTTGTATTGGTTGCTGAAATGTAAAAACATTTTTCATTTTTATTTACTGCTAGTCGTATTTTGTCGTCAACTAAGTTAGCCATATTACAATCAAAATACGTTTAAAGATTTGTTAATATCTTTGCCTTGACATTATGCTCCTAATTCGCAAACTATAAATATACAAAATCTAATCCCTATACCAAATGATGTAGTTAACTTAAGAGCTTCTTTATCATCACAATTTTCAGCTTTTGACTTTAAAAATAATTTGGGGTATTTAAAATTTTTTTAATACATACTACAAATATTACAAATATTTTAAATATTATTAATAGCTGCTTTACTCTATCACACAAGTCTTACGTATTTTGGAAAAATTCAACCCTGTTATGATAAGTTGTAATTGTTTTTTGAAAATGTTCAAACAATTATTAGATCACAGAAGCATTTTAGTCAAAACACGTAAGACTTGTGTGATAGTTTAAAACGGTCTTAAATATAAATAAGTAAGGCGATTATTACCCATAGGCTTTGTTACTGAAATTTAATAAAAATAAATAAAATCTACTGCAAATCCAACAGCACAAATTCAAAAAAGTTAGTAATTTTCTATACTAACAGTTTCTAAAATAATATTCCATAAGTAAATCCTCTTGTGGATCCAATGGACTGTTTGAGGGGTGGGCAGTATTTACGGATGGGTCCAAGATGGAAACCGGCACTGGTGCCGGTGTATATATCGCGGACACCGAGGTGAAAAGGTCATTCAGACTCCCCGATGAGTGCAGTGTCTTCCAGGCTGAGATCCTAGCGATCTGGAGGGCGGCAGAGGTGATACTGGAACACATCGTGGGTGGATCTGTGGTGACAATTTACGTCGATAGTCAGGCAGCACTTAGGGCATTGACAAATTATACGGTGCGATCGTGCCTGGTCGCTCGGTATAGGAATGCTCTTTGTGAACTCATGGAGGCATTCAACTCGTGAACTCGCGAGAGGGGGTTCGAATCTGGACTTAGCGTTAAGGGACAGGGGGGTTAAGCCCCCCCTATGTTACTACTATGGGGTGATATGGGAGAAATTCCGTGATGACGTTAACTGATCCTGGAGGGACAGAACGGATTGGAGGGTATTCAGGACACTATGGCCCAGATTGGACGCGGGGGCAACAAGGGTTCTATTGGGATTGGATAGGGGAAGTCTTGGAACACTTATAGGGTTCTTGACGGGTCATTGTCCTATTAGGGCTTTTGCGGGCAGATGGGACAACGCCATACCGGACTTCTGCAGATTATGCGATGATTCAGAGGAGCTGGAGACGATCGAGCATGTACTGTGCCATTGTCCCAGGATGCAGGGTCTCAGGCAGAAGTGGCTAGGAGATAGGTTTCACGATGAACTGGGGTGCATCGCTGGATGTAGTCCGGCTGATCTACTGGGGTTTGTCAGGGAAATGGTGCGGCTGTTTCTGTTTCGGGGACTGTAGAGAGGGCAATAGTTCTACGCGAAATCTACTAACTTTCTATCTTTCTTGTTTCTATCCATCTCATACTTCTTTTCTTTACTGTCTGTTCTAATTTTTTTTCTTTTAATTGAAGGTATTCACAATGGACCGTATTGGTCTCCGAGTGGAAGTGTGCCCTTGGGCGCATAACCCTTCTTAACCTAACCTAACCTAAATCCTCTTGTTAAAAATAAAAATCCTGGTAATATATGTTTTTATTAAGAAACAGAAATAGGTCATATAAAAAATTTTTTAGTAGCAAACTTTCTATATACAAAGTGATAATAAGGGTATTCACGTCACAAGTTGCACCCTTGCAAAACAGCAAAAGTGCAAAAATAAAACAACAACCACACAGACAATTAGTTGTGCGTAAATAATTGTCTTTGTGGTTGTTGTTATATTTTTGCACTTTTCCTTTTTTGCAAGGGTGCAACTTGTGACGTGAATACCCCCAATATTTACTTTGGTTATTTTAATTTTTTTTTATTTTTTAAGAAATGAACGGGGTTTTGAATTGTATTTTAAGAAAAATTTGTACGCAAATTTTGCCTTAAAACACATTTCAAACTTACTTATTTTTTATTATATTATATTTATGTTCAGTGCATTCTAACACAATGTCACAAAACGATGCAGTGTTTAAAATTCATTAAAACATTCACACTATAAGTTAAGCTTATCTTCATCAGAAGTACTCCTTAAATCAGGTAAAACTATGCCTATTTAAAAAAAAATTAACCTAAAAATCAGAATTTCAATTTCTAGAACACGGCTGATATACTTATGATCATTTATGTATATTTAAATATTAAAAAATAAAAAGGAAAACAAATAAAAAATTGTAAAGTCATCGTCCAGACTTGCAATTTTTGTTGTTGCAACTTTTTAAAATTATGCTTTGAATTGTACAAGTGTGCAGACTATGAAATTCTAGGGCTGCAATTTTTGTATTTTTATCTTGCCCTTTTTATATTTTATATATAAATACTAATACACCTACAGGCAACTTCAAGTTGAAAAGTGTGAGAATTACAAAACAAAACAGAATTGCAGAGTACGTGAAACTGAGTACCCCTTTCCAATTTTCTCACCCCTCTCATCTACAAACTCAATAATTGCTGCAACAAAACTTACAAGTCTGGACGATGACAAACGGCAGTCTTGACAACCGTGCTTTCCCATTGCTTCAATTTTTGTACGGTTGACAATATCTGCCTGGGTACCTATACAATTTTAAATAATTCAAATTTTTTAATAAGAAGTGGAAAAAATCGAAGGAATTTTGAATGGAAAAAACCAATAATTTTTTTACACGAAATTAAAAAAAGAATCTGAGAAATATGTCTTTTTATAAGTTACATCGTTTTTCAATAAATTTTTTACTCTATAATCCGGATTGATTGCAACTGTATAATCCGGATTGTATACAAACTGTTGTGTAGTGTTAATCTCTATTAATTGTTACTCCAACAACATTGTTTTTCTCTTTTTTGATGCAAAAACAAACTATTTTGCCAGGCAATTTCATGTTTTTTTCTAAAACACAGAGAAGTATTTATGTGCAAAAACTTTTTTTTTTTTTGTTCTTCTTAAATGTAATTACATATTTAAATTTAAATATTTAAATGATTCATATAATCATTCGATATGTGTTTTATTCGGTAATCCAGATTATCAAATTATACGGATTAGGGTCTGCAATCAATTATCCGTAGTTTACTGTAGTTATATTCATTCAATATTTCACATACTCTTTGCCTAAGCCATTCTTTGGTCAACATTGAAGCTAGAGATAACTATGAAGAACATATATTTATTTAGGCATGATTATATACACTACCCGAAAATCTTGTATAGAATAATTCCATAATATACATATGTACACATCTATAGCTTTTATGTTAACCAAAGGTTGGCATAAGCAAAAAAAGTGAAATATTGAAGGAATAGAACTATTACAAAAAAGCTTTATAAAATTAAAATTTACCTCATAGGATTCATTCGAAATATAAAAACTTTTAATTGTTTTTCTTTTTTCAGTATCTCTTCTAAGTCGCTTACTTATTATATTCCTTATTTACAAGGAAGTCATGTTCTATAATGATGCCAATTTGATATATAATTTTATACCGGATATAGACACTGAAAAAGTGCAAATGCATGTTGACATCACTGTAGCCATGCCCTGTAGTTCTTTATCGGGTGTTGATTTATTGGACGAAACAAAACAAGATGTTTTTGCCTATGGCACCCTACAAAGACAGGGAGTATGGTGGCAGTTGACGCCCGATAAACTTGTCGCATTTAAACGTCAACAATATATGAATCATTATCTTCGAGAAGAATATCATTCTATAGCTGATATACTTTTCAAAGATATGATTAAGAGTAATGAAGTTTATGAACAACCTTTGGGAGATAATGGCAAACCGGTACCAGAAGACCAATATGACGCTTGTCGTTTGCATGGTACTTTGGGCATTAACAAAGTCTCTGGAGTTTTACACTTAGTGGGTGGAGCCATGCCAGTGGTTGATCTATTTGGTGATCATTTAATGATTGGTTTTCGAAGATTGCCAGCAAATTTTACTCATCGTATTAACCGTTTAAGTTTTGGACAATATTCCAAACATTTAGTCCAGCCCTTGGAAGGAGATGAGGTTTTCATAACAGAAGAAGAGACCACAATACAATATTTTTTGAATATTGTTCCCACCGAAATACACAATACATTTTCCACCATTAAAGCTTATCAATATTCGGTGACTGAGAATAAAAGAGTTTTAGGTAAGTTTTATTTTTATTAACAATTTAAGTAGTTTGTTGTTTAAATCAATATTACATTTAGATCCTGAACAAAATTCTTATGGTAGTCCCGGTATTTACTTTAAATATGATTGGTCGGCCTTGAAAATCATAGTACATTCTAGCCGTGATAATTTAGTACAATTTATAATAAGATTATGTTCTATAATATCGGGCATTATAGTTATATCAGGTATATGTTTTTTTTAAACTCAAAAGTTTTCTAACTATATCTTTAAAATCTGTAGGTATCTTGAATTATATATTGGTGTCTTCACAAAAGTTTCTATTGCAAACTTTTGCTCCACAAATTCTACACAAACGTCTTAAGGAAACTCCCGAGCATGCACCACTGGAACCAACTCTACACGGCATAGCTAGTAAAGTACCACCTGTGGTAGTCGCCAATGATTTAATAAACAATGCAAACAAGATGTCTGCCCAAGTAACCGCTATATTGCCTGCCACCTCCACTGACCCTAAGGAAAAGTTAGAATTGTAAAATCTTTCTCCAAATTTCAAAGAATCTCCATGTTTACTAGTTCTTTTTTTTTTTTTGTTTGTTTATTTTTTTTATAAATTTTCTTATTATTAACCACAAGACTTAACAAAAATAAAATGAATAAGTTATTCAAATAAAAATATGGCAGTTTTAACTTAATAAAAATTAAATTGTGTTTGGAAGATTTCTTTTTTTTTTTACAACACTTTGAATTTTTTACGTGTAGCTCTATTCTCTTTTAATATTAACTAGAGTTTCATCAATATTTGTAAATGTTCCCTTTCGCCTATAACCACCACATACAGTTTTTAATATTTCCATTGTCGCTGATACTGATGTCTGCACATCTTGTGCAGAACCCAAACTGGGATTAAGTTCCACCAAGTCTATACCTTGTATACGTTTTGTTTCACTTAAGGTCTCCACAATAAATATGCCTTCACGCAAGGACAAACCGCCAAATACAGCTGTACCGGTGCTAGGTGCCACTTTACTGTCCAAGGCATCGACATCAAAACTAACATGGATTTTATTTTTAACATCCAAAGCATCCAGGGCCATTTCCATAATTTTTGCAATGCCATATTTATCAACGGACTGAAAAGGTAAGAAATGTAACTTTTATTTAAAAAATGTCCTTATATTTTCTTTGAAGCATAACATAATGAGTATGACTTCTAGCCCTATAGAACGAATTGGTCCAAAGTTCTATGAAAAGCAGTGATTTCAGTCACCAATTTCTGTCAGTTTTTGTACCAAAAATGTCAAATTTTAAGGGAACAAATGTGAAACAAGTCTTCATATCTATTATCCTACTGTGCTGGATTTCAATCGCTAACTCCTTAGGAGAACTGGAAACAATTTGATACCAATATCGTTCTTTTTTTTTTAAGTCGTTCGAAAGTGAGCGTAGTTTTAAATAGGAGGACATGGTTAAATTACTCAAGGACCCAGAATATGCATATACATACGAGGGCAGATCAATAACTCCGTGAATTTTCGAAGTTCCCTCGTAGTTTTATGAAATGCAACACTCCTCCCATCAATTATCACCTGTAAATAGTCTACTGTCAAATTTAGGGCAAGTTCCGTCATTTACTTTGCGTTCAACAGCTGTTCAAAACATCAACCTCGTTGATTTTGTTAAAAATGGGAAAAAATTAATTTCGAGTGCTCATTAAACGTCTTTATACACTATCCCACAAAGTTTTAAGTATTTAACTAAAATTCTTTCCTGATCTAATATTGTTTGAACATTTTCAAAAAACAAAAACAACTTATCATGACAGGGTTGCATTTTCGTAAAATACTTAAGACGTTGTGGGATAGTGTATAACGGTCTTAAACAATATATTTTGCCACAAGAAATTACCGTCAACCAAACCAAGACAAAGCTTGATAAATACTATGGGGACTGTGCTCTATCGATTTCAATGGTAAAAAAAGTGGTTTACCGAATTTCGTTGTGGTCGCACAAGTACAAATGGCGAACGTTCTGGACGGTCAATTGGGGCTAATACTCACGCAAATGTCGAAAAATCCACGATATTGTGTTGGCCGATCGAAGAAAAATACCAAGTTAGGTTTGTCGGCCAATAAGGTGATGGCAACAGTTTTTTGGAATGCACGCGGTATAATCCACATCGATTACCTTCAAAAGGGAAAAAACAATAAACGGAAAATATTATGCTAACTTATTGGACCGATTTAACGAGGTTTTTAAAAAAAGAACGACCCAATATGGCCAAGAAAAAAGTTATTTTTCATCAAGATAATGCACAGGTGAACAAGTCTGCAGTCTCAATGGCAAAATTCCATAAATTGGTGCTACGAATTGCTAACTCATCCGCAATATTCTTCGGATTAAGCTCCCAGTGACTATTTCCTATTCCCAAACCTAAAGTAATGGCTCGGTGGGAAGAGATTTAGCTACAACGATGAAATTATTGATCAAACAAATGCCTATTTTATGGACATCGCAAAATCTTATTTTTGGATGGAATACAAAAATTGGAGTAACGTTGGACTAGTGTATTGAGCTAAAAGGAGATTATGTTAAAATATAATAATTTTTTGCAAAAAAAAAAACCGTTTCATTCAAAAAGTCACGGAGTTTTTGATCCGCCCTCTTACTTTATGAGGTCTTAGATAAATAATTAAAAAAGTTTCCCACGGATTGACATACTTATACCCTCATTTACCACTTTTGAGGAAGGACTTAAAAATATTTCTTTACTTCTTTTTCTCAAAAGACCCAAAGTTATTGAGATATTTTTTCAATAAAGTTAAAGTTATTAGTAAATTTATATACATATGTACATATGTAATGCATATAATACTTTTGAGGAATCCTTTTTTCCCCTTTATACCCTTATTTACTTTGCATTTGCCTGAAAGAAAAATTTAAATTTTTGAAATTACATATTTACATTAACGAGTTTTACGGTAGACAACAACATAAATCCTACTTTTACAAATTTTTCAACAATGTATTTAAAAGTGACAGCTATACAACGTTAAAAGGAAAAAAAATTAAACATAAATTATGCGGAAAAAACAAAAACAATAATGAACCATTCCCTACCTTAACTAATGCTAAAGTAAGCAATAGTCTTAAGGAACTTTTTGGTGGTACGAATGGAATAAAAATGAACCTAATTTATACACATAGTACTATTGGCAAAGTCAAAAAAGAACAACCCCTAAAAATCTCCCCCTCGAATATTATTAATTTAGAATTTTTGTTGATGTTGTTGTAAATGTGACAAAGGACATATGGATATTTGAGTTTTATTGAAAACGTTACAGATGTTGTAAAAACGTAACTAGCGATCGTCAAAAAGGGTGGTTTGGTTGGCTTCTACAACTACTATTATTCTACTGTTTAGTCGTGTATGTCCTGATGATCGTAAAACTCGTGTGATTATATCCTTAACCAAAATAAAAAGTAAATTTGATCCTTGTCGTTAACCCAAACACGCATACTCTTTAAAATGTGTATGTGTAAATGTTTTTGTGATATTATTCATTTAAATTTAGGGTGTGTGTTACTTACATCCATAGCATATGCTCGTATACCCAGCTTATTCAGTATGTAGGCTTCATAAGGGTCAATGTCCCTTAGACCAATGTAAACCAATTGATCGGCACGTAAGCTGAAAAAAGTAACGAAAGAAAATACAAAAATTAAAACGATACAAAAAAAATTTTTTAAGCAGGATATTTAAAATTATACAAAACTAAATTAAAGGTTAGAATTTTTATGCCAATTTTTAATTCTTGGTTTTAAAAAAAGGAAAGTTCAAAAATCGCTCGAACCATAAAATAAAACTCATACAGAAGTCGAACTAATAATGATCGTAAAAATATTTGTTACAGTTTTTTTTTCAAACATTAAGCACGCATGACATTTTTGACCAGGAGCTACAGTTTTGTACTTTTTTCTTCTAAATGTTAAACGAGTTCCAATCCTGTTTTTTGATTCTAATCACGTTCATTTCATAAGAATTATTAAGAGGGTTGATTTTATACAAATGTATGCATGTGTAAATGTTTTTAATAATTTACAAAACATGTAAATTAAAATCCTATTTTTTAGAATTCAAAAAAGTACACAACACACATGTGCCAGCCTGACTTGTTTTCTCATTGTTTTCAAATCCATTCAAAATGTCTGGCAAAGGACGACCGACATAATCAATCAGTTCAATTCTTGGTTATCGTTTTATATGTACAGGGTTGGTTTAGCAAAAACAAAAGGGTTGGTTTAGTTTGAAAAAGCCTTTCAAGTGCTAAATTGTATAACATTCTAGTTTTAAAAAAATTTTAAAATACATTTATGTAACTGCAAGTGCCTTTAATTATAATTATAGTTCTTTTGTTTCAAAAGCAGATTCAAAATCTTTTAAGTTTAAAAGAACTGCTTAAGTTTTGAATTTGTATTTCAAAAACTTTTTTTTTAATGTTTTCTATCGAAAATCATAAATATCGATAACCTATTATAGAAATTAAAATAACAGGGGTCTAATCACCGCATTCGATACTATCGTATCGAATAAACTATCGAATATTTTTCCATACGATAGATACTGACGTATCGAATGAAAACTCGATAAATGTAATGTCGAGTTACTCGATATCGAGTGCTATTATTTCAAATTCAATACATTTCATTCGATATCGAGTTTCATAATACCAAAATAAATAATTTCGATCAATTTTGCTCGATATCGTATGCGGTGATTAGACCCCAGTTTTATTTGTATAATATTTTTATTTTTTCTAAAATCTTTGGATGAAGTTTTCTGACGATCTGGCCTAAGCAACCAGTGAAATGCGCATAGGAATCGCTTATCCCATCAACAATAAATTTCAGTTTATCAATAGTTTGAAATGGGATTTAGCACATTTAAACGAAACCTTGCTAATTATTTTTTTGAATCCCAAGAAAAACTTTGACAAAATCAAAATATTTTTTTAGAAATTTTTAGATTGAAGTTTTAAAAATCGATAAATTTCCTTAAAAAAATCGATCAATTGTAAATATTTTGATGAATTGTTTTAATAAATCGATAAAAACTAAAAACATCGTATAATTTTTTTAAAATATTGAAAATATCTTACAATTTCCTTGGGGAAAATTAAAAACAAGAATATTTTCTATAGCAAATAAAAAAAAATTTTGTAAAATTTTCTGTAAGAAATTAAAGATATCGTAAAAATTAATAAGATTTTGTTTGTCGTGCTTAAATCCCAATTTTTGTTCTTGATAAAAACACTGAAATTTATTGTTGGGGGATAAGCTAGTTTCTTTGCGCATTTCATTGGTTGCTTAGGTCAGATTATCAAAGATATAAGCAAATAAAACTGCAGAGTGAATCGTACAAATTTTTCAATATTGTTGTTTCAAAAGTTTCTTTGAAAATAACACGGTTCATCATGGTAATTATGATGAGCTGCTCGATAATACGCGATCTCTGGAAACGACCCTACGGGTCTACACCGATGGTTCCAGGATGGGCAATAGAGTGGGTGGAGGTTTCTTCTTCGAGGAATTGGACATCAGGGTCTCTTTTAGGCTGCCAGATGGCAGTAGTGTGCTGCAGGCGGAAATCTCTGCCATAAAGCGGGCGGCAAACTGGCTGAAGTACTATCGTATATCGAGGGATATATGTATATTTACGGACCATTGCAGCTCTGTTAACAGTGGAATGCCGGATGTCTCTAAATGAGATCGCGAAACATTCCAGTGTAACGCTGACATGGGTACCTGGGCACATGTTCGTCGACGGCCTGATTGGCACTTCAATGGCCCGCTGCAAGACACTCATCAGACGGGAGTCCTACAAAAGCGCTCAGGGCAGATGGCAGGGGGAGCATACCTGCTTGATGGCCAGGACTCAATGGCCTGGCTATGACGCGGCGAGAACGCGCGTACTACTCGGTCTCGGCAGGGACCGAATAAGGACAGTGATATCGGTCGTCACGGGTCACTGAGTGATAGGGACTCATGCTAGGAGGATGGGTCTTGCGTATAATGACTACTGTAGGAGTTGTCATGATGAGGAGGAGGAGGAGACGGTGTTTATCTTTCTCTGCCAATGCCCCGGTCTGGGGGCATAAGCTTTAGGCATTTTGGGAGACCGGAATTGCCATGTCTGGACGATTTGTCCAATGCGGGACTAAAATCGATCTCCTTGTTCTGCAGGGAATCGGGGTGGTTCGAGACTGCAGTGACCTCTGGGGAATAGTCTGGTGGATACTTGCTGACTCTTGTCACTGGCTAGGGGTATCATAAAGGGACCGCTATAAGGACCCAAGTGAGTCGTCGTCGTGACGGCTACCCATTTAACCTAACCTAATCTTCTTTGAAAATAAACAAATCGGATCTCAATAGGCGTGTGAAATAAAATTTAACCACTAAAACTAAAAAAACTAAAACAAAAAAACAAAATTCTTTCGTGTCTAAGTGCTGTTTGTCTAGAATAACTATATGAATGAAATGAATTTGAACTCTTTTGTTTGTTCTCTTCGTATTCACTGTAATTTTACATATGTGTATGTAAACTACAAAGATTTATTTATATAAAAACCCAGCGGTAAATATTGAAAGGACCGCAAGTGGCAGGCCTTTTTGAAGGCCTCTATACTCCTTTCTAAAAGATTCGCTTCGCATGATATCCTGCCTTCAGAAGTATGCCTTCTAGAAGGTATAAACTTCTTTTTAAAAGACCTTCTGAAATATTCAGTACACATTCGCTACTCCCTTCTTTGAGAAGGGAGAAAGGAAGGCGTTCAGTTTTATTTACTTTTTATTTTTAGTGACCTTCCTTACTCCCTTCTTTGGGAAGGGATTGAAGTTGTTTTTAAAGGAAGTGTGGAAGGCCTTGCGCCCAATGACAACCTGTGTAAAAAATAAATAAGTATGGAATGCGGCGAGAAGGGCTTCTGACTGCTTGTGACTGCTAAATAAGGCCTTCTATTAGGCCTCTTTACTCATTCTAGTTACCGCTGGGAACTATTAATTTATCACCTTAAAATCTTGATAAAAGATGTGTATAAATTACACAGATAAATATGAAGGGTATTCCGTTCAGATTTTTTTTTTTATTGCAAAAAAGAAAAAATGGAAAATGCTCTCATGTTGGAGTTGGCGGGTCTTTATTATAATTTGAAAGTGTAAAGTTGTACACATTTGACATGTCAAAAAAAAAAAGTAAAACAACCTGTCAATAAAATTTGTATAATTTATTATTAATTAATTATTAATTTTTCCTGAAATTTTATTTTTCAAATTTACCACGAAATTTCTAGTATCCGACAAAAATCCAAGTACTTTTTAACTTCTGCATCTGTCCATTTTTTTGTTAAACGTTCGTTTTTAATATTTTTTTTATTGAATTTTCTTTTTAACTTAAAAAAAAAACTTTTAAGAAAAATTTAATTAAATTTGATGTTATTAAAGTGATGTTCGAAGAATCATAGTTTTAATGCTTTTTGTGAAAAATAACAACATTTTTGTACGAGTGGCAGCCACATTCAATTTGACGTTTATGAATTTCTAACGCTTTATAAATTGGATTGTTGCAATTTTACAATCTGTCCTTTTTTTTTAATTGCAACTTTTAGTGTAAAAGTTTTGACTTTTGTTTGTTGTAGTAAAAACATTTTTGCAATCAAAAAAAAAAATCTGAACAGAATTCCCTTAATGGTTTTTTTTTCAAATTAAATGCCGGTTCACACACATCAAGTTTGACTCGTCAAGTCTTGAGTTTTTAGGAGAGAGAGGAAAAGACATGGCATTCTCTTTTCCCTTCTCTCCTAAAAGTTCAAGACTTGAGGAGTCAAACTTGATGTGTGTGAACCGGCACTAACAAGGGCTGATGTCCGTGTTGCCACCAGCAACATTCAAAACTGCACTTGAGATAAAGCAAAATTAAAAACTTTTGCAAAAAGAGCAGCTTAGAAAGTATAGTCAAAGTATGGCCAATTCGGAACATTTGATAGCATACACCACACTATCTACATATGTACAAAATTGTAAGAGTGGAACGTATGCAATTACCATTCAAACAAAGGTTTGTTAGAGGGACCGTAACAGTTATTCCTTTTTTTTTATAAAAGTCAGATGAGAACTGTTATTTTTTGATTTTTATTTTTTTGAACAAAATAACAGTTTTATATTGATTTTTATTTTTTCGAGCAAAAATAAAAGTTATTCTCTAAATAAATGTACGTGTTTTAATAATTTAGATGACTTTAATAATTATTTTAATGCGCATAAGAAATTCCAGTGATAATTACACACTAAAATAAATAAATTATTAAATCACGTACATTTATTTAGAGAATAACTTTTATTTTTGCTCGAAAAAATAAAAATCAATATAAAACTGTTATTTTTGTTCAAAAAAATCAAAATCAAAAAATAACTGTTATTTTTGATCGAAAAAATAAAAATCAAAATTATAAAAATCAATATATTTTATCATTGACAAGTGCATGAGGAACAATATGGTATACTTGAATCAGTTTTTCGACGTTTACTTCTATATGCTTTTTTTGTTTTAAAATTCCAATATAACTGTTATTTTCGGTCCCTGGTTTGTTATGAATTTAAGATAAATATAATTATTCTTAAGGTCGAATATTATCTAGGTATCTTCATCTATATAAGATTTTTCATCTTAAAGTGATTTAAGGGAGGAAGTTTATATGGGGCCTATGGTGAATGCTTTATCTATCAGCACAAAATTATTCCATGACATAGTTGGTATTTTTTTATCAATGCATACCAAAATTTAAAAGGAAGTTGTCCATAACAAGCTTTTTTCAGGAATGGTATTTGTATGGGAGCCGTCAAGTATCGACTGATTCCAAAATTAGTTTCGAAAGATAATGCTTTGAAGTTCGGCAAAAAGGTCTTAAAGAATAAAAGTGCATTTTGAGTTTTTGATTGGGTTTACCTCAATTTTTAAATTAAATTTCAGATTGGATATTCGTATTTGTATTCGACGAATATTGGTGCAGATATTCGTATTCGCGAATATAAAAACTGATATTCGTTACTAGTGATCAACATTAACATTGCCCTATTTTAACTAACATTGATCGTATACCTATCTATCTGTCTAGCTGCCTTCATTCTATTCCTCTTTTTTTTTTTGCCACAATTGGCACACATTCATTGTTTTTGTTGTTGTATTTATTTCATTTTCTTCTTTGGTATCAAAACAAAATCATTTTTAACCACCTTTCAAACATTTGCGTAGTTTTATAAAAAAGAAATAATAATCTGAAACTAGACTGGTTGGCGGCGTTTTGGCATAGATGTATTGTGCTATGTGAATGTCACACAAAGAGATGTTATTAACACAATACAACTAATATGCGAGTGAGTGAGTGAGCGAGTAATTACCCAGTTGACCATACTTTAAATGCATCCTCGAGGAGGACATTTGAGCCGCATACAAAGTCACATCTCTCTACTGCAGTGCTTACATGCCATAGTGGTAAAAAAATCATTGTCATGTTTAAGCATAACTTCCTTAAATCCAACCATTATATTCTTGTGGCTTCCTGATGGATGACTAATTTGACCAGAATATGATAGTTATATGAAGTTTTCGATAAATATAGTTTTGTTGGAAGTTACTATATTGAAAAATTTACCATAGCCCCAAATAAAGCCCACTCTTGAAAAACATTTTTGTACGCCTCAAGCTGTAATGAATAATGCTACTATAATATAATTTAGTCAGTAACAGTTTTATGTAAATAGAAATCACAGTGTCAAATTTCGTGAACAACGTTCCATAATTTACCATAGGCCCTTATAAAGCCCATTCCCGAAAAGCCCTTTAGCACGCGTAAAACTATATCAAATAATGCTATTGCAAAACATTTTGGTCTGCCGCTGAAGATCGGACCATAACTTACCATAGACCCCAAATAAACCTTAATAATGCTTTTAAATCAATTGTTGGTCAGTTTTAAATGACTAGAAATTACACCGTCAACTTTCATGAAGATCGGCCCAAAATTTACCACAGGTCCGATATAAAGCACACTCCTGCTATATTCTAGCTGTAGGTTGAGGGTATCAGAGATTCGGTGCAGCCGAATATAGCACCCTTACTTGTTTTTTGTATTGTTGTCGTCCGAAAATCTAAAATCGAATACTTAGCGTCGTGAGGTACATAGTATTCCTTCATTTATATTTATAAGATTTTATCGCTCATTTTGAATTACAAGACCTTTTTTGTCCTTTGTCGTTAACACTATTAAATAACAGATTACATAAGACTTGTCGCTTATATCGACGTCAATAAAGTTTGAAGAAGATATTGAGTAAACTGGCGGCATGAAATAGCCTCCCCAAAATATACCCCCCCCCCCCCCAAAAAAAAAATAATGAAATAACCCCACAAAGTGTGTGGCCTTGTGTCATATGCAATAAAACCCTAATTTTGAAAATGAAATAAACCCACAACGAAATAAAATAACGCCCCAAACAGAAATAAAATAATACACTAATTTTTGGGTGCTTACTTCTTATGAAATAAGACCCCAATTCCTGAAATTTAATAAGGTCCCAATATGTATAAATAATTAACAGTTTTGGTTTAAACAATCGCGCGATTGATAGTACCCTAGAGGAAAAGGAACTAACACCAAACTTGTCACGTGACAGTTCTAAAGTGGTAGGGACCGGTTCTAGTTCTAACACTTTATATGAAGGGGACTTGTCACTTTAACATGTCGATGTCCTAGGACGGGGTTAATTTGCACCTTTTTGACACTTCGTGACAGGTAATTGAATAGTCCCCTTCATATACAGTTATAGAACCAGATAGAATCAGCCACTTCCCGCACAAAATCCAGTCAGATGACTACTTTTTTGTCAATTACCTTTCCTATAGACTAACTACTCTTTAAACACATTATCATCAGTTAGGTGATGTGTCTTGTTTTCACCTATCACAATTCGTTCCTTTTTATTTCAATATTGTGTTCACTGGTCACGGGATAGGTACATTAAGAACAATCGACGCAAATTTCCCGCAGGGTATGGTTAGCACTTCGGCCGGTTGCAAGGATTTCCTCCTCTATAATATACCAAACACCGACTTCGCTAACATAAGCTTCTTAGCATAGCCGGACTTCGGCCGGGCACAAAGACTTTCTCCGCTATGGTATAGCAAACACCAGCATCGCTTACTAAAGCATCTCTGCATAGCCGAACGGAAGCTGGTTTTTGTTGTTGCTGTTCTCTGCACAATCTTTGGGGGAGTTATTTCCTTAATTTTTTGGGGGTTATTTTATGCGACCGACAAAACTTCATCGTGAAAATTGTCCCTAATATAGTTTTATAGATGTGCAAAATAATAACTTGTCGCTAATGTTGTCGCCATTAAGTTAATCAATATACAACCCGACAGACATCTTTATTTATATAATATTTCTATAAATAATAATACTTTTCATTTGATCTGCATTTTAACAAAAGCATGTTCATGTATGATATAGAAACTTTAATGTTACATTAGATTTTTTTGCAGTCGCAACAAAACTCATTAGATTTCTATCTCACAAAGTATTGTGGAATAGGTAAGACTTGTGTGATAGTGTAAACTAGTCTTAGGCATACTCATTTATGCTATTTTTGGTCCGCTTGTCATAAAACGGACGCTATTGACGATAAATCAAGGAAGAATTCCAGAAGTCTTTACAATATCGTTGGGAAAACTTAAACGATGATAATGTCGTCAATGGAGAATTGGCCAACTGGGTAACTAACTGCGTTGGTGTGATCTGGCAAATGCACTTGGTATGTATTTGAATTAGTTGATGTTAAATATCTTTTGCAGATGTGCAATTTTAAACAAACATATGCCAGGAGAGCTAGATTTAGCGATACATTGTTAATTGTTTAGCGACAAATTATTGACACTATGTACCTATTTGTTTTTTTTTTTTCTTATTGACACACAATTTCTTTAGATTCAGGGGCCTAATTCTGGCAGTCGTGATCGAGTATTTTCTCGATTCGAAAGCAATTTAATATCTAAGTTTTTCAGTCAATACTGAACAAATCGGAATTATTTCTTCAATATTGTAAAGCATTAATTTGAGTTTCACAAAACTGAAAAAAATAATTTCGATTCGTTCAGTATCGACTGAAATAAAATTGCTTTCGAATCGAGAAATAACTCGATCACGACTGCCAGAATTAGGCCCCAGATATTTGAGCTAATTTAGTGTCTGTTAGGACAATTTAAAAAAAGATAAACAAATTATGGATGTATTTCGTAGAATACTTATTTTTTTATAAAGTTTTATCATAAGGGCCTTGTTTGATATCTTCCTTTCTTATTTCGAACACTAAATTCTACTCACAAAATTATATTGAATTCTCCAACTCCAATTCTCAAAAAAGTTTCCTTAAGTTCAATAGCACATTATGGTGGGGCCTTTATAACTTATCAAAGGACAACATTTATTAACTTTCAGCTATACCCAACTGTCCAAAACATATTTTTAACTGGAAGTTAAAGTAATAAATACATAGTTAGTTTTAACTGAAATTGTTGAAATTACCCGTTAGTGGAAAGAAATTTCCATTTTGTAAGTTTTATGAACTAAAAAAGTTGTATACAAACAAAAAGGTATGAAATTGTTAAACCCCATTTTGACTTTTGGCCTACCCTGTAGTTGAAATTTCAAATCTGTTAAAAATCTCGTAAGTCGCAATGCAAGTTTGTATTTTTTTCCAAACACGAAAAGTTATAAAGAGAAATTTTAATGTGGATTACCCCTAAAACATTTAGATTTCCGTGTAAAATAATACCCGAAAAAACCTAAATTAAAAGTCATTTATTTAAAAAAACTGCTTTAAATTCAAAACAAATTATTGTCTTAAAAATTCATACTGATAAGGATATCTACATATTTTCTAGTTGAACTTTATTTTCGTGCTAAAGAAAAATTTTATGAATTAAAAAAGTTTCCCTCAAATGCACCCCCTCACTTAACAATTAATGAAATGTTAAATAAGGGTGATTTAAACTGGACTTGCAAAAGTTCATAAATTTTAAAGACATAAAAATCAGACATAACGCCAGTAAAGACTTAAGTTTTGTATACTTTATCAGTTTTGTGTTTTGTTCCTTTACATCTGAAACCCACACAAACAAAAAGCCCCGGAAGTAAACAAAGTAACACTAAACAAGAGTGTAATGAATACAGGAAATGTTAAAAAATAGGTAAAAGATGACTAAGAATAATGCTACAGCAAAATAAATGGAATTCTGCTAAATTATTACTTTACTGGCATCGGGCGGGCCTAGCTGATGGGTAAAACACAAATAATTCATTAATTGAGCTTTTTAAACTTGCATTAATTGCCACTTCTTTGATTTCAGGAAAAGTAAATGACTATATTTTAGTTTAGAAGATATAGGGAAGCTTTTACCTATCTCACGCCCTATTTCGTTTCAAATGTTACAGTGCCTGAATGCCAAATTTTAAGAAAATCTGTTGATTAGTTAAGAAGATTGGAGAGGGGGAGCTTTTACCCGTTTTTCCCTATTTCAAGCCCTAAATAATCACAATTTTAGGTTAAAGTTCTTTCCAGATATTACAATATTTGCCTGCAAAACGATTAATAAGTTAAGAAGATATATGGAGTGAAGCTTTTACCTCTCTTGCCCTATTTCACGCCCTATTCCGTATTTCCTTTCAGGTGTTACAGTGCCTGCATGCAAAATTTTAAGAAAACCAGTTGATTAGTTAAGAAGATTTAGGGCAGGGGAGCTTGCCCTATATCCAAATTACTGCGCTTACGTACCATTTTGTATTCAAAAATGTGGCAACATCAATTAAATATGAAGCCATTTGATTTAATGTTTGAAATATCCGTTTTTGCTGTGCATATTGTATTTAAGTTTTTAGTGAGGTGTTTTTATGTAATTTATTTCTTAGATTCCCGAAGATGGGATTTACAATTACGAAATATAATAAAAAATATACAAATGTATTAAAGAAATTGGGCGAAATTGGGCTGTCATAGAATGCACTCAAAAGCTCGCGACCATGAAGAAAATGTCTATTCAGAATTAAATATATATGTATATTAACTGTTTGATTTAATGTTTGAAATATGGGTTAGCTTAATATATCAGAAAGCTATTTACAAATTGAATGAATGCAGTGTTCACTAAAATGGCTACAACTCATGAACCAATACACATTTGAAGACCGTTGATACATAAAAACCTTGGTGTTGAAACAAAATCGGTTAATCGGCATGACAGAGAACATCAATTACTAACACAATGCAACGTTTTTTTATATTGTATATAGAAGATGAATGAGCCTTATTTTGTAGTTCAAACCTTTAGTTTTAGAAAAAGGATTTTATGTTGACTCCAAAACTAGATCAGGATCTAATCCTAAGCCAATTCTTATGCTTAACCTAAAATGTTTATTTTAAAAAAAAATCGATGTTATTTTCGATTTACTTCCTTTAACTTGGTTTTTTTTTGTTACTTAACATTTTGAAAATAACTGATTCGACTTTAAGAGTTTACTCTTAAAATTTCTTTATTTCGAACGGCAACTACCGACTCTAGCTCAACTTTCCACCTAAAAAGTGCAAACAACCCCTCTTTGTTATGCAAAACAGGTTTTTTACGTGTGTCTGTTATACTTTCCTTGATTTGTTTCAATTTACAAAAAAAAAACTGTTCTATTTCTCTGTCGTAAATATTTTACATCCCTTACAATTAATTACAAAATATGTATGTATGTATGCTTAAAACAAAAACGGAAGTTGTAACGACGCTCGCGCTTCTATAAACAAAGCACTTCAAAACTTGCGCACAGAGAGTAGCGGTAAAGGGCAGCAAGCTAAAATATATGTAGGTACATATATTGTGGGTTGCTAAGAATCCTGCAGCATCTGGTATTGGAAACGTTTTTGCACGAATTAATTTTTTGCTACACACGTTTGATGACCTTTTTTATTATCGCAATAACCGGCAACATTGGAATTGACATTTGGAACGAGGGTGCGGTTCGTTTTTGTGTACCTAGTATATTGGAATATAATATGCCGAGGTATAGAAAACCTGTTCAAAATGGAGTGGCGAACAAATCCTTTAAAACAAAAATTTCAAGTAAAAAAAGAACAGGGAAATAAAAATGGGAATTAAATATTAAAATGAGAAAACTAGTACAATTTTTTAATTAAAACTAAATTATTAAAAACTTAGTTTAAACCTAAATTGTTTAAAAATACATAGTTAAAACTTCCAAGTTATTATTTAAGTTTTTTTCCAAGTTATTTAGAAATAGTTTTAATTAATCTTTAAACCAGTGTTCGAAAATAAACACTAAATATCGCTCCTTAGTGTTCGGTTCACAAACGCTAATAGTGTTTGGGTAGAAAATCATTAAAAAAATAACGTTTCCCTGTTTGTCATCTTTTGAACACAAAAATAATATTGTTTTTATCTAACTTAACAAAAGAGGAGAACATTTAATTCCGTTCGGTTTTTTTTTTTTTTTTTTTAAAACCACAAACTTCATTGTGTTCGGTTCGGTTCGGTTCATTAATGTTCGTCGCTTTTGGCTGGTAAAAAAAACAAAACATTTTTTACAAAAACAAAATACACATACATAAAACATAAAACTTGTTGTTTATTTACATTATAGAACATTAAAATATGTTTGTCTACAGTATCACTACAATTGTTCTGTTTTTTTTTTTTTTTAACGAAAAAAAGAACGTTATATAATGTTCGGTTCTTTCTTGAAAATAGTTACGAACGGTATTAAGGGTTGTGTTCGTCTACACAATCACTAAAAAATAGATATCGTTATTGGCTGTGTAAGCCGAACGCTAAATAATGTTTTCTTTATTTTCTTAACTTAAACATTCTTCTATGGCTTGTTCATCCCTTGTTTAATAAAATGTAAAAAGTAAAAATTATTAATAACAAATTGTATTTTAATCGGAACTTATTATAGGTATGTATGTAGTACATAAGTACCTATACAATAATATACTTAAAAGGTATATAGGTACTTACATATGTATATGTTTATTGCGCAAAATTAAATATTAAAATTTTAATCTGCAGTAGAAACATCGCACTGGTTCCTCTAAAGAGAGTCAATTCAGAATTTTCCAATCTCCCTTTTTTGCAAGAAATCGATGTACAGTTGTCAAAACTACGCACTGTATAAATCTTAGATCAATTTCTCTAGTATTTTGCAGAACAAAAATACAATTGTATCCACCATTGTAGTAAATACCTACTTCATATAAAAAGAAAACGTTTTTTTCTGTACTGAAAAGTTATAAATTTTGAGGAACCAGTGCGATATGTACATATGTATTTGCAAAATTTTTATTGAAAAAATCTACTTTCTTTTTTAATGTAAATTAAAAATATTCTATAATTAAACATTTTTCTTCTTTTTAAATTGCTAATTTTTCCACCGGCACAAGCAAAATTCGCATATGTTTTTACCTTTATTTTTTTTCCTGAAAAATATCATTCCGAAATGAAAAATACCCAAGTATTTTAAAAATACAGAGTTTCTGTTATTACTAGTATGAGATACCCTGCAATAAATAAGAGAGCAACCTGACAGCAATTACTATTTGTCTCCCTTACCTTAACGGCAGTTAAATATGTAAACAAAAAAATTAGAAAGAAACAAAAGTACACAACGATTTAAGCAGCCATTTTGGAATTTTCTTTTTGCCAAGAAGAAAAGCAGAGCAAAAGAATGAACAAAAATTTATAATCATTTATTTTATAACAAACGTTCGTTGGCAGCAGACGCATTTAGATCGTTAAGAACAAAAGAAAAGTTGTGAAAAAATTTTTAAAATTTTATAACAAATTACTTAAATAAAAAGTATTTATTTAATTATATTAAAGTTATTAAATAAACAAATTGGAAAAACCGGACCTGTTTTTTTTATATAAAAAAAGTATCTCTAAAACCCATAGAAGATAAACGGCAAAGCAAACAGAAAAAAGTGTATCTGTATCTACAAAATACAAGAAAATTTAATAGAAAAAATTAGAACACACTTCCAATAATAAAAAAAAATATTTTAAACAGAACCTTTAATAGAAAAGTTTAAATAAAACATGAATTTTTAAAATAATTGTGTAACATCATTTTATTAGCTAAAAAACCTAAAATTATTAAAAAAAAACACTACTTATAAGAATAATAAAAACAAAAGAGAATATCAAAAAATATTAATGAAGAAAATTTTGTAGTAAATTAGCAAAAAGTTTGTGTTATATTATACAAAAAATTATTTCAATCGAAATAGTTGAAATAAATCAATAAAATCGATTTCCATTTTTGCAAAAGAAGAAAAAAAGAACACTCCCCGTGGGTTAAGCACAAATAAAGGAAAAAGAAATTAGAAGTGAACCAAAACCAAACGTTCGTCTACATACGTCCGCCATCATAGTTTACATACAGAAAAACAACAACAAACACGTAATTTTTGTCTAACAAAAAATATTCGAAAAAGAACCAAGTAAAACAACTGCTCTAATCAACGTCTGCGTCTGCTGATTTTACAACACACGCAAACTCATACCATCTTATTATACACACATCTACCAAATAAACTAATAACTTAATAAATTGTGGGAGAGTAGATATAAAAAAGAGATTTATAAAAAAAAAATCTAGCGAAATAAAGCAAAAATCAAACTAAAAAAGCCCTAAATCATTAAATAGCAAAAACAACAAAACGATAAAAAGTAAGTACAAGAAAACTCGTATACATACATACATACATGCCACCCCCTTTGTCAACATTAAAAAAATTATTAGTAAGGGTTGTTGTTTTTGCATTTTAAGGGATTAACGCAAACAATGATAGTGTAAAGTTAACAGTTATTTTGGCTTGTATTGCATCGTGTTAGGGAGTGAAAATTAATAAAATAGATTTTTATTGTTGTGTTTTTGCGTTTGCTTGTGTTTGTAAAATTTACAATGAAAGTTTGCTGTTTTTTCTAGTCATAGAGTTGCCAGTTTAATTAAAAATGTGGAAAAAATGGTTAAGGGGAAAATAAGTTTATTTTTAAATAAGATAAAGTAACTAATTTGTTTCTTTTAATTTTAAAATTTTTGCGATTAATCGAAATTTTGGTATTTTTCATTTAAAAAGGTTATTAGTACTGACGAACAATTTCATAGATTTCGAATAAAGTATTCCATTGCTCTTAGAAACAAAAAATTAAAACCCTTTTCCTGTAAATATCCAACAATATCCAACATAAGTATATTGGATATTGTGTAATATTAATTAATGTGCTTATAACTTATTTGGAAATTTTAACTCTGCAGATTTGCAAAAATCTATAATGTGTTTGTATGGGAAGTGTCACGCCCAATCCCGCCCACATTTTGTTGTGAATTCGGTGAAGGGTATACAAATTAAATCCACTTATATTTCTCTATTATCTAAGTAAAATAGAATGAAAAATGCTTGATTTTTATGTAATAGAAATATGTATTTTAAAAAATAGGTACTGATTTGTTTTCTTGTAAATTTTGTTTGTATAGATTTGAATATTAAATGCAAAAAATCGCATTTTAGATTTTAAATAAATAACACGAATCATTTATCTTAAATGAAAATAAAAATTTTTTTTTAATTCTATATTTTAGGTAAATTAATATAAAAAGAAAAGAAAAAATTTTGTTTGCGTTTTCTAAAATTATTTTTGATTTATTTTTAATTGACAAAGCGTTTAATACACTTTACCCCACAAAGGCGAATTCAACTACAGGTAGTGTCGGAATTACAACAATCCAAAAACAACAGAAACAACATAGGGATTTTTGCATTGCATTGTTAGTGCTCGACATGTCAACCATTTTTAGCAAAATACTAACAAATCAAAACAAATAAACTCGAACTATCAAAACCAGATGATGTTTCGACATCACCTGCAGTTAAATCGCCTTGACCCCAGTTATACACTTAAGATAAATATCTCAGCAAATTGGCAATAACCTCGGCAGAATAGTAGAGCGATATTTCTTTTTGAAAAAAAAAATCAAGGAAGAAGGTGCATTTCAACATTTTTTATTTTTCCGATTTATTCTATGAGCTAAATTTCAGTTATGTATTTTATAAAGCTTTTTTGTAATAGTTCTATTCCTTCCTTCAGAAATGACTTTATTCACTACCAGACTATTATATTGAATCTTCTTGTTAAATTTTACCTTAGCTTTCCTTTGGACAGCAATGAAGTATACTGTATGTACAGAAAATGCATTACATTCTGCTGGTATCTCATAATTGTAAATTTTTCTGTTTTGTATATAAAAATATAAATTTTTATTAAATTTTTTAAAAAAATAAACTAACTGCTAGGCCCACAATGTCGAACAATTCTTTCGCATATTTATATTGAAAACAATAATAAAAAACCAACATTTGTCTTGGTTTTTAATATAAATATACCAAATAATAAAGATTGAATAAAAAAAATTATATTTATAAAAAAGTTTTTGCAATTTAATTTTAGTGCTTAGTTAATTCTTTTACTTCAACTATAATTTGCTACCATTTTACATTCTTTTAATTTCTTTCCAACACAATTTGCTTCTATTTTTTTCGATTTGCTTCATTTTTTCAATTAACAACCAAATATGACGTTTTATGCCGGCGTTTATGTACAAAACAGTACTGTCTACATTAAAGATAACATAATTTTGACATTTACTACAATATATGAGGGGTATAGATTCATAGACTGCAAAGTCCACATTTATAGTTTTCGTAATAAATAGTAAAAACCTCTAGCTCAAAGTATATTCATATTTATGTATTGTATATCTGCTATTCAGTAAATAAGAATATGATGGAGATATGACGTAAGTTTCAACCAAATCGATATAGCGGTTTGCTGGCAATTATAATAATAAAATTGGACATTGCTGTGTTTGATCTAATCAAATGGAAATTGCTGCTTTTTTGGCATGGGCAAGTACTTAAAAAAATCAGTAGTTATAAAATTCTTAAACTTAACAAAGGCTTAGTTTTTTCTTGATTGATTTGGAGGAACTTCATAACAACTTAGCTCCATAATCACGACTAAAGACAAAGTTATAAAATGAACACTAAAACAAACTGCTTCATATAAAAAAAAAAATTTGTTATATTTTTAATTTCTTTTTAGTTTTGTTTTGCAAAAAGGAAAAAAAATAAAAAAATAGCCTGCATTTTCGAAAATAGTTGAGAGAAAAAGAGCTTAACAAACTGTGATCATTGCAAAAACGACAATGTCCAATGAACATACTTTTTTATGGGATAAAAGTGTTTCTGGTAATGTAATATTCACTAATTGGAAGCATTCAATAAATACAACTAAGAGGTATTATTAGTTACGTTTGTGAAAAAAGTGGACTTTGCAGTCTTTGCATCTATACCCCTCATATGTCGAAATATTTATCTCTGGTATAGACGGGCAGTTAAGTGCGGTTTTGTTTTGCCAATTTGTTAGAACCTGCTTACATAAATACCTACTACTTGATCATAAAGAGGTTATTAACCCAAAATTTTAATGTTTAAGTTTTTTGGAAAAATTGACATGTAATATTCTATTTGTTTAAAAATTATTTTTTATATACATACCTTTAATATTAAGTTAAACATTATTTTGCTTCTATTCAAAAATTTTAAATTTTGAATTAAAATTCTCTTTACGATCAAGTGCGATATGTAGGCTATATTTTTTTTACAGTTTACACCATTTGTAAAATACCACTATTTTCTGAATTTTACAAAAAATGGCAACTCTAATAAATAAGCAAAAAATTCAAGAGAGAAAAATATTTCAGGGGTAGTTTTTGTTTTAAGTCTCTTTAGTTATCGATTTTTAGTTTTTTCGCTTTTTTATTTCCTTTTTTATTTACTATCATTGTTTATATTTTTGTTTTGTATTGCAGTGGATTTCATTATGGCTAGTCCCGGAACTGATAACCAATCGCCCATTATGCCGGCTACAAATGTCGCTGCCGCCGCCGCTGCTGCAGCTGCTGCGGCAGCCGCAGCGGCTGCTACGTCACCAGCACAATCTGCTGCCGCAGCTGCGGCTGCAGCGCAATTGCAACAACAGCAGCAGGTGCAGCAAGCCATCTTACAAGTGCAACAACAGCAAACACAACAAGCTGTGGCTGCAGCAGCTGCCGCTGTTACCCAGCAGTTGCAACAAAATCAAGCCAATGGCAATTCAAATGGCTCCACTAATGGCTCTTCCGAGACACGCACCAATCTAATTGTCAACTATTTGCCCCAGACCATGACAGAAGATGAAATTCGTTCACTATTCTCCAGTGTGGGTGAAATAGAATCGGTCAAACTGATACGTGACAAATCACAAGGTTTCATTGATCCCCTTAACCCTCAAGGCTCGTCAAAGGGCCAGAGTTTGGGCTATGGTTTTGTCAATTATGTACGTGCTCAGGATGCTGAACAGGCCGTTAATGTGCTTAATGGCTTACGTTTGCAAAACAAAACCATTAAGGTGTCCTTTGCCCGTCCCTCATCGGATGCTATCAAAGGAGCCAACTTGTACGTCTCCGGTCTGCCAAAGAATATGACTCAACAAGATTTGGAACAAATATTTGCTCCTTATGGTCAAATCATAACATCACGCATTTTACAGAACGCTGGCAATGATATCCAAACTAAGGGTGTGGGCTTTATACGGTTTGACAAACGTGAAGAGGCTACACGGGCAATAATTGCTTTAAATGGCACCACCCCACCCAATTGTACTGATCCCATTGTTGTAAAATTCTCCAATACACCAGGCAGTACTAGCAAAATAATACAACCCCAATTACCAGCATTCTTGAATCCCCAATTGGTGCGGCGCATTGGTGGAGCCATGCATACACCTGTGAACAAGGGTTTGGCTCGTTTCTCGCCCATGGCTGGCGATATGTTGGATGTAATGTTGCCCAATGGTTTGGGTGCCGCAGCAGCAGCGGCCACTACCTTGGCCAATGGTCCCGGTGGTGCTTATCCTATATTCATTTACAATCTAGCTCCTGAAACAGAAGAATCTTCGCTTTGGCAATTATTTGGACCCTTCGGTGCTGTGCAATCGGTTAAAATCGTCAAAGATACCACAACAAATCAATGCAAAGGTTATGGATTCGTTTCGATGACCAACTACGATGAGGCAGCTATGGCTATTAGAGCCTTGAATGGTTATACACTGGGTAATCGTGTTTTACAAGTCAGTTTTAAAACCAACAAACAAAAGTAAATTATTTTTTTAATTATTTATTTAATTCTTAAAATGAAGAATAACGAAACTACACATTTACATAGACACATCTAACAAACATACACACAATTACAATAGAAATATGTAAAACCCTTAAAATATATACATATTTTACATTCATAGTAGAGATATTAACACACATACATAGATATAAAATATGAAAGAAAAACAAATATGACATAATGTAAGAGCAAGGAAAATGTTGTGAAAAAACAGAAATAGGCAGGGGAGAGTTTTTAGGGTGGTAATACTTATTTCTGAAAGAAAAAAAAACAATGCCAACTCTCCTTTCTAGACATCATTTTTGGTTAGAGATATAAAACACACAAAGCTCTCTTTGAAATTATAAAAGGAAAACTAATATACAATTAATGCATGTCTTTTATTTAAAAGATTTAAAAAAATAAGTTTTTCTAGAAATTTTTAAATACAAAAGTTGAGACAAAGTACGAAAAGGTTTGTGTTAAATCAAGAAAAAATAAAAGGATTTTAAATAGGAAGACAATAATTAATAGTCTAAAGGAAAAAATGTTTACAAATGCATGAAATATGAAGCGTGGTTTTAAAATTTTAATTAAAGTTTATTAGGATATATAGTTTTTAAATTAATTTAAATTGAGGTGTTTTTTGTTTAAAATTTTGATTTGTTTCAAAAAAAGTTGTAAAATCTTAAAAAAATTCAACATTTTGAAAATTTTAAAAGCTAAAGATTATTAATGGACTGTTAATCGATTTTGAACGAAGCTTCGTTCGTTTAACTTGTATGTAAAACAAAAACAATATTTTATAATTTGTTGTTGTTTTAAACAATAATTTAAGCGAACGAAGTCTTCGTTCAGAAATAGATAAACAGGCACTAAGTGTTTTAAAAATTAATTAATTTAAACTTATTTGTTCTAGTTTCTTAGTTAATCTATGCCTCAAAAAATTAGTGCAAAGAACTCAATGGAAACCATTTAAAAAGTAGAGCACAGTCAGTAAAATTTTAAATTCGAAACTCTGTTGTTAAGCGAATGGTACAATAAAGTATCAATAAATTTCAAAATTAAATGTTATATGTTCAATTTAGCTAAAAACAAAAAAAAAAAAAAAATTATGCAAATGTGTGTCAAATAACTTCTTAAATTTCTGAATGTGCTGTTAAATATAAATGGGTTCAAATGTTTATAAAAATTATTCGAATCATTATTGATTTAAAAAACCTTTTTTTTTAAGGTTTAAGGAAAAAAGGCAGTAAAGTTTTGAAACATATTTCTTGTGATGCGTGAAGTATGTATTTTGAAAACATTTTAAACTTTTGAAACAACACATCGATAGCTTCCCGTAAGAATGTATTAAGGGACATTTCTAAAATTGTGTAGGAAACGAAAAAAACGTCTTATTTAGTTATTTGTTTTTCGGATTTTATTAAAAGAAAACTATTTGGAAAGCGATTTTCAGAATACAAAACATATTTAAAAATATGGCTTAGCATAATTTCTTTGGCGGATAATAAAAATTACAGGGTGCAACATTATTCCAGTGAGAAAACTTGACGGTTGATACAATTTTATTTTCACTCTAGTTTCCTTTGCATCCATGATAGGGCAGCGAAACCCAGGCCAAAATGTGGCGCTTAACTTCTAGTATAGTTCCACATCAAAAAGTCATTTTAGAAAAAAGTGTCGCTTAATACATTCTTACGGGAAAGTATCGACATTTAAAAAAATTTCAACAAACTTTTTCCTTATTGAAAGTTTTTTTTTCTCTTCAATATTTTGTATTTAAAAATTTCTTTTATTGAAATGTTTTTCTTTTTTTTTTACTCTTGAGAGCTTTATACAGAAAAAAACAAAATTGAACTGAGAAATCAACAAAAGAAATGTTTAATAATGTTTCGCTATGAATTTTTCTATTATAAATATTAAATGTTGAAAATAACATTTAAAAAATTCACAAAATTCAATGAATTTTGTTTAAATAGAGAATACTATCAAACAAACTAAAAGCAAAGAAAATCTTCCAATTTAAAACGCATAAATTTAAAAAAAAAACTAAAAAAGTTCATTAACACTTGCCAGTAAAAAAATAACAAATAATAAATAACAAGATTATTTCTAGAGAAAATAAAAAAGATGCAACTTAAACATTTTTTTTAAATAAAGTTGTCATCACAAAGCTAAAGAGGCTTTTTACAGTATTAAGCATTATTAGAAAAAAAACTAAAACACAATTTTAACAAAGATTTTTTTACTGGTGATTGCTACAAAAAAATCTCCTTTTTAAAACCCCATTGTTCCCTTTAATGGATCCTACCTTAAATAATTAAAAAAATAAAAAAAAAGAGAAACTCGAACGTAATAATAACAAAAAGAAAAAAAAACAAACAATGACTTATTTATGATTAAGTAGTAAATTTAAAATAAATTTTTTTCATTGCTTAAAAACTAAACAAAAACCCAACCATATGGGAAAAAACAAATAATAAATTTAACTAAAAGTTGAATGAATATTTAACAAATAATACTTATTCTTATTTATTTAAAAAAAGGAAAGAAAGATTAAAGCTTTTATCAAATAAAATATTGTTTGTTTTATTTGTTTTAAATAAAACAAATAATATTTATTGTCTTATTTTAAATAAAAGCTCAATTTTTCTTTTCCAATTAGTTTAAAATTTGTTTAAAACAAATCTTAAACAGAAAAATTCATTTCTAAAAAAAGCACAAAGCAAATGTAAGGTAATCATGGAGAACCAACCTCATGTAAAGTTACAAACAATAATGATATTTTAAATTAAATTAAATAGATTTTTTTTCCGTTTTTTTTATAAACTTTTTCAACCAAAATCATTTTTGTTCTAAAAAAAATTTATGCTTTGAGTTTGTATTTTCTTGTAGTAATTTATTAATATACATACATATTTATATACATTTTTCTTAAGTTTCTAATTTCTTTTGTTGATTTCTTTAAGTTACTCCGCATTCAAAACTTAAACATGGAAACATACATTTCTTTTTTAAGTTTTCCCTTTTAAATAATTTTCAAAATTAAAATAGCTTTTCTATTTAAATTTATTTTTGTTTATAAAAAAGGCAGCATTATTTGTTTTTGAGTTTTAGCCTGACTTCATTAACGCAGTGTTGCAAAGCAATGTATAAATTTGCAACTGTTGAGCAGTGAATACGGCTACCATGCAATAAAGAACTCTAGGCATTGTTTGCAGAAAAAAAAGGGGAGTTTTTGGAGCTTTTCCTTTCCGTGTTGCATTGCAACACTGCGCTTAGGAATTCAGCGTTATTTTCATATATTTAATTTTTTTTTTTAATACATTAGTTTAGTTTAATTTTTTTTTTTTTATTTTTTAAGAGGAAATATTAAGTAATCAAAATTATCTTTAAATGAAAAAAAAGAAACTTTTTTAGAACTGTAAATTTTCTAATTTCATTTAAAGAATACAAGCATTCAAAATATTGAGCCAGTTTCGAAGTTAAATTGGATTGGGTTTACATTTTTTCTTAAAATTTCGAATATAATTTAAAACAAATAAAAAATTTTTAATAATTTTCTATTGAAAATCTAAAAACTTTTACATATATAAGATAAGAATAGATTCTCAATTAAAAATTTTCGGACTTTCTATTTCTTTATGTTACAATTCAAGAATGTTTTATTTCAAACAATTCGAAATCAAAACTGTTGGAATTTTTAAATATTTTACATTAAACTAATAATTAACTCAATTCAAAGTTTGACTAGTGCTATTAAATGAGCCAACTTACTTGTACGCCTCCTGTCTGCCAAAGTCTGTGACTCAAAGAGATTTGGAATAACGAGTTGCATTTTACAAAATGCTGGCAACGATATACAAATTAAGGGTCTGGACTTAATACGTTTTGAAAAACGTAGGGCTTTAAATGGCACCACCTCACCCAATTCTGACGATCCCTTTGTAGTAAATTCTCTATTGTACCTTGCAGTACTAGAAAAATCATACAATCTCTATTACCAGCATTCGTGAATCCCCAATTTACATTAATGTTATTTGAGTATAGTAAATAATGATCTTAAATCGAAATACATATGACAAACATTGAATTTGTAGTGCACATTGCGAAAGTATAGTAGGCATAAGTTCGAATTTGTTGGTACATTACAAATCGAAAACGTTTTTTTTTTGATATAAAAAAATATACAATTACATAAATCGATTCGAAATAAAAAAAATTATTGAATATTTACATTAACAACTCGATTTGAAACAAAAATTTTAAAATGTTTTATTTCGTTTTGTTTGAAACAGAAGCTAGCTTTCCCTCAACAATAAATTTCAGTGTATTTATCAAATAGGAAAAATTGGGAATTTAGCACGTCATACGGAAATCGTATTAATAATAAAAATTGTTCAAATTTTTAATTATCAATTCGAAGTAAAACAAATATATAAATGATTTACTTTAACAATTCGATTTTAAACAAAAATTTGAAAATGTTTTATTTTGTTTTGTTCGAAATCAACTTTTTTCAAATTTTCAATTATTTTAAAATAAACTTTAATATTCTTTAGTGCACAGAATTGATTATAACTTCAATGCAATTTAAAAATGGTTTCAAGCATTTTTTTAATTAAAATTTTTTGAATAATTAAAATTCGAAAATATTTTATATCATAAATTAAAAAAATGCTGTTTTGAATTTGTATGTAATTTGCAATACAAATTTTTTTTTTTTACGATTCGAAATTAAAAGAGTTAAATTTTAAAGTATTTCGTATTATAATTCAAAGAATTCCAATTTGGACGAATTCGAACTAAAATATTTTCGTATTGTGTTAAAAAATATTTAAAAATTCGATATATATTAAACATTTTTTTTACGAGTGCTGTAATTTGATCCCTGAATTATTACAAAAACGGATTTCGAACTGAAAATTGTTGTAAGATGTAGGCTAAGCGAACGAAGTCTTCGTTCCGAAATAGATGAACAGGCAGTAAGTCTTTAGAGGAATTCTTAATTTTGAACGCAATTCAAAAATCAAAATTTTTATCAATTTTATTGGCAATTAAGCTACGTTCACAATCAAAAAAACAATTTCGTTTTTTCTTCTATCTTTTTTCTTCCCAAAGTATTTCATATATTTTCCTTTCATTTTAAGAACAAAAATGTAACTAAAATTTTTTTAAAAATGTTACTAAAGTTGAGTCAACTAGAACTTCAGCAACAATTTGTATGAAATTGTTTCTGACGTTTAAAATAATTTTTATTTATGTGGTGTTTATAGAACACGAGCGCCTTACTCGTCCGTTCAACTTACATTTAAAACAAAAACAAAATTTCGAAATTTGTTTTTGTTTTAAATGTTATTTGAACGGACAAATAAGGTGCTCGTGTTCTATAAACTACACATTAGTTTTGAATGAAAATTTAAACAAAATGTTTAGTTTTTTTGATTGTGAACGCGGCTTTAGTTTTATTGAGGGTACAAACACTTTTAGTTTTAAAAGCCAAACATGATGCATGTTAAATTTTATAACTTTTAACTAAAGTAGAAGGGTAAAATTAGTTTTTTGGTTTCTTTTTTTTTTTTAGTGACCAGCTGTATATTTTTTGTTTTTTCTTCTTTTTCAACCGGCTAAACAGTTTAATATTTAAACAATCCTTTCATTTTATTTATTATGGTATAAATATAATTCAAACGTATGCAATTATTTATTTATTTTTTTTTAATAATAACATGTACAACAAACATACAAAACAACAAACAAACATTATATTTACATATATTTACACAATATTTTTTTTATTAAATTAAACTTAAACATAAATTTTTTTTTTTTTTTTTTTTTTTTTTTTTTAGTTTTTAAGCAACAATATAAAGATTTAAAAAAATCAACACAGAAGACAAGAGAACATGAAAGGAAAATAATTTATATAAAAATAAGCAAAATATGTAGTTTTAGTAGTTTAAACAAAACGAAGCTTAACATCTAATTATGAAAACAATTACATATACATATAAAAAAAAAACAACATAAATAAGCAACAAAAAAATCTAGTCAGTGAAAATATTTAAACATTAATTAAGTAAAAAAAAGTTATCGATATATACATATATAAATATTACAAAGAAAAACTAAAAAAAATAAATAGATTTTAAGTAAAAGAAAAAAAAACTTTTTTAAAAAAAAAACTTCTTTTAAAAGAAAACTTAAAGGAGTTAAGACTTAAGGTTTAACAACTCCTAAAAAAATTTATAATACTTTTAACAAATTTTTTGATTTATTACCTATTGAAAAAACCCAAAGATTTTTGTTAAAAAAAAATACTATTTAGTAAAATTCTTTATAAAAAACACAAATTTCTATAATAAATATAAAAAGGTTTAGTTCGCAATTTGAAATCTTCAATAAAATTTTGAATTTAGCTAAAACTTTTAACCAATTTATACACAGCAAGTTTTGAGTCAATTTATTTCTAGACTCGCTTTTTATCTCTCTCTCTTCTCTCTCTCTCTCAACTTGGGCGGCGTTGCCTGATTTCGCTGCTGGCAACTTAACTTCAGTTCTGTCGTCATCAGTAATTTATCCATTAACCTTGAGACTAAACCTTGTTGAATACAAGGTAGAGCAAAAATGCAATCTTTTTTTTATGAGAAAAAGGTCGTTAAACTCTATAAGAGATAGAGAGAAGGAAAGACTTTGAGGAAAAAGAAAATGAAATACCCTTTCAATTTCCTTTACTATTTCTTTTTATCATTTGTTTTTAATTTTTGGGTAAATTTTCCTTCTTCTACCTTCTGAATAGGTAGAGATAGAGGAAAATTGAACCCCCTTTCAGTTTTGTTGAATTTTTCTTCTAGAAAAGGAAAGAAAGATATAAAAACCCTTTAAAATTTCATTTGCTCTGAGGTCGTTAAACTAAACAAGAGAGAGAGAGGAAGAAAGACTCAAGTTATTTTCCATATCTTCCTTTTTTTTTTTTGTTCTTTGAACTCCTGTCCCGAGAATTTTCCTTATCTTATAAACTCCCGAAGAGAGAGTTTATCTCTCTCACTTTTTTACAAACTCAAACTTGCTCCATAAAAACTTTCTGTTATAAATTGGCTCTGTAAAAATAGTAAAAGTTTTTTGTTTTTCAACTCTATTTTTTTTTATTTATTAATGAAAAATCTTCTGTGCAATAGTTGATATACAAAAAGAATGAAAAAGTAAAAAAGAGAGTAAGGAAAACATTTTTTATGGAAAATTAGGTATCTCATATTATAAACAAAATGTATATTTATGTTTGTTTGTAATTTGTTTTTTTTTTTGTAAATTAAACTAAATATATATTAAAGCAATCTTTTTTTTTTTTGAAACACTTGTAAATTTAAAAATCTTTTTTTTTAATATTTACACTTACACAACATTTACATACTTTTTCATTATACATAAATACATACATATATTTAAATATTTTAGTTTATATTTTCTTTTTTTTTTTTTGAATTAAGTCTAATTTAATTATATACATTTAACAAAAACATACAAATATTTATATAAAAAAAAACTTATTTATTTTTCACTTTTAAGGGAATTATCACAAGAAATTTAAAAGAAGGTCTAAGAAAGAACCGAACAAAATTGATCTGGCATCAGTTTTTAGTTTTTTAGAATTAAATTTTGTGTCAATATTTTTTCTTTTATTTATGTTTAAAGAATTAAAGGCCAATTTTTGTGTCGTGTTGTTTAAGCAAACGAAGAAAACAAAAAACAAAAAAAAAAAAAAAAAAAAAATCGTGTAATAAAACAAAAATAATTCAAATTAATTTTTTTACTATTATTTTATTATTTTTCATTACATATTAACTTTTTTTGTAAACTCCTAAAAATTGAAACTAAAAGATAAATATTAAAACTTTTTTTTAAAGAAAACGAAAACTTAAATAGATACTTACAATAATTTATTAATTCGAAACGAAAAAAAATCGTATAAGTCTAATAAATACAAAATTTTAAAAATATTGATACAATTTGGTTACAAATCCTACAAACTCAAAGTTTAGTAATTTCGAATAATTTCTTTGAACTTGAAATTTTGTGTCAACAATTCTTAAGAATTCAAAATTGATATTTTCGAAACGAAATGCTTCTTAAGTATCAAAAATTCTAACGAATTCGTAGTTAGGTACTTTCGAATTGAATTGTCCTTTTTGTGTCAAGAACTTTTAAGAGTTTAAAGATCAAGATGCTCCTTTTGTGTCAAGAAATATAAATAAATTAAAATTTTCGAGACAAAAAATGTTTATTACTTATTCGAAGTTAAAAATATTAGAATTATGTCAATGCTTTTGGATCAATTCGAAGTTAAATATTTTTGAATTAATGACCTAATTGTGTAAAACGCAACAAAACGTCAAAAAATACATTGAAAGCAAAAACAAAGTCCAAAATGTTTTAAATTCATATTGCGTTTTAAAATTTTCAACGCCACATTTAAAAATTCATTATGAATTTCAGTAGAAAGCAACAACAAAATCATTTAATATTTTTGACTTTGTGCTTTCAATGTGATATTAGGCAATACGTTGCGTTGCGTTTTATTACTCATTTAGGGCCTAAATTAATTAATTCATAAAAATAATTTTTCTCAAAAAGTTTTAGTGTTTATTGAAAAATTTCATAATTTTTAATTTTATTTAAAATTGTCATTTTATTATAATTTAATCTTGGGTTTTAGTTTAACTTTTTTTGTCATTATTTTTATTTTTTTCTTTTAATTTTAGTTTCATTTTTATAGTTTTTAGTTTGTAATTTTGTTTGTCAATTAATTTTTTATAATTTTTTATTGTTTAAATATTAATGATTTTAATTTTATTTCTTTCTTTTTTTTCTAAATAAATGTTAAATCGACCAAATAACGAAAAAGTTGTTTGGATGATGGAAAAAAAAAAACAAAACGATAGTAGTCTAAATCATTTCATATAAAAAAAGAAAGTGTAAAAACCAAACAAAAATTTTTTTAAAACAAAAAAAAACACTAGAAAAGAGTAAAAAATAGATAATAAATGGAAATTAAAAATATTGAATCAAAATTTTTTTAAATAAATGTCAAAAAGTGATTTTCAACTTGAATTCGGCTAGAAAAATATTCAAAATATGTTAAAAATTTAAATTTGCCAGATATGAAATTTATTTTTGTAAAATTGATTGATAATTGTGTTGAAAAAGAAAAATTTGATATCGAATAATTTAACGTTTTAATTATCAACTTGAATTCGAATAGAAATTTAATAGCGGAATTCACGGTTCATATTAAATTTGAAAACCTTTTTAATAAACAACAATTTTAAACATCTAAAGGCACAACTGCTGTCAAAAATTAACAGAAAACATTTGATTCCGTACGGAAAGTGCGATGAGTTTCTCAACTGCCAGATTCATAAAACTTAACAAAAAGTTTCCAAAGTTCAGTATGGTTTGACACATATGATTTACATGTAATTGCTTAAGCGAACTTAAGCATATAGTTTGGCCTTGAGTGTGACTTCCATTTCTTCTGTGTCAGTTCATCTTTTCTTTTTATAATTGTTTTCAGTTTTTTAAGAAATGTTTATACTTTAAAATACAAAATAAAGTATGGGGCCAAATATGGCAGCTATTTCACACTTGTACACAAATGCATGGATTTTGTAGTCGCGTTTTACATATTTTGGGATTTATCAAAGCTACAATATGCAAATGGAGTACAAAAGCAATTCGTGAATTTCGCTAAAAATATTTTTCTTTTCTAATCGAACATTTTTTTGACGATTTAAAATTCTAATACAGACTTTCTTTCATAAATGTTTTCGATATCGATATCATAAATGTTTTCGATATCGAAAAGAATATTCCAAAATTCTGTATTTCAAATATGTTTTTGGTGGTCAAAAAAATTGGAAAAACTGTTTTTTTCTAAAATCAGTGTTTTTTTTATAAAATCTAACGGAAACTCTGGTGTCTAATCACCGCATTCGATACTATCGTATCGAATAAACTATCGAATTGTTTTGCATACGATAGACACTGACGTATCGAATAAAAACTGGACAAATGTATTGTCGAGTTACTCAATATCAAATGCTATTGTTTCAAATTCACTACATTTCATTCGATATCGAGTTTCATGATACCAAAATAAATAATTTCGATCAATTTTGCTAGATATCGAATGCGGTGATTAGACCCCTGTATTTCGTTGTTGGATTTAATAAAAGAGCGAATAAAATTTGCATTTTCTCCCAAAACTGAACTCTGCTATTGTTTTAAAAGTTTTTTTTTTACAACTTTTTTGTCTTCATCATTTTTTTTTTTTTTTTTTAATTGTTTATTCAATTTTTTTATTGTGTGTTGGTTTAAAATAAAAAGTTATTATATACTCGTATTATTATTTTAAATTATAATTTAACTAAATAGTTTTTTGTTGTTTTTTTTTTTTTTTAATTTTTATATAACATTATTTTTTTTGTAATTATGATTATAATTTATTTTTTTAATTTTTATTTATAATTATGTAACACATACAAATTTTTTATTAATAAAAAAAATATTTAATGTTTTGGCAAAATAAACACAAATTATTCTTTTTTTTATTTTTTTTCTTTTTCATAAAATTTATTTTAAGTTTTCTTTAGCAGGCTAACATTTTTTTTTTGTTTTTTTTTATAACATTTGAATTTTTTTTTTTTTTTTTTTTTTTTTTGAAAGTAGAAGTTGCTCCTCTATCCCCCTCCTTAACACCCTGTTTTAAACCTATATAACATTATTTTAGGGTTTTCAGCAAACTTAAAACAAATCTAGTCATTTTTTTAACAAAAAAAAAAAAAAAAAAACACTTAAAATGATCTCAATTAAAAAAAGTAACATTTATAGAAAACAAACATTCCTTTTTTTTTTACAAAAAAATCTAAAAAATACTTATGAAAAAATACAGAAAAACATTTCCAAAAACAAGATAAAACTCAAATAGAAAAAAACATATGCTAGTCAAAATTATTATTAAATGAAATAATAAATCAATTAAATACAAATATTTAGCTTAGTAAGTTCATAATATTTTAGTTTGATTAAAATCTCTTAAAATAAAAGAAAAGTGTTAATTATTTTCTTTCAAACTTTACAAAATTTTCAAACTTAAAAGCAAAAATTCTCTTTAATTTAATTAAAAAAAAAAAAAAAAAATACTCAATACAAATATTTCAAGAATTCTAATTTTCCTCTCTTTTTTTTATTTCCATTTAATTTAAGTCGTAACATTTACTTAATTATTATTATAAAACAAAAGATATTACTTAATTTTTTTCTTAACGATATTATTACCAGTAAATAATTTATTATTATTAATTCTTATATTTATTATTATTATCATAAAACAAACAAACGAAAGTATTCACAAAAAATAAACCCCCCAAAGGAACTTAAAAAAGTTTTGGGTTGAAAAAAAATTCAAATAATATTATAAATGTATTAAAAATTTTAAAAAAATTTATGAGTTTTTCATTATAACTTTTGCAATATAAAAAATATAAAAACAAAAACTAAAAAAAAACAAAAAAAAACTTATAGCAGGCTTATTTTCAGTTAGAAAAATCTCTAGACAAGTAATTTCAGGTTTCGATAAAACAAAAAAAAAAAAACTAATTAACACAAAACCAAGTTTTATATAGACCCCTTTTGCGCAAGCAAAATTTGATTTGCAGTTTTCTTTCGCTTCTTCACAAAGCAACCAAGGCGAAAAAATACAACAATTAAAAAGCAACAGGGTGCTGCTTTAGTTGGTCAAAAAGTCAAAAACAATAACAACTTTTGACATTTCTTTCCCAAAGTCTGTATTCATTTCTGTTCTCCCTTCTCTGCTGCAAACTCAAGGCTTTGCAAAGAAAACTTTGATTGTTCGAAAGGGGTCTAAGAAAGTATTAAGGGGGTATGTTATACCTAACATTGAGAAATTGTTTGAATTTTGAAAAAATTTTATAAAAATATTTTGTAAGTGAGAAAATGTTTTACAATATAAAACCTCCTTAAGCAGAGACTGAATAATGAAGTAAGAAACATATTTTTCTTACCTCTTACGACTGTCTCTCTCTTTTTGTTTTATAAATTTCCGACTTTTAAAATAAAAAACTTGTGAGAGTAAATATGTTTTAAGTTTTAACGAAACTTGTTAAAATTAGTTGTGAGATTTCTATTTTTATTAATTTCTTAATTTTTTTTATTTAATTTCTTTTAATTATTGTAATTTCATTATTTATTTTATTATATTTTTTTTTACATTTAAAAAAGTTTTTCTTTAGAAAAAAAATCATTTGCTGGTATTGTAAATTAGAAAAGTATTTTTTCTTTAAGTAAAAAGATTAAGATTTTTCTGATTGCGATTTCCAACACACCAATTTAGTGAATTCAAATCCTAATCGCATGTGATTCGCAGCACATGGACGAAAGAACTTTCCTGTTCAGCCAATAAATTTTTTTCCAGGAAAACGACGATTTCAATTAAATGTAAATTTTATATGTAAAACTGTTGTGGGCAAGGAAACAGCTCGCGCGTAATTGTCTGCCTTTGCTCGTTCTACGTTTCGTCCGCATGGGTTAATGGTTTGTAGTCGCATAACTGTGTCGCTTTAAAGTTTTTTTCGGGGTTCGACTATTCGTTATATTTGCTTTAACCATACTTTTTGCATCCTGCTGATGGAGTACCGATAAAAATTGTTATTTTTTCAATTAAGGTTAAGGCTATAACAGCTAGTCCTTTTCAACAATATTTCTTGTAATTTAATTTTACATTAAAAATAAATAATAACAATAAATATTTAAAATGTTCTGATTTTGTAAGTGTCGGCCTTCTACATCAAGGTATTGGTCGTGCGTTAGCTTGTGAAGGAGGCCAAATAATTCCTCTCCAGTTAATATTAAACTAAACCAGCAAATGAGTTTTTCGTTAAAAAAAAATATTGAATTTATTTTATTATTTAACATAATTTTTAATTTTTATAAATTTATTTATTTTTTTTTTTAAGACCGTTAAATTATTTTTTTGATTATTTTTGAGTATAAAAGAGATTCAAGATTTTTATAAAGAAAAAAAAAACAACTAAATTTTGAGGCTGAAATCTTTTAAATAAATATGTTTGTATTCGTTTAAGGTTAACTCAATTTAATACTAATTTTAGATAATAAATAATAACTAAGGCCAGGTTTTTGTTTAAAGTAGTCTGAAACTCGGATTTATCGGGCGAAATATGATTTATATTTTATTAAAGGCCAAAATTTTTAGCAAAACTAAGCCGTTCCGTCAAAATGTTGTATACAAACTTGGTAATGGCAGCACAAATCTGTTTTCAGATTAACTAAACCTAGTTTAACTGAGATCTCAAAAACACAGCCTAAGTGATTTAAATAAATGGTATATAAGACAATGTTCGAAAATAAACAGTACATTATTTAACGTTCGGCTCACACACACAAGAACGATATCTATTTTTTTAGTGATTGTGTAGACATACACAACCCTTAATACCGTTCGTAACTATTTTCAAGAAAGAACCGAACATTATATAATTCGTTAAAAAACAGAACAATTGTAGTGATACTGTAGACAAACATTATATTTTAATGTTCTATAATGTTTTTTTCGTGTGTGTATTTTGTTTTTGTAAAAAATGTTTGGTTTTTTTTACCAGCCAAAAGTTTGAAGTTTGTGGATTTAAAAAAAACCCGAACGGAATTAAATGTTCACATCTTTTGTTGAGTTTGATAAAAACAGTAATATTTTTGTGTTCGAAAGATGACTAACAGGGAAACGTTATTTTTTTAATGATTTTCTACACAAACGCTATTAGCGTTTGTGTTTTCCACAAATCTACCGAACATTAAGACACGATATTTAGTGTTTATTTTCGAACACTAATATAATAGTTTTTTTTGACCAAAATGTAGATGCATCAAAAAAAAAACAAAATGCTGCAAAGGGTAAAAATATGCACTAACAAATCGATGCCAAATTTCATAAAAAGCTCTTTTCAACGAAAAAATATATTGTTTTTGTCCCACAAAGAGACACAAATTTGCATAATTACGGTTTCCCTGATAATAATAAAGGCCCAACCACAATGTGCTTAAGTTGGCTTAAGCGAATGAGCGAATACATGCAAATTATATGAGTCAAACCATATTGAACTTAAGGAAACTTTTTGCTAAGTTTAATGAAACTGTCGTTTGCATAAGCAAGGTGCGAATCTAATCGCACATTCCGTACGGAATCAAATGTTTTTTATTTTGTTTTTGTTTTCTTAAATACATTTGAGAGACTTTTAGTTAATTTTTGACAGTAGGTTAAGCAAGAGTATGCATATTATGGTTGAGCCTTAAGGCTTGTTCTGAAAATCACTTTAATTCAAATCACGTGATTTAAAATCACACGTGTGATATTGTAATGTTCCGTTTTTGTGCTTTTTGGTGTGATTTTCAACTGCCGAAAGCACACCGAGAAATAAATAAACGGTGTGATTTTCAGAACACAACAAAATCACACGTGTAATTTTAAAAGCACGTGATTTCAAATACATCATTTTCGGAACAGTCCTGAATGAACCGGAATAAATTCAAACTAACCTCACTTTAACAAGGAATTAAAATTAACCTTAAAGTTTCAATTCACATTAACAGGGAAACCATAAATATGCAATTGTATGTTTTTCCTTGTGCGACCAATGAAGGCACAAACAATATATTTATCCGTTTTAAAGCCTTTTATACATTTTGGCATCGATTTGTTAGTGCATATTTTACCGTTTGCAGCATTTATGTGCATAATTTAGCTTAAAAGAGCATTTTTGCAGCATGATTTAAGCTTAAAGCGCATATTTTGCCCTTTTAAGGCATATTTTGATACATGTTCATGTTTTTAGATGCTTATAGGAGCTTTCGCAAAAAATAAATTTTTTTTTCGAATTTCTTTTCCTTCAATTTCGCCATCTACATTTAATTTTTACTCTCAAATTGTAAGACAAAGCAGGTTGTCAATTAGGATAAATGTTATGCGATGTGTATAATACATAGAAATGTAGACCAATCTTTTAGTATACCAATGGACCCAAAATCACTTTTTAAAGTGATCTAACGATGTCCATCCGTCCGTCTGGCTGGTTGTCTGCCCATGTTCACCTTGTGCGCAAAGTACAAGTTCCAATTTTGTAGATAATTTGATCAAATATGGACGAGTTCTGTGTAAATGGTGAGAATCGGTTTCTAATTTTACATGTTCCCCATTAAAATTTCTATCTGAATAACACTCTTTGTGTCAGAAAGCCATCTTATTATGATGGTATTTAAATTAAATTCGCCCCAAAAATATTTCACTGCAAATTAAATTAATTTCGAGTAATTTCACATTTGCATAAAGCTCCCATCCTTAAATAGCTTTCATTTCCTTTAAATGTTAGCATTTGTTAACAATTTAGCGACAGTACCTGAAATCCCTTTAAGACAAAAATCTAGATAATATTCGGCGCAAACATCTCTTATTTGAAATTTAATCTAATATGGGCTTAAGCGTTATATTTTTAGGCTGTTTTTTCAAATTTTGTTATTAAATTGTTGAATATTTTGTCTTCAAATTAGCAATTTTTGATTTTTTAGGGCATATTTTTAAAATTTTTCAGGGCATATTTTCCAGTTAACCTAAATTTCTGTGAATGTAATATAAAATTTCTTTGGTATTTAAAAGAAATCGGAATCTCTTTTAAAGTTTTATTTACTTGTTTTTTTATTAATAAATTAATTTTAATTTTTATATATTTTTTTTTAATAATTTTTTTTTATGGGTTTACTTGCTTTTCCTTTTACAGGTTGTATTTTTCTTTCGGTTGGATTGCATTGAGAGTCTTCCATTACATGACATTTATTTGTTTCAAAAAAAGTTTTCTGTTAATTCTGTATAAGACTAGGCTGTGGTTAATTTATTGTTGGCTTTTTTGAGAAAATTTTTGTGTAAAAAATTATGATTTTATTAAAAAAAAAAAAAAAAAAACAAAATAATAACAGTTTTAAAAAGAAATAATTTATACAAAAAACATTTAGAAAATTTAAAATTTTTAGTGCAGAAATGTTTTGTAATCTCAAAAATATGGAGACAATTGGAAAAATGTAGTTTAAATTAAACTGCCTGTTTTTGAAATAAAAATAATCATAATCAAATGCCTATTTTGCCATTAGGCCGAATTATATGGACGGCTTGGATTAAGTTGGGTTTAAGGGCAGCTATAATTTGTGGCTTATTTGCATAGACCTGTGGCTTAAGCAAACCCCACCAGAAAAGATCTAATTGGGGCAAATCTCACGATCAAGCTATCAAATACTCAGCTCGCAGTTGACGGTGGTGGCCAACATCCTTAAATCCACACCAAACCGTTACTTTTTCGGGAATTCGGTAATTTTGTTTTGTGCCTAAGATGATTATCGATAAAATTTAGGGCCAGTTTCAATTTTTTCATTTGCACGTTTTAATGAACACTATGTCCACTCATAGTGATTTGTTAAGGCAGATTGGCAGCCGATTGGACAGGGTTAAAATACTTTTAAAGTTCAGATGTCCCTATTGGAAGACCCTTTATAATGTTTTGTAGTTATAATGGAGTTTGCTTAAATGACTTTTTACCTTACTTATTTCGCAATTTTTTTTACTGACAAAATTATTAACTAGAGATTGCTGCAAGGAACTAGATGTGTTTTCGATTGTCGGTGCTTAGACAAATTTTTCATAAAGTATACCCCGGCACCTACAAAAATACATACATACAGAATTAGCTCATTTTCGAGTTTTTATCCAAAGTAAACATACAGGCATGTTCTGACAATCGAAAAACGCTTAACCTTTGCGATCTTGACTTGAAATTCCATAAAACGAATAATGTAAATCGCAAGAAGTTTGTTTACTTCAAATTTCAAAAGTATGCTCAAGGAAACTTTAAGAAACTATGGCAGATCGGAAACAAAACGCACGAATTTCAGAAAATCATAAAATCTATCTGGCGTTTTGCGATTTCAAATCGTGCGATTGTCTGAACATGGCCGATAGATTAAGCTCTAAGTGCTGTATGTATACTATGTATCTATTTTTTTAGAACTGTTAATATTTGTTTTTTTTTTTTTTTCTTAAGGATTTCCTGTCTCATTTATTTTAACCAGCTTTGCATACCGTTATTTTGTTTACAAATCCTTATTCTCTTTCACTCCTCTCTTAAACTCTTTTTCGTTATTTAACTTTACACCTGAAGTTGTATACAAAAACAATTTTTGTGTTTTTCTTTTTTCAGTTGGTTGGTTGATTTCGCTCAGTGTAAAACATTAAAATTCACCCATTATTAATAGTTTTAAAGGAAAAAAATAACACCTTTTACTTTCTGAGTTCTTTAAACATGATTGTCGTCCTAATTTCCCTTTTGATTAAAAAAAAAAAAAAACAACAACAAAAACAAAACTTAAATGTCATAAAGTTGTTTTTTATTTAAAAATGTCTTTTATTTTAATTTTAGTTTATAAATTTTTTATTTTTTTTTTTCTTACAGTGTAACATTTTTTTTAACTAAATAAAAAAAATGTTAAATTTATAAAAAAAAAAAAAAATGGATTTGGTTGAAAAAATACTGTTTTTTCTGTTTTTGTTTGGTAACACATTTAATTGTAATTTGTTGTTGTCTAACTTTTATAAGTTTTTGGTAAGTAATAATTTTAAATTTTACAAAATTTTTTAATTTTGTTTTTGTCGTATTTTTAATACAAAAATGGCTCGTTTTATAAATTGTTTTTTATCTTATCTTGTTATTTTCTTTCAGTGTATAATTTCATAATTTTGTTGTGCCACAAAACAAAAGTGATAAATTTCTTTATAATTTTCTACTTTTTTTATTTAAATTTCTTATTTTCAGCGGAGTTGTATGTGTGCTAAACATTTTATATACTTATATATATTAAAAACAAACATTAATAATTATTTTTTTTTACTATTTTAAATGTATAAATAAAATCCAAAGTAAAAAATCAGAAATGATCGTTATTAACTTCTCTTCTATAATTTTGTTAGTATTTTTAAGTTTAATTTTAACTGTAAGCCTCATTTTACAAAAACAGAATAAATCTTAATTTTTTAACTTCCAAATGTAATAATGTCTATTTTAGTTTATATTTTGGTTTAAATGTGGATTTCTTAAATATATTTTTTTTTTAATTTTATAAAAAATAAACACTAAAATCTAGATTTTGGGGTCATTCTAAACTTTATAATATATTCAATAATTCAGCAGGACAAAGTCATGAGTTTGTCAGCACAATTGATTCTAATTCTTATTCTAATATTTTAGGTTCTTAAAGCTAGACACGATCAGAATGCTTGATGTCCAACTCATGTACGAAAAGAAAATGCCATTTCTTTTTCACTCTCTCCTTAAAACTCATGATTTCATCGCTAAGACTTGAAGATTCTGAACCTGCACTAACATAATTTCTTTACATCATTGCATGGCTCGTGAAGACTTAGGGTTAAGTTTCATCTTGGAGCAATTAAATTTTTCTTAAAGTCACGTTCTAAACCCTTAAATCATGATTTTAGTGTAATTTAAAGCAATGTAATTTGTCATAAAGAGAAACACAAAAAACCTTAGTGTAAACATATTTTTTTTTATTATAATTTGTATGTACTATAAAAAAATCAGAAATTTTAAAATAATGTAACCAAAAATCAAAAACAAAAAACATTGAAAAAGGCAAACAAAGTTGTAAAATTCCTATTCAGAATTTAGCAAAATTGTTTAAAATTTAAGACCTCTTAGCATGATATATTTTTCTGAATGGCATTAAAAAAAATATGTATTAAAAATGCTAATTTTCCGAATCCGAATGAATTTATTGTCAATTGTTTTCGACTTTTTTTTTTAACAAAAACGGTTTTCTAATCAGAAAAATTAACCTTTTAAAGGTATTCTTCAAAACTTTAGCTCTGTCCATTATTTTAAGAGAAAATATACAATCAACAAAAGTTGTGTGGCCCATGCTGAACTTAAATCTGATCATTTAAATTGATTGCATTCATCAGTCTCTCCTAGAAAACAGGAAGATATTTTATTGGTTGCTCCATAAGGTATGCAACAGAAGTTATTGCAACAAATTGAGAAGCTGCCAGATGGTTTTTATTAACAATTACTGTACTGGGGCCTAATTCTGGCAGTCGTGATCGAGTACTTTCTTGATCCGAAAGCAATTTTTATTTCAAACTAGCTGACCCGCAAGATGTTGTCCTGTCCAAATTAGGAAAAATGTTTGCGTTCGATTTTTAAAATCCGTTAAAAAGATACGAACATTTGAAAGAAAAATTAGTCAAATCGAAGGAGCCGTTTTCTGATTTTATGTAAATCAAAAAAAGTGGGCGTTAAAGTGGGCGGGGCAAAATTTTCTTTCCGTAAAAACCTAAGTTGGACCATGGCGATGATTTTATAGATAAATCCTCCAAATCGGCCAAGCCGTTCTCAAGTTATGCGCTTAATAGAAAAAGTGGGCGTATAAGTAGGCGTGGTACATTTTTCTTTCGATTATAACTTAAAATGGATTAATACGAACATTTAAAAGAAAAATTAGTCAAATCGATGGAGCCGTTTTCTGATTTAAGGTAATTCGAAAAATGTGGGCGGGGGCAAAATGTTGTTTTCGTATAAATCTAAGTTGGACCATGGCGATCATGTTAAAGAAAAAATCGTCCAAATTATATAGATGGGCACTTCCAAGATTGTAAACGGGACATTCGCACACGTTTATATTGACAACTGTAAAAAACAACCTGATTTTCATTTTTTAAATTAATGATTCTTTTAACTCTCAATTAGCTCTTTAATTTCCGCAAATGAAATTTTTCGCTTACTGTCGTGGTTTCCGAGATAATTGCAAAAAACCAGTGATTGTAAACGGGACAAAAAACCGAAGTGGGTTTTAAGGGGTAACCGTTTAAACAGTGATTTCTGCGAAACCTTACACAATATTTTATTGGGATTAATTTTAAAATGTTGCGTACTAATGTGCCCTAAAAATGGTTTCGATTTCAAAATAAAATATGAATTACATTTTTTTAAATAAATTGTTAAAGAAATTGTAAACGGGACATTGTAAACGGGACAATTTTTCCACCATGACTTAAAATTTTTTTATGTTGCTATTTATAATCCTTTATTTAAGAAACTTAATAAAAAATGTTTTTCAGATCATAAATATGCCTTAGATTAGAGTATTGTTGTTCCAAATGCATATTTTCTAATATACACAAGTATGTGCTAAAAGTTGTAGTACTTCGTTTACCATTTATCTTTTTTTTTCGAATCAATTAATTTATACGCATATATTAAAAAAATATAAGCAATTCTCTAAATAAATCTTGAAAAGAAAAATTTTTTTTTTCCATTTTTTGTCATTGGTGGTGCAATATGAAAATTGGATTTTGCCACGCCCCTCCGCCCACAGACCGAAAATCAAAAATCAGACTTCACCGCCTGAATATTCTGAAGATTCCCTGAAAATTTCATCAAAATCGGCCCAGCCGTTTTGGAGTCCATACGTTACATACACACATACATACATCCTGTTTTTTATATGTACTATATAGATTCTTTCACTCAAAATGTATTAACAAAGTGACCTCAGTCAACAAGGAAACAATAGAAAAAAACAACAGACATTTTGTTTCTAGAATTGAGACGGCAAATGTCAAAATGCCTTTTTTTAAAAAGTAAATAAACCAAAAAAATAACACCAAACGTCACACACGAAGAAAACCACTGCAAACAGCTGCGCTTGTGAGGTCACATTCTGCTTTCAGTCGATACTGAACGAATCGAAAATATTTTTTCAGTATTGTGAAACTCAAAATAATGCTTTACAATACTGAAAAAATAATTCCGATTTGTTCAGTATTGACGGAAATAATTAGATATTAAATTGCTTACGAATCGAGAAAGTACTCGATCACGACAGCAAGAATCATGTCCCTGGTGAATCTTTTGTTTAACACCATTAAAAATTCAAGCAAATATTAATTAACATTCTTTAAAAAACATTAGAATGTCAGATAATACATATGAGAAAGAAAAGTTTTAGATAATCAAGTTTAATTTGTTAATTCTTGGTTACATTACGAGTAAGAAAAAATCACGATTTTTTTTTAATATTATAATTTAATAATTTTAATTGTATTTATTCCATAATTGTTATTTAGTCTAAGTTTATATGAGGCTTTTAATGAGATGGCTTTAAATGAATTTTATTTTTTCGGTATTATTTCCTTATGCTAGTTTAGAAAAAAAACCTTTAAAAGCTTTTAGATAATAGAAACCGGATTTCAAAATACTGTCCCCACAAATGAAAACTGATCGTATATGTGCATTTCCACAGAAAATTCTACTTTTTGTCACGTACGCCACCAATTTTAATTGTTCTTTAAAGAATTATTTATATATTTTTTACTTTTTCGTATTTAAGTGTAAAGCGCAACTTTACATGAGTCTAAAATACAAGCTTATGGGTTGATTACGGATGGCAACTGAACAGAAGTTAAGTTGCCAGCAGCGAAATCGGGCAACGCCGCTCACGTTAAAATATAAATTAATTTATAAATTTAGTATTTCTTATCATAAGCGGCGTTGCCTGAGTTCGCTTCTAGAAATTCAACATCAGTTGTATTGCCATCCGTAGTCGGCCCATAAGCTTGTATTTTAGACTCATGTTCAATTTTTTCCTCTCTTTAACTTAATGTAAAGCAAGTTGCACCTAACCTAACCTAACATATAAATAATTCTTTAAAGAACAATTAAAATTGGTGGCGTATGTGACAAAAAGTAGACTTTTCTGTGGAAATGCACATATACGATGCTTGGTGGCGAGAGAGCTTTTCTTTGAAAGTTCTCATAACTGAAAAGTGTATAAATTTTTTTAAGATTTTTAAAATTTTCTAAATTAAATGTAAAAGATTCAGAAACTAGAAAAATGTTCGATATTTCCTTCTTCAATTTACGAGATCAAACGATGAAAAAAACTTTGAAAATTCAAAAATGAACATGACAAGAAAAGATAAATTTATTTTTGTTAAAAATATCGAGCCCTTATAGCAAAAATGATGTAACCAACAAAAAATAACATTTTACAGGAGAAGGTTTTTTTTAAAATATTTTTGCTTCAAGTCTAGGGTTTCGTTTGAAATTGCTTTTGCTCTTATTTCGTAACGGTACTTCCCAAAGACATGAGATTTTTAGAGATGATGCAAATTATCGATTTTCATTTCAAGCAAACAATAAAAAACTAGTCTTAGCCTTCTTCAAGAAATCGAACTCGAGTAAAAATGAATTTTTTTAAAAAAATTAACTAAAAATCTCCATCGATTACAATTTTACTTTAATTCGATTTCCAAAACTGAGATTAGTTTTTGTAATTTTTAGTTCGGTTTTATTGAGTTTCATATTTAGAATAAAACTATTTCTATTAAAAAAGCGGTAAATACGGATTAAAATTAGGGATTTTATTAGGCAGAAGCAAAGGCTTATTAGAGGGAAAATGGATTTATTTATTTTTAACTCCTTTATATGTATAAGTTAAGGAGGGAGCCTTTAAAGTTTTTAAACGCAGTTTTAAACTCAAAGCTTCGATTGCTATAAATTAACCTTTGAATAAAATATAGCATATTTTAAGATAGGATTTCTCTTTTAAAATATAGCATAGCTTAGGCCATGTTAAAAAAGAACAGTTGTTTGTGTCAGGTTCCCTTACATACCGTCCAGACTATCCATTATTATGTGTGCTCAAGAACAAAATGTTAGCAGAATTAGCGACGCACAATTGTTTATGTTCGATGACGGATGGCACGACAACTGTCAATACTGCCGTGATTTTAGACACTGTTGTGTAAACAATTGTTATAACAACGCTGTTTAAACAAAAACAAAACATCGACAACAACAGTCTTCACTAACACAGGGATGGCTAATCTAGACGGTCTGTTAAGGAATTATTGTATGAAAGAGAACTTGAAAGATTCCCCTTAACATGTTGCCAACTTTTAGGCAGAATAGTTTATATTTACTTTATTCGTATTTTTAGTTCACTTAACTCTCATTCAAAACATCTCAAATTGTGTTTAATTTTTTTAGTTTTATTTATGATTAAATTATATTTATTATACTTTGTAAATGTATAAAAAAGCACCAGTAACAAAAAATAATCAAATACTATTTTCAGTTTTATAATTTTTAGCTAAAAATTAATTATAATTATTAAATTAAAACAAAACCAACAAACAAAAGCAGTCGTATTCATTTAAAAAAAATTTTTTTTCAAAACAATATTTTAAGTTTTTTTTTTTAAAAATTTTTTTTTTAAATTTAACAATTTAAATTATTTGTTCTTGTTTGTTTTTTTCTGTTAAAATTTTAAAAAATTATTTTGTTTGTGTTAATTTAAGTTTTTTTTTAATTTATTTTTTTTTAATTTGTTTTTTAAATTTTAGTTAAAAAACGCCAGACTGATGAAAAGCTTTTTTTTAAAAAAATTTTAAAAGAAAAAGCTTTAAAGAAATAGTTTAAAAATATATTTAAAACAAATTTATAGAAAAATTTATAAATATAAAAAAAAACAAAAATTAGAAATTTATAAGACTGAAAATTTATATTAAAATTTAATTAAGTATTTTTAAAGAAAACGTGTGATATTTTTATTAAATTTTTTTAAAGAAATATATTGTTAAATAAATTTATAATTAATAAAAAAAAAAAAAAAAAAAAAATAAAAAATAAAGAGTGACTTACCAATTTGGAGCAATATCATCTAATTTAGCATGTTTCCAAAAATCTCTTAATTCTTCTAATAGAAATGACACGGGCATACCATGGATATTACCCGAGGCCGTTGTGGAGTGTAAATTAATATCAGCATGAGCATCAACCCAGACCAAAGATAAATTGGGAGTATGTTTTAAATGGCCAGCCACGGAACCTTAAGTTTTAAATTTGCTTGATTTTTTTTTTAATTTTTTTGTTTTATTTTTGAAAACCTACCAAAACCTACAGCATGATCACCACCCAAGCATAAGAATTGTTGATTTTCCTCTAAAATCTGTGGTATTTTGTCAATCAAAGCCTTATTGCAACTCATAAAGGAGCCATAATTTTTCATATTTTTATAATACGGTGTTTCGGGTTCACTTAAAGGATCATATTTCAAATTGCCATAGTCCTTTATCAATAAATTGCCTTTTTTCAAATAAAGTATTAAAAATTATTGAATAATTTTCATTTTATTTAGAGAAATCTTTAAAGAGAACACGTAAGTATTTTTTTTACCTCTTGATGTTTCTTTCAATATGTCTATTAATCCTTTTTCTCTTAAGAAATCCGGGGCCTGTTCAACACCTCCTTTGGTCTGCCCCTTGGAAAAGGGTACTCCTATTATGCCTAAGTTCGATTTCACTTCTTTTCCAGCCAGTTGGGAGGAAAAACTTCTAACACAATGTCTGAACATGTTTAAATAACTTTTTTAAATAAATAAACAGTTTCCCTTATTTTTTTTTTTTTTTAACAAATCAATAATTTATTTATTAAGTTGCGTCTTCTAAGCTAGAATATAAGTATTTAATAGAGGCCAGTACCGAAAAACTTTTAGCTGCACACGTGAAATTCGACTTCCGACAAAGCAAATATTTGCACTTCCTCTCAGAGCGCAAACAGTGCAGATTAGTATTTTTCGTTTCGCATACCAAAAACATTTTATTCAAGACTCAACCAAAAATTTTTAAATTTATAACTTTGAAGATTATTAATAGATTTTAATCTTGAATATATAACAGATTTGCCGTCGCAACATTCTGCACGTGATCGAATTAAATCAAAAGAGAAAAACACATTTGTAAGCAAAGTCGGGTAGCAACTTGTAGTTATTCGAAAGTTTTGCTTAGCCTTAAAGTGTATACCTCTTCGTTAATTGTATTCAGGGATGATAAATGATAAAACCAATATCGTACCAATGAACTTTTAAAATCGTACTTTTTCAGCCCCAATAGTACTAAATCTTTATTTATATTTTTTTTTTCATTTTATTTTTAAAAACAAAATTTTAATTCAACAAAAACAAAAGGTACTTAAAATTCATTTGTACATTAATTATACAGGAACATAATAATAGGGTGGGTAAAATTTTTTCGCGTCAAAATCACATCGCGATCCTTGTTTTTTAAGTCATTCCAAGAAACTTTGCCAAAAAAACCATAGGTCAAAAATTAATTACGAGATCCGGATTTTAAAAATATCTAGTTTTCCAAAATATTCAAGAATAGAGGCAAACAAATTTTATTTGATCTAGCCCGACCTGTATCATGCGGTTTTTAGGGTTGATAAATCCATTAATTTTTATTTTTGGTTGCCGCCAGAGATCGTTTTTATACACTTTTTAGAATTTATCGTCTTTTTTTTGTGGAAAATTTACGAATATTTCTCAAAATGCAATCTCGAATTTTAAACAAAAATAACAGCCTGTTCATGGATTTCGAACAATATTCGAATTTTGTTTTTGTTTTAAATGTAATTTTCTATGCGAACGATGACGTTCGATATAGTTAAACAGGCAGTAAATTTGTTAACCGCTCTAAAAATATGTGCATACGAACATCCTTGGACTAAATTTCCAAATTTAATGTGTTTAGAATTTTCAATATACATATACAGCAGAAACAGGAAAGGAGTAGAAAGTCCGAATATGATAAAGTTAAATTGAGCGCTTGTAAAATCTGCTTCAAAATAATTCGAAGTAAAATAATAATATAGTGGGCTCCCACTGTTCCAAAATTCTGTTGATTACTTCTTGACGTGACAACCATCTTGTTGACGAATATTTGAAAATATTATGAGTTCATTCCAAAATAATCTTGAATTGAGAGGAAGTTGTCTTTTCTACTAAAACTTTTGCAGAACTGGTTTCCTATATCTTTTAAAAACTTGTCAATATCATCAGAAAATGCACGCTTTTATGATGCCGCTGATACTAAATTTAGAAAGTGGCATAAGCAATCGTTCAATGAACAAGTGCAAAAATCTTGCAAAAGCGCAAATGCAAAATATCATAGCTGTTTTGTTAAATCCAGCAACAAAAAATAGAGTTTCCCTTAGATTTCATAAAAAAGCTACGACATTTTGCATTTTCGCAAGACTATTTGCACCAAACGCTTAACTCCGCGTATATTCATTGGACAGTAAATACGAGCTGCCATTTGATATCAATAATAAATATGTAGGTTCGAAAAATTTGGAAATAGTACCAAATGAGACACGGGGGTACCAGCGTACTTTTTAGTTTTGGATTATACCAAAAAAAGTACAATTGTACCAACTTGATCAACCCTGATTGTATTCTTTGATTTAAGGTTTATGCTCTGGCAGTTACCGTATTCTCTCTGCATCATATACAAATGGATTTCTTTTTTTTTTTGCAAAATATTTCTTAGTTTTAGCACTACTGAGTTATGTTTTATTTTTGCTCTGTTAAACTGATAAAGCCGAACTTAGATGATAACCTTTAAAATCAAATCTCTTGTTTCGTTTAAGCTCTCTCGTTTTGATTTTTATCACTATTAACGTTGAATTTTAAATTAAGAAAAAAAGACCATCCTCTAAAAAGAAATTAATCTTTTAAAAGGTTAAGAATTTCATTATCATTATCAATTTTATTTAAAAAGGCATGCGCATGGCGAATTAATTTCTTAACCCTTTCGCTGACATTAACGTATATAGACGTCAAAAAAAAGTTTTCTCGTGCGACATGACGTCCATTTGTGTCATAAAATGAAGCTTTACGAGTTAACATTTCCAATAACAACCTTGTTTATATCATGTGTAAATCTGTTGAACAAACTATTGTGTAAACATTGTTTTAGACTAAATTCGCTACCAGGGCCCTGTTTCTCAAAACTATATTTGAAAACAAAAATTGTAAAAATGTTGCTTTTTTAACGTATTTTACTTGTAGATTTGTAACTTGTAGTTTTGAGAAACAGGCCCCAAAAATGACGACTAATAAAAGTCGTTAAGAATTGAATTCGGGGTTTCCCATAAACTCATGACGTGAATCGCCGTCGTACTTATATGAGAATTCCTTACATTGCGTTTACATATGCCAGTACTAGCAAGACAGTACACTTTTCCAAATGTCTTGTCTACTGTCTAGCAAATTTGACAGTGATTTGACATTTGCTAACAGTAATCTAAAGTTTTGTTAGAAAAAGGGGAAAAAATTAAAATGTAAAAAAAATAAACATATCTTGCTTTGATTTTATGACGTCCAATTTTAGACGTAATTTTTTTTTTTTGGTAGCAATCGATGTAGAGAAAAAAGAGAAAGAGAAAACAGAAATCATGTCTATTTTTCTACCCCTCTTTCTTCTTTACACCGCTTGCTACCAAACAAAAAAATGACGTCCAAAATTGGACGTCATAAAATTCATCATGTAAATTGAGTGTTATATTTGTTCGCACAATATAGTTATTTTAAGCTTTAAATTTGTTTAGTTTCTACAAAATAAGTTTAGCTGGACTTGCGCTGCAACATTCACGTTTGACATATTTTAAAAAGTGAACTGTCTTAACTACTGTCTGGACGCCTACGTCACGAAAACAGTTAGTAGTGTTTTTCGCAACTTATATGTATTCTCTTACTGTCTTGCCAGTACTGTCAAATGTAAACGCTGTGTTACTAAGGTAAAAGTGTGTGTCTGGGAGAAGTCGCATAAAAATTAAGCAGTTCGCAAGCCCTGCTAATGTGGGTAGCGCTACTTTCGAATGCTTCGCATTCTGATTTAGTTAGATGTCAAATAGACACTCGTTAAGGATGCAATGGCAGCCTTGCTACGAGACTATTTTTACTCAAATATGGTGTTTTATTTTCTTAAAACTAAAAATTTTCTATAAAGCCTATGAACGTCAGGATCTGTTTTTTTCATCACATCTAAAACATGAGTAAATGCATGGACGTTCATAACAGTCAAAAACAAAACCTTATTTTTTACGTTATATAGTTCTTATTTATAATTTCTATCAGTTTGGTGATTTTAGAATTTTCCTACCTTGCCTTTTCATGCAGATACAGCAAGTGCCCCACAAGAAACCCTTATCAAAAGGGTCCGCGAAAGGGTTTACAGCCCTGCTGATAACTTTTTTTTTTTTTGCTTTATAATAGTTGGATGTCACAATTTTCTTTGTTTCTGATTTGTTTTGTTTCTGGTTTTGACATTGTACAATAATTTAGCAAAAACAAATTGCTTGTGTTTTTTTTTTTTTTTTTTTTGTAGGAGTTTGTAGGAGTAGTACCGAGATAACCTAATTTAAATTTCAAGTTTCAAAATTAATTATTTGAGGGTTGCCATCTAATTCAAAAGTACAACTAAGAATGGAAATTATTCACCTGTAAAGGCCCAAATACATTGATCAAAATACTCATCAAGCATTGTGGTAGTATTAGTGAAAATATGTTTGTATGTGTCACACCGACGATGCTGGATGGAAAATCAAATAATTTAGATATGACGGCGAATAATTCTTCAAGCACACGTACACGATGAATTCGCCGGCTGGACAAGCATTTGACAAGTGTATTTGGGCCTTTAAGCCATTAACCTAAACAACATCAATTACAAGTTTTAGAGAATCCGACAATCTTACTATTTAATTTTGTATATACCCAGGCAGAAATAACGACTATTCCAAATATTCAGATGTGCCGCCACAACCCTGTAAATACAAAATTTTGACTCTTTCAAAAATATTGTACCATCACAACACTGTAGATACAAAATTACAACCTTAGTTTTTTAATACTGTTTTCACAAAAACTCTACACCAGTACAACACCCTAAATACAAACAGATATACGACTTTAGTTTCGTAATGTCGTATTTACAATAAAACTAAGCCGCTACAATACTGTGGTCTGTCTAATCACTGCATACGAGCAAAATTTATCGCAATTTTTAATTTTGGTATCACTACACTCGATATAGAATGAAATTTATCGTAATTTGATATGAAAGCATTCGATCTCGAGTAACCAAAGATATGACGTCTCTCGAAATTTCATTAGATTCGTCAGTGTTTATCGTATGCAGAAAAATACGATAGTTTACTCAATACACCATTTTCTTCGATATCGAATGCGGTGGCTAGCTAGACCCCTGTATATCAAAGAACTGTATATACAAAAATATAGTCTTCATTTAGTAGTGCCGTATTAAAATTGAAACAAAAAATCTATTTAAGGCAAGAAAAAGTATACAAATTTACTGTTGATATCATTTTAATGTTGTGACTACGTCGTAAATTCGTGGATGCAATGTCGTAAATTAAAATTAACAGTATTGTGACAACACTAAAAACAAGAGTCGGATGACGCACATTTGGCTTTATCATTTTAATATTGGGAAAATACGAAAATCTGTTATCACTACTAAATGGATTTGTTTTCATGTTTTTATATGAAAAACTTTAAATGCGTTTTTCTCGATAACTATAAGAGCTAGAGCTTAAATAACGAAAATGTGTTATCACTACCAAAAATGGATTTTTTTCATGTTTTTAAATGAAAAACCTTTAATGCGTTTTATTCTATAACTAGAAGAGCTAGAGCTTAAATAACAAAAATCTGTTATCATTACTAAAAATGGATTTTTTCATGTTCTTATATGAAAAACTTTAAATGCGTTTTTCTCGATAACTAGAAGAGCTAGAGCTTAAATAACGAAGATCTGTTATCACTACCTCAAATGGATTTTTTTTTCATGTTTTTTATGAAAAACTTTAAATGCGTTTTTCTCGATAACTAGAAGAGCTAGAGCTAAAATTACGAAGATCTGTTATCACTACTAAAAATGGATTTTTTCATGTTTTTAAATGAAAAACCTTTAATGCTTTTTATTCTATAACTAGAAGAGCTAGAGCTTAAATAACAAAAATCTGTTATCACTACTAAAAATGGATTTTTTTATGTTTTTATATGAAAAACTTTAAATGCGTTTTTCTCGATAACTAAAAGAGCTAGAGCTTAAATAACGAAGATCTGTTATCACTACCTCAAATGGATTTTTTTCATGTTTTTTATGAAAAACTTTAAATGCGTTTTTCTCGATAACTAGAAGAGCTAGAGCTTAAATAACGAAGATCTGTTATCACTACCTCAAATGGATTTTTTTTTATGAAAAACTTTAAATGCGTTTTTCTCGATAACTAGAAGAGCTAGAGCTAAAATTACGAAGATCTGTTATCACTACTAAAAATGGATTTTTTCATGTTTTTAAATGAAAAACCTTTAATGCTTTTTATTCTATAACTAGAAGAGCTAGAGCTTAAATAACAAAAATCTGTTATCACTACTAAAAATGGATTTTTTTATGTTTTTATATGAAAAACTTTAAATGCGTTTTTCTCGATAACTAAAAGAGCTAGAGCTTAAATAACGAAGATCTGTTATCACTACCTCAAATGGATTTTTTTCATGTTTTTTATGAAAAACTTTAAATGCGTTTTTCTCGATAACTAGAAGAGCTAGAGCTTAAATAACGAAGATCTGTTATCACTACCTCAAATGGATTTTTTTTTATGAAAAACTTTAAATGCGTTTTTCTCGATAACTAGAAGAGCTAGAGCTAAAATTACGAAGATCTGTTATCACTACTAAAAATGGATTTTTTCATGTTTTTAAATGAAAAACCTTTAATGCTTTTTATTCTATAACTAGAAGAGCTAGAGCTTAAATAACAAAAATCTGTTATCACTACTAAAAATGGATTTTTTTATGTTTTTATATGAAAAACTTTAAATGCGTTTTTCTCGATAACTAGAAGAGCTAGAGCTTAAATAACGAAGATCTGTTATCACTACCTCAAATGGATTTTTTTCATGTTTTTTATGAAAAACTTTAAATGCGTTTTTCTCGATAACTAGAAGAGCTAGAGCTTAAATAACTAAGATCTGTTATCACTACCTCAAATGGATTTTTTTCATGTTTTTTATGAAAAACTTTAAATGCGTTTTTCTCGATAACTAGAAGAGCTAGAGCTAAAATTACGAAGATCTGTTATCACTACTAAAAATGGATTTTTTCATGTTTTTAAATGAAAAACCTTTAATGCTTTTTATTCTATAACTAGAAGAGCTAGAGCTTAAATAACAAAAATCTGTTATCACTACTAAAAATGGATTTTTTTTATGTTTTTATATGAAAAACTTTAAATGCGTTTTTCTCGATAACTAGAAGAGCTAGAGCTTAAATACGGAAGATCTGTTATCACTACTAAAAATTGATTTTTTCATGTTTTTATATGAAAAACTTTAAATGCGTATTTCTCGATAACTATAAGAGCTAGAGCTTAAATAACAAAAATCTGTTATCACTACTAAAAATTGATTTTTTCATGATTTTATATGAAAAACTTTAAATGCGTTTTTCTCGATAACTAGAAGAGCTAGAGCTTAAATAACGAAGATCTGTTATCACTACTAAAAATGGATTTTTTCATGTTTTTATATGAACAACTTTAAATGCGTATTTCTCGATAACTATAAGAGCTAGAGCGTAAATAACGGAAATCTGTTATCACTACCAAAAAGGATTTTTTTAATGTTTTTAAATGAAAAACCTTTAATGTGTTTTATTCTATAACTAGAAGAGCTAGAGCTTAAATAACAAAAATCTGTTATCACTACTAAAAATTGATTTTTTCATGATTTTATATGAAAAACTTTAAATGCGTTTTTCTCGATAACTAGAAGAGCTAGAACTTAAATAACAAAAATCTGTTATCACTTCTTAAATGCGTTTTTCTCGATAACTAGAAGAGCTAGAACTTAAATAACGAAGATCTGTTATCACTACCGAAAATGGGTTTTTTCATATTTGTATATGAAAAACTTTAAATGCGTTTTTCTCGATAACTAGAAGAGCTAGAGCTTAAATAACGAAGATCTGTTATCACTACCTCAAATGGATTTTTTTCATGTTTTTTTTATGAAAAACTTTAAATGCGTTTTTCTCGATAACTATAAGAGCTAGAGCTTAAATAACGAAGATTTGTTATCACTACCAAAAATGTATTCTATACCAAAAATTGATTTTATTGCTTATTATTGGTTTGACGTACCGATCATTTTTAAAACAATTGAGTTATTGAGTTATAAGTTTGAGTCTGAATTAAAAACCTATTCACGAAATTTTTTATGGTTTCTGCATTAATTTTGTTTCATACCAACTATTTTAAAGTTAATTGTTTTGCTCTACACGCCACTGTTTGGCTAAGGCTGTAAATTCCTCATACAAAAAAAAAAGTTAAGCGAAAGCAAAATAAAATGACAACAAGAAAATAAATTTTGCTCTTGCTTCGCTTTATTGCCTATTAAAGCAAAAGCATAATAAAATGCTTATAGCTCAACACACAGCAGTAAGTATGTATGTATATGTAGGTATGCAGCACAAAAAGCTGCTTTTTAAAAAAACTTTTGAAAAGTGGCGTATGCGGCACAATTTTCACTTTCAATAAAATACTATTAAAAGCAGTCGTAAAAACACAAACAAAATTTCTATCGGGTATATTTTCAAATAACTTCACGTAAACCTTCATTGTCGTTCTTCTATACTACGACGTTTTGAGATATGCTCCAAACCAAAATTGAGCCTTAAAATCTGTCAGACATAAAAGCCAAAACCTCGCCAATTTATGTCAAATCGAATTTAATGTTAAAATAGATAAAGCAGTTGTTCCTGATTTTTGACTACGCTGCGTGAACGATAAATTACCCTAAAAAATTAGTTTATTTTAGAAATCCTACTGATTTCAAGTTCCAAAACAGGATGCGATATATTTCTAAAATTTTAATATAAAACATTATATATTTGTTTATTAAAAATTAATACATACATTTATATATCAAAAACATATAAACAGTTTTTGTATTTATTTTAAAATCTTATACAGTAAATACAAATAAAGCTAATTAAAAAAAAACACCGGCATTCAAGAACAGTTTTATATTTGTTAAGTTAAAAAATTATCGAAATTTATTGAATTTGAGTTTATAAATGGAATATTTTTTTAATTTTATTTTATTAAAATTTGTTGTAGTTGTTTAAAGGTATTTTGTAGATTTGGTTAAAAATCAGCATAAAATTTTAAGAATTTTATTGTAAATCGTGGAATTTTTTAAAATTAACTGCCTGTTTTTAGAAAAAGAAAACAAATTTTCGTGTGAGAAGTTGTGTATATTTTGTTGTTTTCAATATAATTTCTCACACGAAATTTTGTTGTAATATTCAAAATACAGGCAGTAAGATTCTGTTTTAGATTTTATATTGCCTAAAGTTTTTGCTTGAATTCAATTTTTTTTTAGCAAAGTTTTGTTTTAAGGAAATGTTTATTGTATAATTATCTAGTAGAACTAAACCTTAATTATTTTAAAAAATTAATAAAATTAAAACCGAAGTACATATTGACCTTAATAGACATACAACCAGTTTTTGGGCAGAAATTAAAGTTTAAGGACAATTTAATAAAGTTTAATGATTAAATAAATTATATATAATTATAACAAAATTTGAAGTTTTTATTTTAAATCAACATGTTGTGTAAAATATCAGAGTGCCAAACGCAAAATTAGATGAGTTTATCAAATTTTGAAATGCTTTTATAAGTTTTAAACATTTAACTTTTAAATAAAACGAATTAAAACTATAAATTCGTTAAGTTTTCAAGCGAAACTCACTCACTTGTGTTCATTTTCTAACAACAGGCAGTTAATCATTGAAATTTTTTTTAAACTCCATACTGTAGTATCGCTGTCACAGAGAAGAGAAGTGTATACGGCCAATTTACGTAAACGTGTAGAAGCAAAAAAAATATGCTTCAAACACTCTCACAAATACTCGACGTCAGCTCATTATTGGTTTGGCGCATATGCCAAAAAGTCGTGGTGGAGAAAAACGACAATGCAGGTTTACCCGATAGAATTTTTTTGTATTTTCACCACTGCTTCTGGCATATGTTTTGAATAAAAATGTAAATTTTTGAATAGTATTTCATTGAAAGTGAAAATTATTGTTTTGTGCAGCATACGCCACTTTTCTTAATTTGTTTCTAAAAAGTAGCTTTTTGTGCTGCATGCGTATACTCTCTGCTGTGTATTGAGTTGTTGATGTTTTATTTCGTTAAAGCTTTTAATACTATTTTCTAACGGCAATGAAGCAAAGCAAGAGTGCAATATCTGTGACATTTTGACAAAACAACTTAAGTCAAATTTAAAAAGTTGAACAAATTTTGTAAATCATACGAATTTTCATTCAAAAACCATTTTGGTTTACGTTTTTAAAATTTTGTATAATAAACGAAATTTTTCTTTAATTTTGGTTTATTTTATTATTTGATAAAGATGATTTTTTCACCGAGGTTTTTTTTAAAAAAACTTTTTTGCTATCTTATCTCGACTTAAGATGTTTTGTCAAAATGTCACAGATATATTTTGTAAGTTTTTATGAGTTATTTGCAGCATTCGTCAAACATTGGCGTGTGAATCAAAACAATACTTAATTAACTTTAAAATTGTTGATATGGAGAAAAATTCAGAAAACATACAAAATTTCGTAAAACAGGTTTTGGATTTAGAAAGGGGATATTAAAAATATGTATACCCCATACTCAACTCAATTTTGTTTAAATGGTCTGTAGGTCAAACCAATAATAAGCTGACGACGAAGCAATGAGAGTGGTAACAAAAAAATACCCCATTTACATCGCAAATAATTTGCACGCCCAAGTAAACATCACAACTTATTGCAGACTGCACGAGATGATTTGCAAATACTAGTTGTATAAGCAAGCATTTTTTACTGTATTGAAAGAAACAAGTACTGTCTGAAGTGTTTTGCTTTGAATTATTGTATATACCCTCACAACACTAGTTAAATTGCGCGACGTACACTTCCGCATAGCAATTGTCACTGTCGTTGCACACAAACGTTTTGTAAACACACATTTGATTTTTGTTGTGTGTTTGGTTTTCAAATACATTTATACAGACCTTTACTGGCCAGTTATCAAAACGCATACCAAATTACAACTATATTTCTACAGTTTTAACAAAACTTAGAGGTGATTTTGTAAAACCTTTAAGAAAATGATCACATAGATAAATATTTTTCAAATGAAGTGAAGTGTTTTAGAAAATAACCCCCTTATAAACATAAAAAACCGAAAATAATTTCATGTTTACTTAAACTCGTTTTCATGTTACACAACATGTTGTTATCAATGTTTCTTAATATTTAATATTTACTGCCCCCGGCCCACGATGTCGACAAGAACATTTATTTCGTATATTTATATTGAAAACATAAACAAATTTTAGTTTTTTCATATTGTTTCCAATATAAATATGCGAAAAAAATGTTCTTGTCGACATTGTGGGTCTGGCAGTAAAATTTATAAAATTTTTTTTATTTTATTTCAAATTGTAAAATAAAAATCAGTGGAGCGTTTTAAAATTTTTACTTATTTAATAAATAAATATGTATGCTTTATGCTCTAATTGCAATCAAGATTGTTTTCAGTTTAAAATTTATAGTTATGGGAAATTCAAGTTTTTGTTAGGTTAGAAAAGCCTTTTAGGTTAGAAATTCAAAAATTTTATTTAATTTTAATAAAAGCTTTATAATTAATTACTGACTTTATAGGGAAAACTTTATACAATGTATTTTTTTTTTTTTTGGAATTTGAAAACTTTTATAGATTTTTACGGCTTTAGATTTATTTTTTATAAATAAGCGAGTTAATATTTGAAAGTTTTTTTTTTAGTATATTTTTTATGCATTTATCAAACTGAATTAAATTTGTTTAATAATGCTTTCTTTAATAGAAAAAAAAAAAACAAGTAAGAAAGTACATATAGTCGGTCAAGCTCGACCTTATGATTGCCTACACCAAAGTATTTAATTTAAAAGCTAATTTTCGAGAGTGTGCGCTATTAGGGACCCATGGGCAATGATGGATCCGCCAGAACAACATTACTTTGAGATAAAGATTCATGTTATAGTTTTTGTGTAGGTGTAGGTTAAGTTAATCTGAAAACAGATTTGTGCCGGCATTACCAAGCTTAGGTTTGCTTAAAATGTTGATATTTAATGAAATAATAAAAAAGGCACATGTCGCCGAAAAAATTCGAGTTTCAGATTACGTTAAACTAAGTTTAAACCTAATCCACATCTCAAAAGTCCGCCCTAAGTGATTTTGTCACGGCATAGTAGCTATCGTAAAAGTTTTTGTCGCCAATTTCTCTATCAATACCAACATTTATAAGGAAGTAAAGGCATTAAAAGCTATTTTCGGGAGTAGTGTTTGTATGGGAGCTATGGTCAAATATAAATTGATCCCAATAAAATTTGGTAAGATGATTTAAATTGCAATCTTAATATAATGGTATATGGGTACAAAGACCATATTCCGAAAATAAGCTTGAGTGGGGGCTATGTAAAATGACGGACATATTCTCACCATTTTCAATAGACTTGGTTGTTCTAATAATTAGATCCCATGTATCAAATTTCATCGAACTGTGCTTTGTACACAAAGTTTGCATGGACAGCCAGCATGACGGACGGACATCGTTAGTTTGACTCAGAAATTTAATCGATCGGTATATTTAAAGGCGGGGTTATGACCAAAATTTTATGATTAAACGCATAATACCCTCTCCACTATTGTGGTGTAGGTATAAAAAGATAAGTTTTTAGGTTATCAATTAAAAATTTGTAGCTTAATAATTGTTGTATTCATAAAAATATTTTTAATTTAACAAAAAAGGTTTACAAAACAAATTTTCTATGAAAAAAAAATTATTAATAAACGTTTGTTAAATTTAATAATCGTTTATTAATACGGGGGTAAATCTTTTTCAAACTTAAATTTTTAGGTTGGATTTTTTAAATTGGAATGTTCAAGTTAAAAATAGCTTTAAAATTACTTTAAGTTATATAAGCAATATATAATTGAAGATACATATTTGTATTACAATTATAAGAAATGTAAAGCTTACATTTTATTTGTAAAAAAAATAAAATTCGGAAGTTTAAAACTTCGTTTACAAAAGCAGCAACATTATCGTTAGTTCTTCTATCATATTTCTTCCTAAAGCACTTCATGTATTATTCTTTCATTTTTCGAACACAAAAGCAACTAAGGTTTTTTTTTTAAAGTTGAGTCTACAATTTTTACGCAATTACAAATCAAGTTTATAATAATTTTATTTAGTTTTGAATGAAAATGTTAACAAAATATTTTAAAAAATCTATATATAAATCGGCAAAGGCAAAACTGTTAAGAACACTTTCCTCCTCATTTTTCATTTGAAAGATATTTACTTACAATATATATTTTATTAGAATCTGTTCAATATTTTCGGAGTAATAATCGTTCAAGCTTGCTACTAACACGTATGTAAATACAAAATTTGTTTTCAATTATCAAATAATAAAAAAATAGGGTGTTCGAATATTCGACATTTCTTAGAAACCGGATTTCGAATATTTCGACTATATAAATACGGGAAATTAAAATTCTTTCTTTAAGGAACAATTTTGATTTTAATTGAACTGTTAATTTTTGATATTCTTTAACTAGGCTTATTTTCACTGAGTTCCTTCCCTTTTACAACTTGGAATTTTTTATTAAAATTTATTGATAATTTTTCTTGGCTGAGCTGGGATTTGAACCCGGGTTGGTCTTTACATGTTTCAAGAATCACCACATTCTATCGTCGGAAGATCTTTGAGTTCTACCCACTGCACCACTGCGGTGCCCGTTAGCCAACAGTCAAACATCAATCTTTAACCAGTAGTACTGGTGGTTCGAAATTTGCTGTTAGTATCACTTAAATTTCAAATTACATGTTGCCTCCTTTCCTCTGGTTTTTTCGTATTCTTTCTGTCAAGACTTTGTCTTTCTTATTCTTTCTTTTATTTTTCCGTGCTGCATGTGATAATTATTTAATTTTCTATAATTTTTAACTTAGAAACATAATATTATAGGTGCAGGGTCCTAAGTGAATTATAAACCTATAAGATGAGAAATGTTGGTACTTTTTGTTTTTCACCTGGTACTTTTTGAATTTTTGTTAATATTCGACGCATGAAGATAAAATTATACATAAAACTGGGTGAATAAGAACGTTTATGCGAAGCTTTTTGGTACTTTTTCGTTCAACATCTGGTACTTTGATTAATTTTCGTTTATATTAGACATATAAAAATAAAATTAAATATGCATTGTCCTGAATGGATGACAATCTATAAAGGAGATTTGTTTGATACTTTTTGTTTTTAAATTGATATTCTCTGAAATTTATTATATTGAACTAACAAATTAAATTAACTCACGTGGAAGATAAAATATGAACTGGAGGCTGGTCCCTCGCCAAATCGATCCACTAAGACCGAAAAAATAAATACTCGCAACATGCTATTCATATATACTTAGACGCACTTTGTTTCTGCATATGAAGATACAAATTTATGGTCGAATTTTGACCATTATGCGCGCACTAGTAAAAATAAATACGTACTATTGTTGTGGGCAAAATTTGCAAACGTCTCTTAGGGCCATTATTATAACTTGGCGTTAGCTGTTATCCGGCAGTTAACAGACGCTTTTTGACAGATAAAACATTATTATCTGTCAATTTAATCTTAACTTTAGCCAACTTCAAGTTGTAATAATGGCCCTTAATTGAATATGTGTGTAGTTGCGAAAAAAAAAAATGTTGCTTTATTGTGAACAGCAAGTGAAAAGGTTGCTGCAATTGTGAGCGAAGCTTTAAGGTTAAAAATTTGAATTTTTTAAAGATAAAATTTTTAGGTTAGAAATTTTAAAAATAAAATCTTTATGCTTAAAAATTTATTATATTGAACTAACAAATTAAATTAACTCACGTGGAAGATAAAATATGAACTGGAGGCTGGTCCCTCGCCAAATCGATCCACTAAGACCGAAAAAATAAGTACTCGCAACATGCTATTCATATATACTTAGACGCACTTTGTTTCTGCATATGAAGATACAAATTTATGGTCGAATTTTGACCATTAGGTGCGCACTAGTAAAAATTACTACGTACTATTGTTGTGGGCAAAATTTGCAAACGTCTCTTAATTGAATATGTGTGTAGTTGCGAAAAAAAACTGTTGCTTTATTGTGAACAGCAAGTGAAAAGGTTGCTGCAATTGTGAACGAAGCTTTAAGGTTAAAAATTTTAATTTTTTAAAGATAAAATTTTTTAGGTTAGAAATTTTAAAAATAAAATTTGTATGCTTAAAATATCGTCGGCTTAGAGTGTAAACCATTTTTTAAGTAAATTGAGATTTTAATGCCGTATAGTAGAGAAAGATATGCCTCGTCGACCAGCATGTAGTTTTCCTTCAATTTGAGTCCTGAAGTGTGCCAAATCAGCAATACTTTTGGTTTTCCTCTCAAGCAGCAATTAGGAAAAATAAAAAGTTTTTTGTATCTTCTGTAAAATTTGTTAAAAGGGAGTTAGCAGGTTTACACTCTAAGCCGACGATATGTAAGACAACTTTAGAAATATTAAAGGTATGTTCAGACTTAGCAAATATTTGACGAAATAATAAAAAAAAAAAAAAAAAAAAAAAAACGTGACCAGAAAATTGATTAAGTTTTAGCTTTATTTTTAACAATTTCTATTAGTTTACTTAACTTTATTTGTAAGAAAAAAATTGTACAATATTTGTAATTTAGAAACTGTTCATTGATTTTTGATATAGCCAAACGTTTTGCAAAAGCAAAAGCATATATTTTTTAATGAAAAACTAGTGGTTTCGTGTAGGAAGTCAAATATTTAATAGGTGTGAACATAGCTTTAGTTGCATTGCGAGAAAAATTGAACCAAGATTTTTTTTTATTAAAAATTTTTTAAGTTAATTATGAAAATTTATAAAATTCGTTTTTTAATTGCTCAGTTTTTATCATTTATTTTGTTTTAATTAAAAAACAGTATAAATATTTGAAATAAAAGAAATTTATCTACAAGATTACTTTTTTTTTTTAAACATTTTGGAATGAACTATTTAAAAATTAGGAATGTCCATACTTTTTTATATTTCAAACAAACACTTTTTTAAAAAATTATTAAGTTGGACTTGTTTTTTAATAAAAAAAAATTAAGTAAATAAACAAAATGTATAAAGAAAATAGTTTTTTAAGTGTCTTTTTATATGCCGTCTTAACGAGCCATAAATTTACTAAAACTAACACTAAAATCGTGTTAGGCAATCTGTCTTACATCATTTCATGTCTCTTAAAACAAAATTCAGAAATTTCTTAATAAATAATTTAGGTTCGCTATAAAGGTTAATTGGGAATGATTTTTTATATGTCTGTAATTTGTTTCGCTTTAAATAAGTGTTAACTTTTTGTATTTTAAGCTTTGTAATGATTTATGTCTTGGCGTTTCTTGTTTATCTCAAAATATTATATTAAGCAATATATTGCTTTTAATTGTTTTATATTATGAAGTGCAAAAAAATAATTTAATTATATTTCAAACCTTTTTCTTGTTTCATTAACGTTAACTTTTGGCTTATGTTATAGATTTTATAAATATCTTTAAAATATTGCATATAAATAGTTTTTTAAATATTTTTTTAAGTAAAATTTATAATAAAAATTATTTATTTTCTTTTATAAGTGATGTTTCGAAATTTGGAAAAAAAATTCGTCCTGGCCGAATATAATTACAACTCAATACTATTTGCTTTATGCTTTTGATATTTAAAATATTGGCTGCTGCTTTTAAAGGTGTATGTTTAAAAAAATATATTGTTTTCTTAAATCCAAATAGTACTGAGCTGTTAATTTGAGCAGATCACAGTTACATTTTGTTTGGGGTTTTAATGTCTTTTATCTAACATTATTATTTCTTCACCGCTTTCGTCATTTTCCTCCTCCTCCTCATCCTCATCCATATCATGACGTTGTATGCCATCCTCTCCCTCATCATCGGAGTTTATAATATGTTTTAAGTCATCTTCATCATCTTCATCGAAGTAGGGCTTTATAGTCATACCCTCTGTTTGAGAAATAATACAAAATAAAATACAAGGAAAACTTAGTAACAAAGCAAATATTTGAAAGAAAAAAATCTTTCCTAATTACTTTAAAGAATATGTTAAAAGTAAGCTGTTTTAAAAATGCGTTAACTTTTCTCTTACATTTAATCAAAAATTATGCAAGAAAACTTGTAAAAAAACTTAATCATTCTTAATAATCATGCACTCAAACAATCCATGCTACATTTTACAAAAGAAACTTTTGTAGCTACTTTTTTGTACTATTTACAGAAGTTTCGTATATAATTTGAGCAAAAGTTTACTCAAACCGTTTTTAATTTTACGAAAGTAACCGAATTCTTTCGTAGTCCTATTTTACAAAATACCGCATATGTGCTGTTTTATTTAACGAAACTAAAGATATAGAATCTAGGAATTTATTTCTCATGGTGAGTAACATTTATTATATAAATTTTTATGTTATTTAAATGTGTATTCAAAGTCAAATTACAATCCTCAAAAGCAAGGCGAATTCATTTTTCAGGTGGCGTTGAAAGCACAGCTGTGCTACTTTTTTTTTTTAATTAGAGAGAGGAATGTCAAAAGTTACTTGTGTTTTTGACTTATCGGCCAACGAAAGCAGCAACAAAATACATTGTTGTGTTTTTGGTGTTGTTAATTGTTGTAGTATCGACACTACCGTTTACATGAATTCGCCTTGCTCAAAAGCTTTTATACTTTAATAGTCGTCCTTCAATATTTTAAAGAAAATTAGGCAATTCACAAAGTGTTCTTTTGTTTGTGACATTCATTATTTATGTACAACTATTTGTCTATGTGGTTGTTGTTATGTTTTAGCACTTGTGCTTTTTCGCAAGGGTGCAAGTTGTGACGTGAATTACCTTATAATGGGCCATGTCACAGAGTACAATTCCGTTCGGAATTGAAGAAAACATATTTGTTTGTTGATGGAAAGTGTATTTTGATAGTTTTATGGCCTTTCAGATACAGACAACTCGCATACCGTTCATGAAAACAAAAATGGTTTCATTCCGAAATATTTTTTCGTCATTTTCTGAAGCACCAAAATACGGAATGAATTCCGTTTCCGAACGGAATTGTACTCTGTGACATGGCTGAATATTGTTGTTGCCAAAATTTGCAAGCGGTTCTTAATTAAAAATGGTGCCTATTATGAACTAAATTCGATTTTCGACACCAGTCGAATTAGCTGTTCGAACGAATTTTCATTTGGTAGTATGGCGCGCATTTGATAAAAATGTATTATTGTGAATTTGTTAATTCACAGTAATAAATTTTTTTTTACAAATTTAAAAAATAAAATTAAATTTAAACGTGACCACGGCGGAATTATGGTTGTTTTTAAATAATTTAGCTTCTTACATGCTTTTTACATGCTAAACTTTGTTGCACATCATTTGGTCAAAAAAGAATTTCGTTCCATAAGGAATATGAGCGTTTCCAATTGCTGTTGAGGACGTTGGACTTGCATAAAATAAACAAAACTGATCAAGAATATTGTATTTGGTATACGAACACAAACAAATTTACAAATACACCAATACCCCGGGTTACGTCGCTTCGGTTAGCGTCTTTTTAAAATTTCTGTGATTTCGAAGCTGCGTCGTTTTTGTTTCACTTTGCGTCGCATGGCTTTAAGGTTGTGTCGTTTTTGTTTCACTTTGCTTCGCATGGCTTCGAAGTTGCATCGCTAGTTCTTCGATTTGCGTCGGTATTATGCAAATTTTTGTAGAAAGTTTAAACAGAAAAAGTGGATTTCCCGTTGAAGTCTAATGCAAATATGTATGTGAAGGTTGTCTGCTGATTGCAACTGGTTTGAAATTACATTTCCTGAAGTAAAGTTAAATTTAAATATTTTGCAGCAGAGTCAAAAAAAGCAAATATGCTTAGAACAAAAACTGGGCATTTTGACGCGTTCTAAATCAGGGGAAAAGGTTGAATTTGAAAAAGTTGATATTGAAAGAAACCTTGAACAAGCCCCATCTTCTTAATTTACACGGATAAAATTAAGATATTTGTTAAAACAAGAACATCGTTACACCATAAACAGGTTACAAAAATGAGAAAAAATGGAGCCACTTCTTACAATTTGGATTGAAGATAAAAATCAGCGATGAATGCCCTTAAAACAAAAGATTATTCAAAAGAAAGCTTTAACTTTATTTGAAGATCTAAAATAAAATTATCCGTTATAAAGTCTATCAAATCAAAATTTATTTTTTCAGCTCAAATTATGAATCTCGGCACCAATTAAACAAAAATCAAAACAAATGTATGGAAAATCCTGCTTCGGTTTGCGTCGAGTTTTCCGGTCCCAATTAGCGACGCAAGTCGGGATATTGGTGTAGTTACATTTTCAACAAGTTTTTTACATTTATTGCACCGTCGAAATTTTCGAAAGTGCTGCCAACTCATAATACCAAATTAACATTCGATAGTCGCTGTTCGATAGCCAGCGAAAATCGTTTATCGAATGTAACTCATAATAGGAGCCAATGTGTGTGGTTGCGAAAAACCATTGTGTACGAAGCTTTAATGAATAATTTATTTTAATAACTATCTGATTAAAAAACACATTTACAAATTTAAGAAATTTTTTTGATTTAATTTTTGCATCATTATTTAATACAAAGTTAATTTAATAATTTTTCGCAGAATAATCAAAATAATTTTCTAAGAATACTAAATATTATACTAAATTAACGAAAACATAAATTTTTTTTTTTAATTTTGTTTTTTTCTTTTTACCCACTTACAACTACAATTCGAGTCGGAAAGAACCCAACCAATTGTAGGGGGATGTAAGAAAAGATAAACTCACTGTTTGTTGTTGGTGTTTTGTTTAAGCTTTGATATTGTTACAAGTAAGACTTTGAGTGTTTAAAATTCTTATTCGCTTTAGGGTTTTATTTGTATAATATTTTTAGCTTTTCTAAAATCTTTAGAAAAGGTTTCCTGATGATCTGGCCTAAGCAACCAGTGAAATGCGCATAGAAGCTAGCTTTTCCTCAACAATAAATTTCAGTGTATTTATCAAATATGAAAAATTGGGAATTTAGCACGTCATACAAAAATCTTAATAATTTGTATACAATTTACAAAAATATTTCGTAAAAAATTATAAAAAGTGATTTTGTATTTTACTAAAGAATTTCGTATTTTCGTACATTGTACGCAAGAATTTCGTGGTGCGAAATTACAAGCGATTTCGTATATAATGGATTTTTTGAGTTTGTTTATTAAATACAAATAACAGTGTACACTAAACAGATGAGTGCATTCGCCCAGCTGATTTATGCATATCGACTTAGTTACTTTAAAATTTGTAAAATTTTCATACAAAATAAATTAACAGCAGGAATAACTCTCTCGTATGCATTCTGCACCTTATGATTGTGCCTTGTACAAATGGTATAAACATTTTTAACTCACTTTTAATTGGAGATCTAAACAATTCCGTTTCACCATCATCACCATCATCCTCAAACAAATCCTTACCCTTTTGAGGTAACAAAGAGAAATTGTAATACGGCTTATCTGCTCTATGGCGTCGCGCCATTACGAATTGAGCACATAATATACATATCACAACTCCAGTAATTATCACCAAACTGGCCAAAACAATGAAAACAAAACGTGGCATTCCCATTATATGTTCATTGCGATTTAAACGGAATACCACATTTTTCACTTCTTTTGAATGTACGTCCACATTTATCAATCTTGTGGTTTCCAAATAACGGGGAGCCTCAACTTTAATGGTAACCTCTCCGGTGGGTGCATTTCTCAAAACATAATAGCCCATACTATCGGTAAAATTGCGTATATATTGTTTGACAATGGGCTTAGCTATTGAAACTTTGGCATGTTGTATGGGATGATTAGACCAATCCAAAATAAATCCACTTATAGTGGCAGTATTTTCTGGCATTAAACTGCCTATATGGCCCAAAGCTTTTACCTCACTGCGTCCCGTAACCAAAGTAAAGGGAGCCAATTTAATTATGCCCAAATCAGTTATTTTACCCTCCTTAACTTCGAGTTTAGTAACATGAGACTCAAAATTGGGGGCGCCCACTTCAAGAGCATATAAACCTTCAGGCAGTATCAGTTTGAATCTGGCTTGATTTCTTGTAACATTGTATACCGGATTGTGATCGACTAAACGTATAAAAGCTTCTCTTATAGGTTGATTCTCCTGATTGTGTACAAAGCCCCGGGCACCGGTATCCACTAAATGAAGGAAATTCTTAAATTTCTCTATATTCTTACGCCATATGGAAGCAATATCGGTTTGAGCAGGCATGCTGCAACATGATAGGCCCAAAGTAAACATGGGTATATTATACATTTTATAAAATAGATTCGTTAAACGTTCGGTAATATCGTGTCTTAAGGTACGTGTGGAGGTAGTTGAGCATTGTAGAGGTGAGAAACTAAATTCAGTTTTTTCTATATTTCGGGCGAATTTTTCGTTAATTTGTTCACCTTTGGGGTAACTGCAGTGAAAAAACAAACAACAAATTATTATTTTTAATTTATTAGTATTAAGAAGAAAGTTTTCACCTTAACTCTGAAGATCCTGAGGTAAATGTTAGCATTAAATCAAATCTTTGATTATCCAAAAATTGTATTAACAAATCTCTGCGCTTTTCCGATTCCGGACTTAAAATACGTTCACCCAATTCATTGCCTATAATCGGATCGCATACAGAATTGCTAAAAAAAGAGAATACAAAGTGTTTTGATTTCAATTAATAAAAATGGTTTAAAACAAAATTAAACTTACTTTTTATTGTATATTTCGAAAACACTATCAAAATTTTCGGTAACTGGCAAAAAATATAAAATACTGTTTTGTAATAATTTCAAAACTAAAGGTTCTCTTAATTTGAAGCCTTCTATAATATGACGTACTAGATTTAAAGAGATTTCACGTCCTAAAGGTGAAGCTGAGTCGAAAAAGGAGCTTAATATCAAAATTTTATATTTATTTTCCTCAGGAGCGCCAATCTGTAAAAAAAAATTTGAACAGTTTTTTGGTTAAGAAGTTTCCTTAGATTTTTGTTTTAATAATTACTAGGGATTAGATTTTCATGCACTAAAAAATCGAAAATATGCGCATAAAATATGCACTTAAAACTCCAAAATATGCGTTAAAAAAATAAAAAATATGCACTAAATTTTGAACATTTTCTTTAAAAAGGTGTTTTTTTAATTTTTTTAATACAAACAACAAAATAAAAATAAAAAGTTCAACGTGTGTGAAGATAAATATGAAAAGTTAAATATGTTTTTAAAAAATATCGCATGCGATAAAAAATATTTAAAAAAAATATCGCATGCGTATTATAAAGAAAATACGACTATTTATACGAAATTTTACAGTTTTTATGAAAAATTAATAATTTTTATTTAATATTTAAAACTAATTAGATATTTATTTAGTCTTTTTATATTAAAATTTATGATTTTTGAAAAAATACGACTTAGAGTGAAATTCTCTTGAAAGTGCTGTGTGAGGGATATGGCCACTGTGTCCAAACCCTTCGATCTCAGGGAATCAAACCTAATGGAAAATGAAGACTATGGACAAGGCTACCATAATCTAAATTGATCATAGCTGCAGTATGTAGAGTTCCGCAATTAAATTTGTTACTTTCAACAAAATGCCGCAACATGTTTGCGTCACACAGCACTTTCTAGAGAATTTCACTCTAAGTCAAATTTTCAAAAATGTATAAAAATTTTCACAAATACAATTTGGATAAAATGCTTATAGGTTATTGTAGCCCTGTCCATAGTCTTCATTTTCCATTAGGTTTGATTCCCTGAGATCGAAGGGTTTGGACACAGTGGCCATATTCCTCACACAGCACTTTCAAGAGAATTTCACTCTAAGTCAAATTTTCAAAAATGTATAAAAATTTTCACAAATACAATTTGGATAAAGTGCTTATAGGTTATTGTAGCCCCTGTCCATAGTCTTCATTTTCCATTAGGTTTGATTCCCTGAGATCGAAGGGTTTGGACACAGTGGCCATATCCCTCACACAGCACTTTCATGAGAATTTCACTCTAAGTCGTATTTTTTCAAAAATCATAAATTTTAATATAAAAAGACTAAATAAATATCTAATTAGTTTTAAATATTAAATAAAAATTATTAATTTTTCATAAAAACTGTAAAATTTCGTATAAATAGTCGTATTTTCTTTATAATACGCATGCGATATTTTTTTAAATATTTTTTATCGCATGCGATATTTTTTAAAAACATATTTAACTTTTCATATTTATCTTCACACACGTAAAAGTTCAGTCTTATATTTTTTAAAACTTAGGGTAAATAACTAATTTAAGTTTTTGTTCGCATAAACAAATAAATACTTTTTTATATTATCAAAAGAAAGCCTTTGTCTGTTCTGCCGCAAAATTTTTTGGAAAATTAGCTTCCAACGCTAACCGAAGTTATAGGCGCATACTTGAAGGAGATGTCAATTCATTTGGAGAATATTAATTTTCTAATTCAAATCCCACATTAGATTCCAGATCAAAAATTGTTGAAATTTGATTGATTTTTCGAAATCCTTAATTTTTTTGCAAAACATTTGGATTTTTATTTAATTGGTCGGGATATTCTTCCTTACACATTGTTAATTTTACTTTCTGCATATCAGTTAATTGGACTTGAGTTGTCTTAAGTGAACAATATTCATCAAATTTAGTTATTGTACCACCAATATATCCATAGTTGGAAAATACAACTGCTATTTGACTTTTAATGTTATTTAAATTTATTATTTCTTTTACATTTTTAATTGCAAAAGCCCCGGTAGCAACAAGTTCTACAATAACATTTTTAAATTGCTAGTATTCTACAGCATCTAGCCAGGTTAATACTGACTGCGGTGGTAAGGGTTCCAAAGGATACATTTAATTAAAAATTGCAAATCGTAAAGGAGCCTTTGAAATATATTTTTCACGTATGAAACCAATACATCAATACTATCGAATTGGCTTCTAATTTCCTCAGAACCACCCATATGCCAAGCAAGTAACATGTGATCCGTTTTGGATAAAATATTTTTAACTCATTGGCAGCCTTAAACATGTAAGGTGCTGCATCGGTTAAAAATAGAGGGATCTTCTGTCTAAATTTTGAATATATGTTTCCAAAAAAAAAAATATTTATTGATCTTAAATTTTTTTTGGAAGGCCTTTTTGTGTATTTAGAAATTTTTTTTATAAATTTATGTTATAATATGGAAATTTAAAAAATATATCACTCAAAAATGTTAAAGTATGCATTTAAAACCAAAATATGCAAAAATATGCATTTTCACAAAAATATGCAACAATATGCAAAAACAAATCGATGCCATTTTAACGCAAATTTAATGATTCGGAAAGATAATTGATCAACATCGATCTTAGACTATCGACAAAAAACATGCATTTGCATGGAAATCGCATCCCTAATAATTACGTATTGAAATTATTTGAATTTTAAAAAAAAAACTCATTTATTTTTCCGTAATTAAACAGAATGTTAATAAAAAATTTAAGGACTTTTTATTTACAATTCTGAAAATTAGTCTTGAGAAATTTTATCTAAAGAAAGATTTTAAGTTTAAATTCAGTTTTAATTCCCCTTTTTCAATAATATTATGAATGTATTTAATTTTAGGCTCCAGGTCCTTTTTTTAAATGAAAAATATTTACTTAATTATTATCACGATATTTCGCTAACCTTTGGTTAGCATCTTCAGGAAAAATTAACAATATTATTTTTTTTATTATTTGTGTTATTAATAATATTGGGGAATTAAGCACGAATAACAAAATCTTTTGAAATTAAAATTTTGTATTCCCAAAAATTGAAATTACTTTTTGATAATTGGGGCTTAAAATTAAAAACATTCGAAAGATTTTAAAAACCAAAATTAAAAAACTTTTGAACAAAAACATTTTCATTTTTAATTTGTAAATTAACAAGTATAACTTTCATTTTTAATATTCCAAATATAACAAAATCTTCGATAATTTTGTATTCTAAATAGTTAAAGTTAAACTTACATCTGATGTCAATTTAATGGAATTGTAATAAAAACCAAATTCCGATTCGGCATATCCAAATGTAGCTATTTGACCATTGCGGGCTTCAAACTCCGCCAAAGTAGATCTCAACTCCGAGTTTGTGTGATAACGAGTGTGAACAACATTTTGAATAATACGATAATCATTAGCCGAAGCCCAATGTTGAGGATCATCACGCATTAAAGTAATATCCAAACGCATAGAATGTTTAACTGAATCAATTTCCACTTCTTCACGTTGGGGGGTATATCTAAAAAATAAAATGAAAATATATATTTTATTTCAAAATATTAAGCAAGAATATGATTTAAAATCTTACCCATCAGCCAAAATTGTAACATTATGTCTACCCGGCAAAGCCAATTTCCAGTAATCACCATAAGTAGCCGAATAGGCAGCATGTTTAGCTCCATCTAATGTTATGGCTGCTCCAGGTACAGGGGTACCAATGGAGCTACGCACAAAACCATGTATTCCATTATGCACTTGTTCTATAAACAACAGCAACGATTCTCGATTATCTTGCCAATACTTGGGCAATTCAGAGGCCATGGGAAATTTATCACAACCCAATTCCAAAGTTAGTTCCATTACACCAGCCTTAACATAATTCCAATCTTGCATGCCTCCTGTAACACTATACCACTGGGCACCATTTGTTATGCCCTCAGGGAAGATTTCATTCTTGAATAGAGGACAAGAAACGCCCAAATGCATAGACGGGTGAGCTTTTGCATATACTTTGGCCAAATGCTTGAATAACTCATTGTCTTCGGTGGGATTCAATTTTCTACCCACAGTGGACATTCGCAAGCGCAACATGGGATTATTAAAATCATTTTCATTATCATCATATGGATAATTTGCCACCAAGGAGCCACCATGCAAATTTGCCGATAACACAAAAGGTATAGACAAAGTCCAATTCATTAAAGCTAATACCTCGGGTTCGGTTACTTTATTGTTCTTATCGGTGCCATATTGATCTGGGAAATTTCGATTTAAATCCACATTATGAGCATTGTGACGACCAAAACCACCTGACTTATCTCCTTCCTTAGATATTTCATAGCCATCGGGATTCATGGAATATAAAAAGTGCATACGCGTATTATTTACCATCTTCGTGATGCGTTCATCAAACGCGTAACGTTCGCAAATGTATTTGGTTAAAAGTAATAGCAATTCCTTGCCCACCACTTCATTGCCATGCATATTGGCTACATATTTGAATTCAGGTACACTGGGTACATGTTGCCCAGGCGTAACGAAAATTTCCATTACCCATAAGTCACGATTTTGTACAGATTTGCCTATGGAGTATAGTCTGGTTATGGACGGATAAGAATCGGCAATGTCGCGTAGATATCTGTGTAAAAGAGTGTTAAAGGTTGGTAAAAAAAAAAATTCAAAGCATCAAAACCTAATTTAGTGTAAAATTTAAGGTAATGTCGATTTATACTTTTGTTTAACGTAAAAAAAAAATTTTCGTACACTTGCCCAAAAATTGTCTTCGACGATCTTTTTACACACGATTTTGTATAGTTTATTTTTGGACCTCAGCAATTCCGCATAGATATCGGAGCAAAGTGAGGATTTAAAAATACTCAGTATCCATTTTAGAAGGTGCATAGGCACCTTTTTAATTTTTAAGATTTGAGGCTTTTATTTGGCTTATATAGTCTAGGCAAAAAATACTTGGTACCATTTTAAAGAGAATATAATTTAAGGTTACATCGGGTTTTACAGTTTAAAGAAAGTAAGAAAAGATAAACTCACTGTTTATTGTTGGTGTTTTGTTTGAGCTTTGATATTGTTACAAGTAAGACTTAAGAGTGTTTATAATTCTTATTCGCTTTATGGTTTTATTTGTTTAATATTTTTGGCTTTTCTAAAATCTTCGGAAAAGGTTTCCTGATGAGCTGGCCTAAGCAACCAGTGAAATGCGCATAGAAGCTAGCTTTCCCTCAATAATAAAATTCAGTGTATTTATCAAATATGAAAAATTGGGAATTTAGCACGTCATACAAAAATCTTAATAATAAATTTTGTATTCCCGTAAATAACTTTGATAATACACTTGCATGTGCCCGTTCAGAAAACTGAATTGCCAAATTGGTTTTTTTTTTTGTTGTTTTCTTGCGAAGACAGATCATCATCGCATAGAAGCTAGCTTTCCCTTAACAATTAATTTCAGTGTATTTATCAAATATGAAAAATTGGGAATTTAAATTTAGCACGTCATACAAAAATCTTAATAAAAAATTCAGTGTTATTATCAAATATGAAAAATTGGGAATTTAGCACGTCATACAAAAATCTTAATAACAAATTCAGTGTAATTATCAAATATGAAAAATTGGGAATTTAGCACGTCATACGAAAATCGTATTATTTTTAATTAATAAATATTAATAAACTTTGTATTCCCGAAAATAACTTTGATAAGTCTGAACCCTTTTTTGCAGTATTTTCCATCACATTTTTTACTAGTTCTAACAGAATACAATGCATTAGTAGGGGTCATCCGCTGAGTGCTGGTCCTTTAGTAATTTTTTCGTTAAAGAACTTTTTTAGACTTTCGTGATAAAAGATCGTTAATTACACAAATATATAAAAGAATTTTAATAATTTTTTCTTAAGTAAATTTTAATTTCTGTTTTTGGTACTTTTTTAATTAGTTTTTTTTAAATGGTACCTTTTGATAATATAACCTTTTGATCTATAACAAATGTATAAAAGATGTTTTACAATTTTTTGGAATATTTTTATAAAGATTATTGAAGTTCTTAAGTTTTTCTTTTTGCTTAAGCAAATAATTTTTTAATAAAACTAGGGGTTACGTGTAGGACGTCAAGTATTTATTAAGTGTGAACATAGCTTATGTTTCATTTTTTAAATTCTTCATTTAATGAAGATATTAAAGATTTTTTGAAATATTTTTAAACGCATTTAAATATTTGTGAAGGCATTACTTAAAATCTTTTTTATTTAGGTTATATTTTGGCGTTTTCGAAATTCCTAAGAAAGATTTAGTTTTGGTACTTTTAAAGACTTTGGTAGAGTTTATGTAAACATTTTTTGAAGTTCTTTCTTTAGAAGATAGTTTTTTCTTGTGGAAAATGAGTTCGGCTCGTGAAAACTGCTGTTGTCAATAATTTGTTTTTGTTCAAACAACATTGTCCAAGCATTTGTTCACACAACGATATCCAACATCAATAGCAGTATTGCCTTCTACATGAATAAAAGCAATATTGATCGGTATTGTTGCTTTTTTATATAGGCTTGTACAGCATACTGTACGTGATACATTATTCTTCCAACGTTTTGTTTCTGTGCACAAAAAGCAATGGCTCGTCAAGATGGGATGTACTAAGTTAAACTTACTGAAAAGTTTTTTTTTTTTTTTTTGTAAATTTCTACTTTACTACATTTTAAGATTTTCGTCCTTTTTTAGAAAACTCTTTTTTTTACATACACAAAGAGTAATTTCTTTATCTTTACTTATAAAGGGACATTTCAATTCTCTACAAAGTACTTTTATTGTTCTATTTATCTACTTTCATCCGTTTTAAGTTAAATACATTTAATAAATTAAAAACCCTAGAAAGAATTTTCGCATAAATTTAAGGCGTTTTTCATTATAAATAACTTCTTAGTTTTAATTTTGGTACTTTTTTTAAATTCGTCCCTTTTTCAAGTAAAATGTTTTTATGTATATTAAAAATATCTATTCGCAATTTACTTCGAAAACTATAAATAATTTCAAAAAAATTGTATACAAACTTTTCCATTGCAGTAAACTTATGATGTTCAAATTTAGTTGGCGTTAAAAAGCCGCCATTTTTCTCAATATTTTCGGTATCAGCACGTTCTACTTTCAATTTCCGGAAATCACCTAAAATTAAATACATAAATATAATTTTCAAGATGTTTAAGAAGTTTTTATTTCTATGTATGTAAATATAATGAAGAAAATAATATATAAATATGAGAAAATAAAAAATAATTTAATTAGATGCAAAAATTATTAAAGTTTGACAATAATTTAGCCACTCCCCAAACTAATAAAATTGTGCACTATTAAAATAAATAAAATTTATGATGTTTTAGATGAGTCTAAATTATGAAAACCAAAACCATTAAATTAAAATGATGGATTCAATCTTTATTAAAACAATAATTAACTAAATCATTTTAAAGTTTTTGCTGAATAAATTGTATTTATTAAGCAATAATCGTTACACGTTAAATACACAGAGAGAAAAGATTTTTCGTTCTAACAATAATTGCAAATACATAGATAATATAATTAATATTTTGATATTTATTTTTTTTTTTTTGTTATTATTATTATTATTTTAGTTACATTTTATTAGAATATAAAAAAAATTGATATTTTTTGTTTTTGTACAACAATTTTATTAAAAATCTTTATTTTGCTGTTTTTTGCAATAGGATTTTTTGCTTAATTTTAATAAGTTAAAATTTTTTATTTAGTATTTAAGTAATAACTATGATTACCGCAAAAATAGCTTAAGCGACAAAAACACAATTTTAAAGGAGGTTTTTTTCTTTATATTTAAAAAAAATTTGTATGAAGATTGGCGCTTAAGCTAAAATTGCTTTTGCTAACAAATCGTAAAGCTTATGTAACCAGACATTTAAGTAGATGATGCAAGTGTTGCCAATAAATTCGTTTATAAAGGCCCCTATTACGGTTCACAACTCAAATCAGTTGAGTTGTAATTTCTTATTTTTAGTATTATGGTTTACAACATTGCGGTGAACAAACACATAACAAAAATTACAACTGATCACAGCCAGTTGTCTTAATTACAACTCAACTGAGTTGAGTTGTGAACCGTAATAGGGGCCAGAAGAAAAAAACGAAAATTGAAAATTATGTCGCTTAAGCTATTTTTGCGGTAAAAACAAAGACACAAAATAAAACTCTTTTTAAAAACATTTAAGTTAATCTATTTTAGATTATGTTCTGAAAATCGAAATGATGCCGAATTAAAATCTAACGAGATTTTGATCTCAATTATTTACAAAATGACTGTATTTTTCCTGTTTTTTACAGTGGTTCAAGTAAAGATAATTGGAACCCAAAGTAGATATGAAATGCATTTTTATTAAATGGAATATTTTTATGAAGTTTCTTTACAGGCTCGTTTTCAAAATTTGTGCAAATGTAAATCCACTTCATTTCGATTTATAAAACATGCCAGATTATTTATTCAAATAAAGGTTTAACCTTAAAGTAGCTTTTAAAATGTTTGTAGAAGGGAAATATAAAAAACTCTATCTTTATTCTATCGTTGTCTGCCTTCTAAAAACTCATACTTGCGAGAGAAAACCATTAAAATTCTTAGTTTTATTTCTTAAACTATAATTTTTTAAATCCTGCTTCGAAAAGTATATAAAGTTGTTTAAAACTCATTAGGCAAAATAATTGCAGCCTTGGCAGATCTTTAAAAATCACGGCTAAGAAGCATCCTATTTGTTGCCACAAGAATCAATAGCCTTAATGGTTTTAAATAGATCTACTGTTAGTTATTGGTGAGAACCAGAGAACGGATTTGTGCGATTGCAAAAAAATCGCATTAAATGAACCGCAACAAATACACTCGCTTGCGGTCATACAATCAAACTTGCGCAACCGCAAACATTCGCTGCTGGTTTGCAGGCATTCAAATAATGCACATCGTGCTTTGTTATTTATTCCATCGTTTAGCTTCGTTTGTCAATTAAGATGTTTGTGTCTTTAGTCCGACAATGATTGTTTTGGCAAAGAAAAAAAAAATACAAACAAAAAAGCCAGAAATCAAGCAATTATTACTCATGTAGACATTCAGCAGTTACTATGTAGTACAAGAAAAAAAAAATTGAAATGAAACTAAACGCACATATGTAGGTACAAACAATTTCCATAGAAACAAAAGACTTTTTTTTATCATCTTAAAAAGTACAGTAGTTCTGTATGTACAATGTACTCTTGTTATTGTTGTTTTTATTGTTGTTAATTTTAACAAAGCGTCTCATCCAGTGGTTTATTGTTGGTAATGTTAACAAAGCGTCTCATCGAGTGGACAATGACTACTTGAATGCAAACGAATAAGAATGTGTGCCTTTTGAATTAACACAATTGTGTTATATTGCGTGCGCAACAAAAATGCAAACAAAGCACTTTCGATAAAAAACGAACACATGCAAAAATCAAATGTGTACGAAACGATGTAAAAATTGCCATCGTTGAATTTTGTTTTGCAGGCAAAGAGTGAATGTAAATTTGAGCGTATGAAGAAATCAAGAAAAATAGTGATTTTGCAGTTCTCTGAAATCGCTAAAAGGTATATCTTGAAAATGTCAACTTAAAGGCTGATTTCTGCCTGTAAAATAAAGCGGATCACCGCCTGCTGGCGGACCTTTATTATTATACTGCAAAAGCAGCTAAGGTTGGTGAAACAATGTGTCAAATTGGTATAATTCCAAAAACAAACTTACATATAATGGTGTTTTCTTTTCTACAAAAAATGTGACATTTTATTTAAAAAAAATGCAATTTGGTGTATGTATCTTAAAAATTTTGCTCCCGTAAAGGGCGGCTTGCTTTATTCTAAAAAACTTACCCTTTTCGGGAGTAAAATTTTAAAGAAACGAACACCAAATTGCATTTTTTTAAATAAAATGTCACATTTTTTTTGTAGAAAAGAAAACGCCATAAGTTGTATAAACATAATCTCTGAATAGTTTTAATATTCTTGCTTTTGTAAAAAATTATTTACAAAGAGTAGAAAGATTTTCTCAAGATGTCATATGGCATGACATCTTTTTTGCGATGAGTCTTAATACAAGAAATATATTAAACTATTAGCTACGGATCCTCCGAAAAATTTATAAGCCGATGTTATAATATTTTTTTATTAATAAGGCCACTAGAATTCAACTGCCAATTCCTTCATAGATTATCAAAATCCTAGCAAATACAAATTACTTTATTTTTAATAAGTCTTTAAATATTTTAGAGAAAAGTATTTTTCCTGTGTTTACAATAGTTTAACAAATTATAATTTAACGTTTGGCATTTGAAAATCGGGTTGATTTCAAACCATTCATTATTTTATATCAAGTTTCTGCAGAGTCATGTTGCAAAATTGTTATCTTTTTTTTTTATTAAAATTTTCCTTAAAAGTTTGAAATATTTAAACTTACATTTACAATACAACACTTTGCTCTTGAGAACAAATTGTTTTTATGAATTTTCTCTTAATAGTAAATTAAACACAGGTTCTCTTTATTTGTGAATTACTTGACAGATCATTTATTAAGGAAAATTTCGTCATATTGTTTAATTTTAACCGTTCTTTTGTTCAAATTAATATTTTATTAAGTTGTTTATTAAATGTATATTGTTTTGTTGTTTATCTTAAACATGATTTTATTGCAGCCTTTCAAAACACGAATCTACTTTACACACCATTTAAAATACTGTAGCAAATAATTATTTGTTGTTATTGCAAAATAAAAAATTCCAAATTAAATTTTAAATTGTCAACCTGCCATTATAGGCCAATGTTGCAGTTGGCGTTTCTTTGGCTGTTAAAAGTGAATTATTATTGTGTTGTAATGAAATTTTAATGACCAGTGTGCAGGTAGTTGTAATTGTATGAAGAGAAATATTAATTGACATTTTGTGGACATTAAAATTGTAAACCAAAAAATATTGTTAAAATATTTAATTATATGTTTGGTAAAAAAAAAAAATTATTAAAAAGATATTAAAAAACTTTACAATTTCTTAATGAAAAAGTAGCAGGCAAGTTTCGCATTAAAATAAAGAGATATGAAAGAGAAAAATTACAAAATAAGAGTAAAATAAAAAAAAAAAAAAAAACGTTTTAAACAGTGAAGCAAAATGTGGCACAATAGGACTATTTGTGTCATTTTGAAATGTTTGATGTCCCTGTGGTACTTTTTAAACTATTTTGGCTTTTTGGTCACACAAGAGGTACACAATTGAGCAGCGCATTAAGATTGTTGGCCCCTTTTACGAAAATAAGCGTTCAAATCAAAATGCATTTCAATATTTTTTTTGGTGAGCATAATCGACCAAATGTGTCCACGATCGGGACAATTGGTTGATTGTTGACCCCTTTTACGAAAATACGTGTTCAATTCAAAATGTATTTCGTGATTTTTTTGGTCAGCAAAATCGACCAAATGTGTCCACAATCGGGACAATTGTGCGCAAACCGGGTCTGCCGAAAATGTGAAAACACCTGGTTGGTGCTGTTTATGGGATCGCAAAGTCATCGGGCCATACTTTTTCGAAAATGAGTTCGGCCAAGCAGTTACCGTGAAGTGTGTTCACTATCGCGAGATGATAACGGACTTTTTGTGCCACACAGCCAACGAAAAATGACACTTGCGCAAGAAATTCAACGGCCGCGTTATCTTACGCCGTTGCGATGTTAATTAGCCTTCACATCACGATCATGAGTTTTGACACCGGTGAACTTCCGTCTCTGGGGATATTTGAAATAAAAAGTGTACGCCAATAAGCCTAAAACAATTCAAGAACTAAAGGATGGAATAGTTCGGCACTTTAACGACATTGAACCTCAATTATGTCCGTAGTCATTGAAAATATGGATAATCGGATAGAGGTATGCTACCGAAGCCGTGGCGAGCATTTGCCGATATTTTGTTTACATTCCTTCTTTCATAATAATTAAAAATATTGAGATAATTCTCTGAAAACTTTTTGTTTTATTTACAATTAACATCAATACATTTTTGTACTGATTTGCTTGTTATGCATAAATCAGTACATAAAACAAAAAACAATACATGTAGTGATAAAAACAGTACGACTGACAGCCCTATGTGCAAAACATACATTGTGTTTATTGGCTTTTCCGTGGTGAGGCAACCACGAGTTTATTCTTCCATTTACTCCATTTTAAAACATATATGTCACATATAACAATTTCGGTTTTAAGCAAATAAACACTGAGATGAAAACTTAAATATTATCAAGGAAAGATTGGTCAGAACAAATAAAGAACATTTAATTAAATACAGAAAAAATCAAGATTTTTACTAAAAATAATTTGAAAACAGAGCTTTAAAATATCCCAGTAAACCAAACGACATCGAAACGAAATCGTACAGATGATAGAAAGTAACAAAGTGGTAATCATTTTCTAATCGAAAACGATAGTTTTTACGGTCTTAATTGTATCTTTCCTTACCATTTCGTTTTTCCATTAAATTATGATATCGTTTTCTCTCTCTCTCTTTCAAACACATAACACAATATTTGAGATTTTTAAACAATGGTGCCAAAAATAAAATTGTAGTTGAGTTTGTGAGTAAAAAAAAGTTAAATTACCCAACAAACCATTCCTTAAGCGAAATGTAACTGAACTTTAGAATGAGCTTGATAAAAAAATAATTATTTTTGTGTTTAATTACACATGTGATCCTGAGCTTAAATTGGCGTTTTCGGGGCCGCGGATGGTAGCGACCGCCCGCTTTCTCGAAAATAATGGTGCAATAAGTTTTCTTAGATAACCTCGTGAACTATAAGGAATACGAAATTTTTTTTAAAACTTTTTTATAGCTAAGAACGTTATTTATAATGCCCTCAAATAAATGTTCATTCTTAATTAAATAATAAAAACGTTATAGAAAAAATATTACAGATTAAGTGATTTATTTCTTTAAAGCGTAATAACTCTTGCGTTAAAGTTATAGACAAAAATGTTGCCAAAGGCATAGGACATATAAAAAATGGTATACATCCGTTATGCATGTGCTATCGTTTGGTTTGTTGAGTAGTTAAGTAAAAAAAGCAATAAACGAGAAAGAAAATTTCGAAATTTCTTTAATACCAGAAAATCACGAAATCAATAACGGGATCTGTCAGTGACTTAAGTGGGGAACAGAATAGTCGCTGTAGTACAACGTTACGAATAGCGCTGCAAACTGTCGAAAGTTGAAAACGGCAGTTTTAAAATGGTGCCAACAGAATACGTAGTTATAGTAGTCGTTGTAGTTGAAGTTGAAGAGCAAAATTCGAAATTTTTAACTTTGTTGCGCTACAGAGCATTTTTTAGCTTCAGCTACTACTACAACTCCTTAATTCTGTTCCAGGCCTTATCTTGCACTGGAGACCGCTTGAATCACGAAACTAAGATAAAATCTAACGAGTTCGGGTGAGCGTAAATGACAACCCTGGAACATCGACTTGTAAATCTTCTACTCAGTTTCAAATATCCTAAACTTCACTGCGGAGAATAAAAAAAAAATTATCGCTGTTTCCGTACAAGATACGAATGTGTATCTACCATTTTGCCGCTCGCAATTTTATGAAAAAATTTGCCGAATTATTAACTGATGATCAGAGACAGTGGCCCACCGTGAACAACAACTGCGTCAAACATTTGCATACGAAACAATTATCCCTTTGGTGAATTAAATTTTTCTCGAACAAATGTATGGGGAAAATCAAAAAACTGTTGACTTTTTATTCACGATTGATTACACGTGATTACGAACCAAAACAAACCTCTCGAACTATCAAAGTCAGCAGGCTTTTCACTGCCATCGGTAGTGAATTCGTCTTGAAACAAAAATTTAATTTTAAGTTTACTAAGGAGAGAGAAGGAAATGTTAAAGGATAATTTCATAGGAAACTACTAGAACAGAGAGAGAGAAGGAAAAAACCTTATAGAGATAGCAAAAAACCTAACTCGATAATTGGAGCACAGCCGCGAATAACGTTGTAAGTGACAAAATAATTATTTTTCAGGAAAGCAAAACAAAACGTTTTTAAAAGCCAGGATAACCTTTTTTTAAATTTTTTATTTAGATTATGAAAATTAATGTAAATAAAAACTTGTATGCAAAATATCGAGAAATTTTAATTTAAAACAACATGAAAATTTACAGTTTATAACTTTTTTTTTAGTGGAAAAACGTTTCATGTCCACAATTGCGATGTCATTTAAAACGTTTTTCCACTACACAAGCCGCTTTTAAAACGTTATTCCGATTTGCAAAACCATTAGTTTGTATCATTTTTTTAGTTACTTATAACGTTCTTTCACTGGCTGATTCTTTGTATTGCATTTTGAAGAGGTTAATGTGCATAATTATGGATGATATGATGTTTAAACAATGTAAGAGAGTAATCGTCAGCTCAGAATTGGTTTGGTGCATTTTATGGTTAAATAACCTTGCTATGCGCCAAACCCATTCTGAGCTGACATAATGTTAACGATAATTTGCAGAAAAACTGATTTTGCAAAAAGTGGCTTTTTCAACGTTATTCGCGGCTGTGTTTCAATTGTGTTGGTAGGAAATGTATTTACTTTGTGGTTGCAACTCATAACGTGCGTCATTTGGAGAGAATTTTTTTGTTTAAGACAGTTTCTTCTCCAGTCGTTTTCCTATTGATATTTACGGATATTACGGTTTACAACTCAGTTGTATTTTCTTATTGTGTTTTCTTTTCTAAAAAATAATAATACATTATATTTGTGTAATATATTTAACAGGTTAAACGTTCCCCTACAAAGTGATACATTTTTCTAAATTACAATGGGACAAAATAATAGCTACGTTTTACACTCAACACTAATGTGTATTTAGCGTGTTAAATATTGAATGCAAAGTTTGTACTAAAAGCGATATTCACCACGCTTGTAGCAATTTTAAACATTAAATTTTCTTTGAATTCCATAAGCGTTAACAGCACTGATTTTCAATAATTAATGTCAGCTGTTGTTAAAAATTTTGCGGCAAGAAAAAAAATAAAAATATAATTATTAAATAAAAGTAAAACAAACGAAAAACAAAAAGTTTTTATATCCATCATAATATAACTAAAAATCAAAATATAACGCAAATTGTACGAAAACACAAGAAAATCTTAATAAAAAAAATACTTGCTTACATAAAAAGTACTTTACGCAGATGCAAAAAATGTATCTCACACTCAATTATAACTGCGGGTAAGAAGTGGAACAAATTTGTCATTTATTGTTGCAACATATTTAGAAAGGAAAACGACAACTTTTCACATTATTGCATATATTTTTAGAATAGAACAAAAACCCGCGCGAATGGTAGCATACATGGAACATTTTTGTCAAAAAAGAAAACACCATTAATTTTTGTATTATGGTTTACAACTTTGCTAAATTGAGGTGAAACAAGTTAGAGTGCTATATTCGGCTGTGCCGAATCTTTGATACCCTCCACCGACAGTTCGAATGTTTAAGGAGTAATATCTGTATGATGTTATTATAATCTTAAACTGTGACGATTTGTTATTAATTATGGTTTAAGGCAACCAAACTGTTTTCCGGTAGAAGGGTTTATATGGGGCCTAGGGTAAATTATGGACCGATCATCACGAAATTTCACAGCGTCATTTCTAGTCCTTTAAAACTGTGACGTACTAATTTCTGTTATGATAGCATTATTAATTATGGTTTTAGGTGTACTGAACTGTTTTTCGGGAGTAGGGTTTCTATGGGGCCTAGGGTAAATTATGTACCGATCTTCACGAAATTTCACAGTATCATTTATAGTCCTATAAAACTGTGACGAGCCAAAATTTGTTATGATTGCATTATTTTTTACGGTTTTAGGCGTACTAAGTTGTTTTCCGGAAGTAGGTTTTATATGGGGCCCAGGGTAAAATATGGACCGATCTTCACGAAATTACACAGTTTTATTTCTTGTCCTATAAAACTTTGCTGTACCAAATTTTGTTGTGATAGCGTTATTTTTTACGGATTTAGGCGTACTAAACTGTTTTCCGGGAGTAAGGTTTATATGGGGCCCAGGGTAAGTTATGGACCGATCTTCACGAAATAACACAATTTTATTTCTTGTCCAATAAAACTTTGATGTCCCAAATTTTGTTATGATAGCATTATTTTTTACGTTTTTAGGCGTACTAAGTTGTTTTCCGGGAGTAAAGTTTATCAGGGGCCTATGGTAAATTATGAACCGATCTTCACGAAATTTCAAAGATTTATTTTTAGTACTATAAAACTTTGATGTACCAAATTTTGTTATGATAGCATTATTTTTTACGTTTTTAGGCGTACTAAGTTGTTTTCCGGAAGTAGGTTTTATATGGGGCCTATGGTAAATTATGGACCGATCTTCACGAAACTTAACAGTTTAATTTCTAGTCCTATTTAACTGTGACATGCCAAAATTTGTAATGATAGCATTGTTAGTTAGGGTTTTAGGCTTAATATACTGTTTTCCGGGAGTAGGGCTTATATGGGGCCTAGGGTAAATTATTGACGGATCTTCACGAAATTTCACAGCATGATTTCCAGTTGAATAAAACGAATTGTTGCGAAATATTATATCATTCTGTGCATTTTTCCACCATTTATGTTAGTTTTTGTAACAAAATTATCAATTTTTTTTAGGTGGTAGTTCCACATTTTGATTCATAGCTCAGATCCTATTGAACCGATTTTGCTGAATTTCAATCCCAAACTGCTTAGGATAACTACAAGCAATTTGACACCAAGTTTGTTGATTTCTTTTGAGTTTTTCGAAAGTGAGCGTGTTTTCAACAGACGGACAGACGGACAGACAGACGGACATGGCTAAATCGACTTAAAATTACTCAAGGACCCAGAATATATATACTTTATAGGGTCTGAGATGAATAGTAAAAAAGTTTCACACGGAATGACAAACTGAATATACCCTCTTCACAACTAATTGTGGTGGAGGGTATAAAAAAACATAACAAAAATTACAACTGATCACAATCAGTTGTCTTTATTACAACTCAACTGAGTTGAGTTGTAAACCGTAATAGGGGCCTAAACGATTTTTATACTCCTTTGCTCCCATTTTTTTCTTTAATCCCAAAAACTGCGCAAGAAAAATTGCTGCGTGTTATTTGATTATAAAGAAAGTAAATAAAAAAAAAAATAAACAAATAGTGAATAATTTGTCATCCTTTTCTTTAACAAAATCAAGAAGTAAAATTTTTTTTTCTTTTTGTTTTATTATAGGTATTATAATTAATTCATATATAATTTTTATTTTGTTGTAAATATTTAATAATATGTATGTGCGTTTTTTATTTATTTTAATTATTTATAATGGTAGTTTTAATCATTAATTTGATCGCTATACATTTAATTAATGCTTTTTTAAAATTTATAATTTATATATAAAACATATGGGTTATTCACGAAAGGCTGGTTATCAGGTTAAATGTTATATTCAAAACAACAAAATGCATTTTTTTTTAATTTTTTAAAAAGATATTTTGTTGCTGTTAATATACCTAAATAACTATATAACCTGATAAGCCGCCTTTCGCAAGCAACGCAATAAAAAATATACAATATTTTACAAAGACGGCTTTATTTTTTGAGAAATTTAAAAACCAACAATAATAATTTTTATGACAAAAGCTAATTGTTATTTAAAAAAAAAAATTTGGTTTTGCAGTTTTTTTTTTTCCTTTACAGAAAATAGTATCTATGTATAAGGAAATGTGCATGTTTATAAAAATAAAGTATTTAAAACAAATGCAGTATAAAATCAAGCCAAATGTGTGATGAAAAAAATTTCAGTGAAAACAATATAACAAATGAGAGTCTTATAAAAACAAGCGAGTGAGTAAGGGAGAGCAATAAGTGATAAGTGTGAAAAATATAAACAAGTGTTGTGTTAACAGAGCAAGCTGTGTAAGAGAGTGGTTAATAAATGTCAAGTGCTAAAAAATATTTATATAAAAAATTGTTGTTGTTTCGAGATTTCAAGTGAATTTTTTTAAGAGAATAACAAAAAATTATACAAAATTTTGACCAAAATTTAAATTAAGAAAAAGTTTTTATTTTTTTCCAAAAACATAAAAAATTTGTTCAATGTTTGCTAATTTTTTTAAATTTATATAAAATTTGAGATATTTTATAAAGTCTATGTAATTAAAAGTTACCTAAAAAAGAAATTACACTACGAAAGAGAATTTTTTTTTGTTGGAAATAAAAACAACAAAAGCATAATTTTTATCCTAAAATAAAAAAAAGGAATTAAAAAATAACGAGAAGTTTAAAGATTATTTAAAAATGATCTACTTAAAGCCTTTTTACACTGATCAACATCTAACATCTACCATCAATTTGCCACCATTTGCGAAGATGTTAACATCTTTCCATAAGAAATACATAGGGCTAAAAACCAACATCTTTCAACATCTTAAAAAGATGTTCCTATCTACCATCAAAGTTATTTTCGGGAATACAAAGTTTATTATTAATACGATCTTCGTATGACGTGCTAAATTCCCAGTTTTTCATATTTGATAAATACACTGAAATTTATTGTTGAGGGAAAGCAAGCCTCTATGCGCATTTCGCCGGTTGCTTACACCAGCTCATCAGGAAACCTCTTCCAAAGATTTTAGAAAAGCCAAAAATATTAAACAAATAAAACCTTAAGCGAATAAGAGTTATAAACACTCTAAGGCTGGGTTTTTGAGATCTCAGTTAAACTAGGTTTAGTTAATCTGAAAATTGATTTGTGCCGCCAATAGCAAGTTTTAAAACAAAATGTTGCCGGAACAGCGCAGTCTTGCTTAAAATGTGGGTCTTTAATGAAATAATAGAACAAAAAATCAAATTTCACCGTAAAATCCGAGTTGCAGAGAACGTTAAACTAAGTTTAAACCTAATCCCCATCTTAAAAACCCGTCCTAAGTCTTACTTGTAACAATATCAAAGCTTAAACAAAACACCAACAATAAACAGTGAGTTCATCTTTTCTTACATCCCCCTACAATTGGTTTGGTTCTTTCCGACTCGAATTGTAGTTGTAAGTGGTTTAAAAGAAAAAACAAACCGCTTCATTCTATTGTCTTCGTAAGAAAACAACGAACTAACCCAATTTGCCAATTCAGTTTTATGCACGGGCACATGCAATTATATTATCAAAGTTATTTTCGGGAATACAAAGTTTATTATTAATACGATCTTACTTTTATTTCATTCAACATCTTTCGATTATTTTAGTGTCATCACTAGAAAAGTGGCAACAAGTTATATTATTATTGTGGCATCACTGACAAAAAGAAGTTTGTTTTGAAAGCAGCGTTACCATTTGTCAAGCTTTATCTTTTATTGCAATCTTTTTTTGTTAAGTATTTTTTGTATTTTTAAACAAATTGAACTTCAAATACATTTTTGAGTTTTCTTTTTAAATGTTGGCACTTTTGTGAGAAAAAAAACAATGGTGACATTTTTGCTTGATGGTAGATGTTAGATGTGAGCAATGAAAACGAGTGTTTCAAATTTTCTACATCTTTGATGGTAGATGTAAGATGTTGATCAGTGTAAAAAGCCTATAATTATTGAAATGCAAACTCAAGAGGAGATATGTATCTAATAAGGACTAAATTGCCACCTAATAAAACTTTTAATATTTCCTCTAAACACCCAATTTGTAAAGAGAGTAACAAATTATATATTATTCTATATATTTTATATTATTATATTAGATTTTCATATGTAATTCCTATAAACGGTGGGGTGTCACAAGGCCATAGGACATAAAGCCATATGGCGTCAAGTCCCATTCCATTGAGTCATAACTTAACGCCATAAATTTTTTCCGTAAAATGAGACATAAAGCCATATTTTTGATAATGATTGTATTTCCCCCTATTTCATGTAGAAAATGCTTTGTTGTTTCATGTCGCCCTGTTTTATGTCAAAAATGGCGGTATGAACTAAGTCCCCAATGAATTAACTCCCCAAACCCAAAATGAACTAAGCCCCTAAATTTGGGGACGTCGTTCATTTATGGAAAAAACCCGAAAAAGCTACGCTAACTAGAGCTTCCCTGCATAGCCGGCCTTCGGCCGGACGCAATGATTTGCTCCTCTATGGTATAACAAAGACGCTAACTAAAGCTTCTCTGCATAGCCGGCCTTCGGCCGGGCGCAAGGATTTTCTCCTCTATGGTATAACAAACACCGGCTTCGCTAACTAAAGCTTCTCTGCGTAAACGGCCTTCGTTCGGAAACAAGACAGATTTTAGAAGCTTTACTTAGCGAAATCGGTACTTGTTATACCATAAAGGAGAAAATTCTTGCGTCCGCCATAAGGCCGGCTATACAGAGAAGCTTTAGTAAGCGAAGCCGGTGTTTGTTATACCATGGAGGAGAAAATCCTTGCGCCCGGCCGAAGGCCGGCTATACAACAAAGCTTTAGTTAGCGAAGCAGGTCTTTGTTTTACCATATAAGCATTTGTAACGCAACACGTTAAATGGGACATAACACCATAATGGCTTTATGTCCCATTCCACTAAAATTGATATGAGACTTAAGGCCATATCAAAATTATGGCTTTATGTCCGTTTGGATTGAGACATAAAGCCATTATGGCTTTATGTCCTATGGCTTTGTGACACCCCACCCCTATAAACAAATTAACCTATTTGGCTTTATAAAAGCCTATGCTGTAATTATAAGATATAATCCTGTAGCATAGGAGAGTCAATGAAATAAATAAATTAAATTAACTCTTTGTTAAATATTCTAAAACATTATTAACCATGGTTATGTACAATTTATTAGGTAACCCTAGTACCCCAGCTGAATGTTGTTTAAGGCCGTATTACACTATCACAAAAGTCTTGCGTATTTTGACGACAATGCGTCTTTGATCTAATTGTTGTTTAAAAATTAAAAAAAAAAAAACAAAACAATAACAACTTGTCATTTTTTCAGTGTTAAAATTCACGTGATTTCGATTTTTAAAACATGCCTGTACGACAGGGTTATCATTTTTTTTAAAATACGTAAGACTTGTGTGATAGTGTAAATCTGCGATAGGCAACCTGTACTATTAAAATTTGCGATTGTATGCGTTGTATGAATTCTACATATGTTGTTGTTAATGTTGTTAAATTCTCTTCTATGTGCGTGCAAAAGTACGTAATAAAAGAGAAAACGTGGTTCCATAAATTTGCCTATCGCAGGTGTAAAGCAGCTATTACGAACCGTACATTATGCCACAATTGGTTTACAATTTTGTTTGTTTACAAACAAGAGCATTTATTGTTGCTAGAAATACACAAATTTTTCTGACAATCTATCAGGTTTTACTACCAACAAAATTCATGTTGTTCTTGTTGTAGAACTTGGGTTACCTTATTAATCATACCATGTTATATAACCTTAGGACAGGTGACTTTGGCAGTTCAAACGATTTTGTTTTGGTTTAACAATATTTTTATTTAGAAATGGTTGACATTTCGAACCGTAAACACTAAAGGCTCAAATACACTTTTAAAAATACTCATCAAGCATTGTAGTAGCATTAGTGAAAATGTGATTGTGTCACACCGACGATGCTGGATGGAAAATCAAAAAATTTTGATATAACGGCAAATATTACGCGCAGGAACACGAGTGAATTCGCCTGCTTGACAAGCATTTGACAAATGTATTTGGTCCTTAGCACTGCAATGTTGTTTTTGAATTGTTGTAGTATTGCCGCCATTTGTAGTGAATTCGCCTTGCATTAGGACAATACTCCTTTAAAAAATTCTATTAAAAGCTGTCGCCTAAAAAAATAAGAATTTTTAAGAATGTATTTATTTCTTAAAATGAAGTTCAAAGTTTTTTCCTTCGTACTTCCTTCGATGCTGAGTAGAATTTTCAATAAATCAAGTATTTAAAAACACTTTAGAAAAATTTTAAAGGGAACTTCAAAGCTTTCTTAACAAAGCACCATTCTTTTTTTACTGCGGAAGAATAGTATTTAAAGTATACCAAAGAGAATTATGAAAAAAAAACCTCAATATCAAGCCGAATTCATTTAAAAGGTGGTGGAAACACTACAATATAAGTACAACACCTAAAACAAAACATTGTATTTTATTTGTTGCTTTCGTTGATCGATATGTCAAAAATACAAGTAACTTTTGACATTCCTCTCTCCAAGTGAGAAAAAAAGTAGCCCTGCTGTGCTTTCAACGTGCCCAGAAATATTAAATCTTTCTAACAGCCGTACCTAAACAGAAGCGGCATGCGTTTTCTAGTTGTCAAAAATTATCGTGCCTATCAATTTGTATACACAGAAAAAATTATTGCCGAATTATTTTCAAACAAACGCTTGTTTGAAAATTTTTTTAATTTCTATAAATTTTTTTTACTGATTCAAACAATATTTTTGTTTGATTTTTATTTAACCAACAAAAATGTGGACAACTCTTCAAAAATATAATAAACGCGTTATTGCTGTCAAGTTTTCATAATTTTGTATGAAATATTTAACGCTCTTTAATGTTGTCGACTTTTTGCATTATTTGATCGTAAGCAACACTTCTTTATGTGAAATGTAAGAACAACAACAAAAAACACACACAGTCTATTTTTGGACGCTTTAAAAAAGTGCAACTATAAGAAAAACAATAGCAGAAACAACATTACAAGAAACAAAATCCCGTATTCAATTTTTTAAAACTGTTTGGTTGAATACATCAAATACAAAAATAGAATGATGGCGAAAAACATATCGAGGCGGTCTGCTGCTGTTTTTGGTTACATTTCTTCTTTAGCAAAGGAAAGGATACAGCAACAGAGAGTGATAAAGAAAAACATTGTGTTGTGTATAAATAAGACTTCGTTCAAAAATCATTCCAACAAAAAAAATGTGTCTCAAAGCCAGCCGGCGGCTCTGCTCTGCCGTCATCTTCCCATGCAGTGCTTATTTGTGTGCGCGTCATTGCTTGTGCAAAAACTTTTTTTTTGTTATTTTGAAATTTAGTATATTAATTTCAGTAAACTTTTTGTTTGATTCAGTTAAATTATTTGTTTGAAAAAATCAGTGTTTTTTTCAATAAACAAAATGCAAATAAATTGTTTGAATATGCAAATTTGTTTATAGGACCGATTTCAGACAAAAAATTGTTTGATTTTACAAATCTTTTGTTTGAATTGGAAAAATAATTTTTTCTGTGTAAAGCAGCCCTAAAAGTGCGGCTTCAACGCTTTGCAATTGTATAATCCGATTTTGACAGCGCGTTTAATAGTGAAGTTAGCGCTATTGGTAATAAATAATGGCAATTTAGCTTTTTTTTTTGGAAATCTAGCTGTTTAATCTCCATTTTTTTATTTTTATTATGTAGTGTTTATTAAACAAGAAAGCTCACACTACTGTTCGTGACACAACGTTGGCGATATTGTTTAGGTACTGCATATCAGCGCAAAAGCTAAACTGAAGAAAACGTTCCGCCTTGCGCTCTTGTTTAGGTACATATGTATGTATAAAAACTACCAAACTCTTGCACTGCAGTGTTGTTTTTAAAGCCAAAAAGAGCCAGGTTTTTAAAAACGGTTTGAAAACTTGTAAGGGAATTTAAAAGCTGTATCTATAAGTTACCACTTTCTTTTACCGCAGACTTGTATTTACAGCCAAAGAAATCTAAAATTTAATAAATTAACTCCTTAAAAACATTTACGGAGAGGCTTAAAGATATTTGAACTAAAAAGAAAGTTGTTTAAGCTAAACTAAGTTTAAGAAAAAAATAGGTACTATTTACAAAAAAAAAAAAATTAAAATATTCGAAATTTGTTTTAAATTCTCTCTTAAAACGAGTAAAAATTGAAATAAAATTCTTTATTATTCTCTTAAAAACGGAAGTAAGAAAAGGAAATTCTTAGAAAACTGTTTAAGAAAAAAATGAAAATTAATGTTTGTCTTTCGGTCGGTATGTGTTACAAATGAAAACTGTTAAATGTTTCAATCATGGTTTTGTCTTTTTTGGTTTTTTAGGATTTTTTGAAACATTTAATTTGGATTTGAGTTTTCTGTTTTGTTTAAAATCTATCAACAACAATTAAAAGAAAATTTATAAAATATACATAAATAGACTTAAACCACTTTGGATAATTTAATGTCTAAAAAAGTATGGACTATAAAAACTGCTTATACCATCATAGTTGGTCTCAATGGGTGACAAGGTAAAGTCCAAGCGTTGAGCGACATTGTTGTCATTTTTTATATGGATTTGTTGTGGTACACTGGCCTGGTAACTGTAACAGAAACATATACACAAAAATATTCGATATGTAAAATTACAAACGGAAAGTTAAAGAGAAGGAAGAAAAAAAAGAGAGAAAAGAAATATTTGGTTTAAATAAATAAATAAAAACAAGTTACAAATTATGCAATAATAAATGCAACTTGTATGTGTTGAATTTAAAATAAGAAAAAGTTTTAAAGAAAAAAAAAAAAAAAACTGTTTTTATAGTAATCCTACCCGAATGCCAATGCTTGTATATTATAGATGCCTGGCGTAAGTAATCTCCAATATTCTCCTCTACGTGTGGTACGTATGGGTTTTTCTTCCAGACCAGAAACCACAATGGTTGCATCACGTATGGGATAACCGTTGACATCTTTAACGACACCTTTAACACCAATATGAGCCAATTTCAGTAATTTCAACAGACTGCGCTTATTGCGTTGCCATTCGGCTGGCAAAGTATTGGCGGGTGGATATTTACAACATGACAGCTCAATGGTTAATTCGAAACAATTGCTGAAAGCGTAATTAAAATCTTGCATGCCACCGTTAAGCTCATACCAATGAGCACCATTGGTTACGCCATTCGAAAATGTGTCATTGCAATTGTTGCCCTTGCGCATTATCGGATGATTGTCGGCATATGTGTGAGCCATAAGTTTGAAGACACGATCGTCTGGTGTTAAACTTTCCTCACAGCATTCATGATGGGCACTGCTTGCAAAATATTTAAGTGAGGTTTGGTTTGGAGTTTTTTTTTATTATGGATTAATTTTTTTTTTTTGTTTTTTTTTTTTTGTAATATATTTTTAAAACTAAACAAAAACTTTTTTAAATATAATAGCCAGTTTACATACAGCAAGTTTTCTTAAGCAAGTGTTAGGTTAACGGAATAGATAAACAAATGAGAGAATAATCAATGATCAAGGTTATCAGTTTTCATTCTCTCCAACAATATCTACACAGAAAAAATTATTGCCGAATTATTTTCAAACAAACGCTTGTTTGAAAATTTTTTTAATTTCTATTAATTTTTTTACTGATTCAAACAATATTTTTGTTTGATTTTGATTTAACCAACAAAAATGTGGACAACACTTCAAAAATATCATAAACGCGTTATTGGTGTCAAGTTTTCATAATTTTGTATGAAATATTTAACGCTCTTTAACACATTGACTGCCAAGGCACTTTCTGCAAATAAGATGCTGGGGGCCACATAATGTTTTTTGCGTAATCTCTTTGAAAACTTCAATATTTGAATTTGGGATGTATCCGACGTGGCGTAAACCACATAGTGCAGTGTCACACATATGTGTCCGACGTGGCAGTCAATGTGTTAATGTTGTCGTCTTTTTGCATTTTTTTATTTGATCGTAAGCAACACTTCTTTATGTGAAATATAAGAACAACAACAAAAAACACACACAGTCTATTTTTGGACGCTTTAAAAAAGTGCAACTATGTATAAGAAAAACCATAGCAGAAACAACATTACAAGAAACAAAATCCCGTATTCAATTTTTTAAAACTGTTTGCTTAAATCAGAGTATGAAAACAAACAAAACATTTCGCAAACGTTTGCAAAATGCACAAAACTATTCAAAATTTTTAAATTGTATTGTACATGAGCAAAACCAAAACAAAAACTTTTCAAGTGTCAAAGAGAGAAAACGAAACAATTGGCTTTCCACTCATCTGCATTTTTTAATTTACCGTTACAATCGTACATCTGAGTACAAAACAGATAGAGAAACGTTTTGCTTTGAGTAATTGATTTAGTTCTTGTCTGGTTTTTGTAGTGGCATAACAAGAGTAAAATCCACAATGCCTCGTCCAAAAAATGATTTGTTACGTTATTTTTTATTCTTTTTTCTTTGAATTACTTTTTATTAAATTTAACTTGTTTTTTTTATTACTATGGTAGTCAATATATGCATTAATAAAAACTAAAAACCTAAAAACCTCTCTTTTTATTTCACTTAAGCTGTTATGATACTTGCTATTTTTTGTATTTTTTCTATATTGGAGAACAGTGCAAATATATTTGCATAGGAAAACTGACTAAGTGTAAAGAGTATGATTATATCATAAAAAATCTTAAAATGTCAAACAAATATACATGTGTTATCGATAAATAATCTAAGACTGTCAAAAAAAATATAAAATGTTTCAACTTTAAATTGGCATTTCCAGATTAATTGTTAGCACTGTTGCCAATTTTTTTAGTTTTACATCGAAAGAAATGGTTTTTAACTTTTGTTTTGCGATTTTTAGCTTTTATGACGGTTTTTTGTGGGGAAAAAACGTGGGCAGTATTGTTTGTTTTGTTTACATTTTATCAAATTGTATTTCTTGTTCTTTCTCGCATTTGTTGTTTCATTCAGTCAATCCTAAAAAAATCCAATACAAAAAATAGCAAGTATCATAACACCTTTAGAAACAATCGTAGTGAGTAAATCAACTACCAAACATTTGTCAAACGTTTTTTCTCTGAATGTTTCAATTTTGTTCTTACCCTTTTCTTTTCCAGCTGTGTACGTTTATATTAATGTACAATTTGCGATCACGAGCAAAAATAATACAAAACAAAATGGCACAATCATTCTCATTGTTTTGGTTTTGTTTTTGTTTTACTCACTGCAAAGAACAAAACAAAACGAAAGCAAACGTTTCGTTTTGTTTGTTTTCGTACTCTGGCTTAAATACATCAAATACAAAAATAGAATGATGACGAAAAACATATCGAGTCGGTCAGCTGTCGTTTTTGGTTACATATCTTCTTTAACAAATGAAAGGATACAGCAACAGAGAGTGATAAAGAAAAACATTGTGTTGTGTGTATAAATAAGACTTCGTTCAAAAATTTAAACATGTGTCTCAAAGCCAGCCGGCGACTCTGCTCTTGCCGTCATCTTCTCATACAGTGCTAACTTGTGTGCGCGTCATTGCTTGTGCAAAAACTTTTTTTTTTTTTTTATTTTGAAATTTAGTATATGAATTTCAGTAAACTTTTTGTTTGATTCAGTTAAATTATTTGTTTGAAAAAATCAGGGTTTTTTTTCAATAAACAAAATGCAAATAAATTGTTTGAATATGCAAATTTGTTTATAGGACCGATATCAGACAAAAAATTGTTTGATTCTACGAATTTTTTGTTTGAATTGGAAACATTATTTTTTCTGTGTAGACTTGCGCAAGAAAGCCTACCAATTTGTGTAAAGAAAATAGAAGCTTTTGCGAATGCAAGAAGCTTCTATTTTCTTTAGCCCACACTTTTAAGTATGTTTTAAATTTTTAAAGGGGGAGAAATAGAACGCTAAGGACTCTATAATTCCTTAAGGAAACTTCTGCTGTTTAAAATTGGTTGGTCTAAGGAGAGATATATATTTTCTAAAATTGTAAGACCAATTTTGTTTTGTTTTATTTTTTCCTCCGAGTTTTTTTTTAAGTTTTTGTTTAGTCCATTCTTAACTGAAATTTCTTAAAATGATAAACTTACATGGAATTATCATAAGGATAACTAGCGACTACAGCACCACCATGAAAATTTGCCGATAAAACGAATGTATTATTTAAAATCCATTCAATTAAAGCGGCGGTTTCCGGCTGCCTTGTTCGGGAACGATATTGTATTTGGTCTGTGGTTTCTAAACGATCAGGAAAATCACGGTTCAAGTCAACACTAGCAGCATTAGTGCGACCAATATAATGGGGTAAAGATTCACAATTGCCTTCCTGAAAATAATAAAACAATAAGAAAAATTAATTTTAAAACAAGTCAAAGGATAAGAAACAATATCATTGATAAACTGGCTGGTATAAAGTTTTTAAAAATTAACGATCGGTTGGTTCTAAATTTAATTTAAAAAAAATTAGAATAAGTTAAATCGTTTTTTTTTCAGTTATCAGAAAAGCTTAATTGTAAATTATGCTTAAGTTTGTTTAAATGAGAGAGAAAAAGAGCGTTTTTATAAAATTATTCTTTTAATGGTTTGATAATTTGCTAAAAAATGTGTGTCTTTGCTATTAGTTGTTGTTCAAAGATTTCTATCTTTTTTTCTAAAATTTAAAATCAGGAACCGAAAACAATAATTATTTTTAAATTTTCAAACCAACAACAAGAAAATATCGGAAATCCAAGCCGAAGACACCATTTTAGGGATGCCAATCGGGATTGATTTTAGAAAATCACGGGATTCGGTAATTTGAAATCCCCATCCCAAAATTCCGGATCCCGGGATTTCAGGATTTTTTTTAATAAACAACACTTTTTTAATTTATTTATGAATTTTCAAAAGTTATATATATGTATTAGGGGTATAACCAAAATAAGAACCTATCATTACGGTATGGGCAATGTTATACTAATATTAAAAATCGATATCAGGGGTCATTTCGGTCCAAAAACCTTCGGCACCGAATGGATATTCTAAAACACCAAACATTTTTTTTTAATGGTGGGTATCCTTCCCTTGTACCGTTTTTTTTTTGGTTTCTTTTTTTGGAATGCAAGGAATCGCCATTTCATAAAAAAACACGAAATGCAAGGACCAGCATGGCTTTCGACGTTAGAATTATGGATTTCCTGTAAAACTGAAAAAAATTATAAGCTAAAACTTCATCGCGATCGGTGCCGAACCTTTTTGAACGCTCGCGAAAAAAGGAAGGCACATTTCTTCATATTTTTTTATGCACTATCTCACTATGATAGGTCCTTTTTGATATTTGCAAAAAAATGCAAATGGTTATATCCCTAATATGTATATAACATATGTACATATATTTTTTAAAAAGAACAATAATGGCCATTTTCTCAATGTATCGACGAACCGTGTGTTACTTAATGTCAACATAAATTTATTTGGGTTTGGGTTTCTCAATATACCGACAAAAAACATTGTTTATAGTTGGCAACACCTCTCAAAATACATATAAAAGTTGGGAGTCAGCTGATTGAATTTATCTGTACGACAAATAAGCGGCAAATAAATAATTGGCAAATGAGTGCCGGTTGGCTTTGCGACAGAATAGAAGCAAATAAGACATTGAGAAACCAAATTTCTTTAATGTGCAGTTTTTCGTTGGGGAAAAAGATAATCACGTAATGAGAAAACGGCCAAAAGAATTATAAAAAAAAAACAAGTTAGAGTGCTATATTCGGCTGTGCCGAATCTTTCATACCCTTTAAAACTGTGACCCTTTAAAACTGTGACGTACCAATTTCTGTTATGATAGCATTATTAATTATGGTTTTAGGTGTACTTAACTGTTTTCCTGGAGTAGGGTTTCTATGGGGCCTAGGGTAAATTATGTACCGATCTTCACGAAATTTCATAGTACCATTTATAGTCCTATAAAACTGTGACGAGCCAAAATTTGTTATGATTGCATTATTTTTTACGGTTTTAGGCGTCCTAAACTGTTTTCCGGTAGTATGGTTTATATGGGGCCTAAGGTAAATTATGGACCGATCGTCACGAAATTTCACAGTGTTATTTCTAGTCCTAAAAAACTGTGACGTACCAAATTTTGTTACGCTAGCGTTATTTTTTACGGTTGTAGGCGTACTAAACTGTTTTCCGGGAGTAGTGTTTATATGGGGCTTAGGGTTAATTATGGACGGATCTTCATGAAATTTAACAGCGTGATTTCCAGTTCACTAAAACTAATTTTTGCAAAATCGTATCTCATTCCGTGCCTTGTTCCAGCATTTATGTTATTTTTTGTAACAAAATAATCAATTTTTTTAGGTGGTGGTTCCACATTTTGATTCATAGCTCTGGTCCTACTGAACCGATTTTGCTGGATTTCAATCCCAAACTGCTTAGGATAACTACAAGCAATTTGGCACCAAGTTTGTTCATTTCTTTTGAGTTGTTCGAAAGTAAGCGTGTTTTCAACAGACGGACAGACAGACGGACATAGCTAAATCGACTTAGAATTACTCAAGGACCCAGAATATATGTACTTTATGGGGTCTGAGATGAATAATAAAAAAGTTTCACACGGAATGACAAACTTAATATACCCTCTTCACAACTAATTGTGGTGGAGGGTATAAAAAAAACGGAAATATAATTTTTAATAATTTTTGTTTTTTTTTTTTTGTATAGAGTAAAAAAATTCAATAAAAACGAACATTTTTGTACACAAAATAATAAAAATAAATCCCGGAATTCGGGATGTGAAAAATCCCGGGATTTCGGGATTTCCCGTTTGGCTTTCCATTGTTTATTTATAGTGTCTTTGTATGAGAGATGCCAAAGAATACTTTTCCAATTTAGCCTACTTTTTGTCAAATGTGTGCATTTATATCTAAACTTTTAGTACCAAATTGGAATACTGTTACAGTACTCCATATACATATGTATGTATATATAAATCTATATTGCCTTTGTATGGGAGGTACCACGCCCACTTTCCCAATCCACTTTTGGACAGATGTTATGCATTTATAATGAAACTATTTGTACCAAATATGGAAACTTTACCTTTTGCCGTTTTCATGATATAAGCAATTTTATTTTTGATTGTGCTTTCCATTGATATCCAAGAAATTTGTAACAAATGTACAAACTGTAGCTCTTACCGTTCTCCAGATATGTATACGAAAACCTATATTGTCTTTGTATGGAAGGTGCTACGCCAACTTATTCAATTCCGCCCAATTTTTTAGAGAATATGTCTATTGATAATCCAGCTGGGTGTAACAAATTTTGATAATTTTTCTCTTTCCGTTCTTTAAATATATAAATCCATTTTATGACACGCCCACTTACTCAATCCTGCCCACATTTTTTTGAATGTTGTGTATTGATTGCCTGGATGTTTGTACCTAATTTGGAAACTTTAGCTCTTGCCGTTCTCCAGATAAACAGAAATTTATAATGTCTGTATAAGAGTCCCACGCCCACTTGTTTAATCCAGCCCATTTTTTGGCAGATGAATTGGACGACCTTTAGTCTGGGATCACACTATGAAAGTTTTCTTTCAGAAAGTCTTAGTTTATGGGTGAGAGAGGAGAAAAGAAAAGCCTGTTCTCTTCCCCTCCCTCCAATAAACTCAGACTTTCTCAAAGAAAACTTTCATAGTGTGATCCCAGACTTACTGTAACCGTTTTCCAGATATTAGACGAGTGGTGTCACGCCCACTTGAAAATTTTCAAATATTTATAGCCTTTGCTAAGCGCCGGGTAATAAAGTGAACATTTTAGGAAAATCGGTTCAGTAGGTTATGAGTCTAAAGGTAACGAACAAACAAACATGGAAACGCACGCTTTTTGGTTTTTATTAATGGGCATTTCCAGCGAAAAGTCTACTTTTTGTAACGTAACGCCATCAAGCAAACAAGCTTGTTTTTAAGGCCCATGTTGTCAAATGTTTCCTATTTGTAACTAAATGTATAGCTAGTTGCGATTTACACCGAAATGTCAAAAAATCGTTGTCATAGAATAACCCAGCTAGCATTTGGATGATAATTTTTTTGTAAAAATTCCAGATTTAAAATTTTATTTGCAGCAATTCTTGGGTATATTAGTGAGAGAGGTGAAGAAGATTGGGGAGGTAGTTTCATGTACTCTTCAATTCTGTTTTATCTTGTTATTCATACACTCATTTGCAACAAAAATTTCAAGTCCGGACGATGACTAACACAACCATAGAGTTAAGGTTTTTGACAGCTGAGTCAAGTTTTTTCGCTCCCTTTCTATTCTATTCGTTTTTCTATAGTTTTTGTTTAAATATTTGCATTTTTAAAATTATCGCTATTTTGCTTTTTACTGTGTAACGCATAGTTTTATGTGTTTTAGATAATTAAAACAGTTACGAAAAATTTTCAATTCCTCCTACAAAAAAATAAAAAATTCAATTGATTAAAATTTATGCATAAAAATTAGCACAGCGGACTTTTTTATTTTAAAACGTAACCGGCAATTTAAAGAGTTTTTTTTTTTGTTGTTTATCTAGGACTTTGGAAAATCAATAATAACTAAGAAAAAACTTTAAACAATTGATTGGCAGGGGTAATTTATTATAGATACATATTTGAAACTATGGAGGCTTTAATTACATAATTGTTCTATTATGTTTTTTGTACGTGCAATTCAGCTTAAAATATTTCGAAAGACTTTAATTAGATTTAATTTGTAAAGTACCAAACGTGTTTTTAAGCTTTTAAAGTGGACAAAATATAGATACAGCATGAATTATTTGCACAAAAAACATGACAAATAAATTTACAAAAACTATGGAAAAATTCTTTATTAAAAATAAACTATAAATTTTAGAGAGTTTGAGAGCAAATTAAAAAAGAGAATTTAAAAGAACATGATTTGGAGTTGGTATAAAACAAAAATTATATTATTTGCAGTTTAAAACATAAGTATAACCTTTTTATGATAAATTAAAAAAAAAAAACCCATATAATTGAATGTTAATAACGACATTATGGGCATTCACTTTAAACTCGAAGAAGATTAAAGAAGTAAGCAAACTAACTGTATTATTTAGGTTAAATGAGAAATAATTAATTCGAACGTTTTTTATTTAAACTTATAAATTTTTCTACAAAATCATTTAAGTTAATGAAAATCTTGCCTGATAATTAAAAAGCTCGGGAGTTTTTTAGCTGCAGCTAGAACTTTCGATATCGATAACTATGGTTTGCGGCTGAGAATGTCAAACTAAATTGATATTTCTTTTCAGAAAGGTTTGGCAAGTCATCATGAATAGTGAATGTCGAGCCAGGATGATTGAATTTTTGTTTCTTTATATCGGGTGATTTTTTAAGAGCTATAAGAAAGTTAAAAAAAACACACAAAATTCAGAAAAATGCATGAAATCTTTATTTGAATCGATAGTAGGGTCCATATAATTTAATGTTTGAAGATTATTTCATGCAAATGTTGACCGTGACTGCGCCTCAAATGGTCCATCCGCTTAGTCCAATTTTGGCATACTCTTTGCAACATTTCGGCCGGTATCTCATGAATAAATGCTTCAATGTTGTCTTCCAATGCGTTAATTGAAGCGGGCATGTGTGTATAGACATGAGCTTTAACATAGCCCCACAAAAATCAGTCTAAAGGCGTTAAATCGCACGATCTATGCGGCCAATTGACCGGTCCCCAACGTGAAATAAAATGTTCACCGAACTCGCCTCTCAATAAGTCCATTGTTAAGCGTGCTGTGTGGCATGTGGCACCGTCTTGTTGAAACCACATGTAATGCAAGTCAAGCTCTTGCATTTTGGGCAGAAAAAAGTTGGATATCATCTCACGGTAGCGCTCACCATTCACAGTTACGTTACGATTCGCATCATCTTTGAAGAAGTACGGTCCAAGGATGCCACCACCCCATAAACCGCACCAAACTGTGACTTTTGCTGGATGCATTGGTAGCTCTTGCAATGCTTCTGGCTGATCTTCACTCAAAAATCGACAATTCTGCTTATTAACGTACCCATTGAGCCAAAAATGAGCTTTGTCGCTGAACACAAGAAGCGTGCGATGAACTTTCTTAACAGAGCACGCATTTTGATAATAAAATTCAATAATTTGCAAGCGTTGTTCGTTTGTAAGACGATTCATGGTTAAATTATAGACCAAACTGAAGATGTTTGACAGTGAAACAAAACACGAAACGTACGCCAGCTATTTAAACCAGTGTTACCAAAAAGATAATAGCTAAAAAATCACCCGATATAAATCAGCAAAACATCAACGACTTTTGATTCCAAAAAGACGACGCAACTTGCCATACAGCGCGCTTAACAATCGATTTATTGTAAAATTTATTTTCTGACAACTTTATTTTAAGAAGTGGTCTTTCTCTGGCCCTGGACTACTTTTTATGGGGCTGTGTTAAGTCATTGATTTATGCCGACACAGCAGCAAATCTTGAAGCTATGGAATCCAATATTCAAGCAACCATTGACGCTATAACGTCAGTTTATTGAAAAAATTAGTCAAAAATTGGACTGATCGAATGGACAATGTAACTCGTAACAACGGCGGAGATATGCCAAAAATCATATTTCAAAAATAAATGCTATGAAATTATCTACCAGATCATAATAAAAAAAAAAAATTGCATTCCAACTCCGGTACAAAAACCTCAACTCCGACTCCGACTGCACAGCCCTGCTCGTAAGGTAGAAGTAGTTTAAAAGCTTTAAGGTGCATGTAGACGACATGTTTTTTACATCTGACTTGTCAACTTTTCAAGTCACATGTAATTGTGCATGTCTGTCAAAATTTCTGTTTTACAGAAGGTTGATAATATTCGGTCACAAACGTACATGTAATTTGCTTCTGACATTGTCTCTGTTTTTTTCGCATAGTTATTGCAAAAACCAAATTCAAAATGCCGCCACGAAAATTTTTATTTACGCCGTAAAATAGTTTAGCCATCTTAGCATATTTTTCTTTTAATTCAATGATACCAATTTAGGATATTATAATGAAACGGTTTTTATATAAAAGTATATTTACATAAATTCTATTCAATAGTGCGATGATCATACATATCTCGGTATTGTAAAATATTAACTTCAGCCGGCTAATGATTCCGTCAATAGTTGACACCAGAGACCTGCGCCGAAGCGGCTTAGCCGGCTGCTAGCCAGCCGCCGATGAAAATATTTGTAGCCACCGCCGAAATTCTTCGGCTAAAAATCAGCTGCAGCTTAGCCACCGATTACTTTGTAAATAATTTCTATTCTCTTTTTTACACCTTGTTATATCCTTTTTTTGTCTATCCTTAAAAAGTGCAACTCTTAGTTTCTTGTTTATAAAGCACCAGAATTTCATCAACATTTTTAAAATAACGACATAAGTATAGGAAAATGAGTGAACACTGGTGCAATCGTTGATTATTTTTTGTGTATTTTCCCGCCGAAAAGTTTTAACTCTGTACAAATTTTACCTAATCACTTTTGTTAAACAGCCTTAAGTGTTGATTGCTTTTAAAACTATATACTTGGCTGCAATTCAAAATTAAATAAATATGTGTGAGAATAACGAAATTACAGATTTTTTAAAACATCAAAAGAAATGGAGGATGAAACTGATTCCAGCAATACGGTTGCCGAGATCAGCGAGTTCAATTCAGATTTCGTGCATTACGAAAATATGATTAAAAAGAAAAGTGAATTTAATAGAAAAACGCAAATATGTTTGTTTGCGTCACTACTGAGGTATTCGTATAGGCGGTCAACACACCAAGACTACCCTTCAACGTTGTCGAAATTTTGGTGTGCCACTGTACCACATTTTGTACATTTTTAAGAGTACGCTTTCAAGCCGAACAAAGATAAATAGAAGTTCTAAAAAGAGATTGTGTGTTTAATTATAATTGTTTTATATGTAAAAATTTTAAATTTTGTACCTCTGGAATAGCTTATTATTAAATTATTGTTTGATTTCCTGTGTTATTGAAAACATGTGAATCTTGTTTAAACAAAAACATATTTTTATGGCATGAGAAGTGAATGATAGTATGAAAAATGGCTTAAATTGTTTGTTATAATATAAACACATTCAAATATGTTTACACAAATGTACATACATACAATTCTAATATACCCTACAAGAAATGAATGACCGAGTAGTCACATTTTTCATTTTGGTGTTAAGAAAATGATAGAAAGAAATGACCGAATGTGACCGAAAACTTTATTTCGGTAATTTCTTTCTATCATTTTCTTAACACCAAAATTAAAAAATGTGACTACTAGCTCATTCATTTCTTTCAGGGTACATATCACAGCAACATCGGCTAACAGCCGGAGCGAGCCGCCGCCGAGCATTTTTTTGTGTCAGCCGCCGCCGCCGATGAAATCCCACGGCGCAGGTCTCTGGTGGACACCGCTGCCGGTTTCTTCTCGGCATAGATTTCTGATGTCAGATGGTTTGTCAGAAGAAAATAGAGCACTCTCTAATTAAAATTTTGTCAGATGACTTTACATCTGACTTTTACAGGAGCAAAGTTGAAAAGGTAACACACGACATGTATGTATTTTGCAGTGGGCAATTTGACATGTCGTGTATGGTCGCCTTTGGCGCAAGAAAAATTGCAGTTACACAACGAGCGTAAAAGAGCCTTTTCTGTCAGCTGTTTTTAACTTGTTTTCTTATTGTTCATTGAAAAATGGATTTGGTAATATAACAAGATTTTTGTTTGATTTTGTTGAATTTGTTCTGTTTGCAAAGATTGTTTGTTTTTTAATATCTTCAATAAAGTTTTTCCTCAATGATTCACAAAATTGTTATATTATTCTTTTTTATTGCCAGCGCGTTAAAATGTTTTTTACGTAACTTGATCTATGAAAAACACTACGTTAACTTTTTTTGACAGAAGCCTACAGAGCGCTCGCGCACCAACGCCTGTTTATGTTAACAATTTTTAAATATTTTTCAACAAACAATGAATCCCTTTAATGTCTATTATTTACAATACCAAAGTATAAAATTATCATAAAATCTGTGATCTAACAAATACATTTTTTGCGTTTTTGTTCTAGAATTATTGTTTTTTGTTTTGCAGAACACTTACAACAAATTCTAAACAAATAATTGCGTTTTTTCTTTTTGTTTACATTCCATAAACTATATAATGAATAAATTGAATAAGCAACTAGTAATTAGCAAAACAAAACAAAATGTTAAAAAAAAATTTAAATATTAACCCTTAAAAAAAGGAAATATTTTAAATAAAAAAAAAATGAAAAATATAAAAAAAAGCCATAACCATTTGAAAAGTTAAACATTTCACAAAAATTTATGAAGATGTTTAAATTTTTTAATCTCTACTTTATGAGAGATTAAAAAACTTTAAAATTTATTTCTAAGATCCAAATAAAATTATTTTGTAATACAAAAATCAATTTACAAATCACGTTTTAATTAAGAAATTGGGTCAAATATTTCCAAAAAAGAAAAGAAAAACAAAAAAGATTTTAAGCATATTAGTTAATTAACTTAAATGGGTTCAAAAAGTCAATAATCCCACTTAAATTGAAACAAGTAACCGGTATTTGTTCAAATTTATCTCTATTAAATAGAGTTTTCAAAAAATTTGTTATGTTTAAAACAAATTTAACTAGTTTTATCACGTTTTATTTTTCAATAATAATTGCTAAGGCTATTGCAAATTAAGTTAAGATCAACGAACTTCTCTTAATTAAAAACATTTAAATTGTAAATAATTTGTTCAAGAATTAACTAGTTTGAATCTGGTTTTTTTTCTAAATTATAAGAATTTAGTAAAAATGTACATTAGGGTGGCCGTTATTTTCTTTTTTTTGATTTCTTATATTCTCCCCCCCCAAATCGGTTCAGTTTTATGTAAAAAAAAATACAAAAAAATTTCGTAGCGATAAGTTGTGTTTTAGGAGGGGCGTCCGCCCCTCAAAGTTTGCCATCAAGCCATTTATTCAAATGTAATTTGTTTGCATATGACTATCTCTTAAAAACAACATTTTACAAGAACATGATATATGGCAATATTTTAGCTCTTCTAGTCAACAACATTAGCCTCGAAGAAAGTTTTTTGCTAAAATTAATATTTAAGAAAATAATTAAGAAAATAACAACAAAATTCCAAACATTTTATATACGTTTTATATATATAAAAGAGGGATTTAATGTCAAGTGAACTAATTTTGAAATCGATGTCTTTCGATTTGGATGAAATTTGCACCAACGTTAGTCCTATTGAATAGTAGTTTAGACACAAATTTTCAACAAGATCGGTCAAAAAGTTTCTGAGTTTGGGGGGGTCAAAGTTTGAAATTTTGGCCATATAGGTGTTCTTTCACATCCATGTAACTTATTACCAATTGGGGTTAGCAAAATTTGTCCCAAGCAGCTTAGATAGCTATTTGATCAATCTTTAAAAAAAATTTTTTTGTTTTTTTTTGAATTTTTTAAAATTTTTTTTTTAAATTTACAACTTGGCAAAAAAAAAAAAAAAAAAGTTTTAAATATAAAAAAAATATGTTAAAAAATTTTTTAAAAAAACCAAAAAATTTTTTTTAAAAAGATTGATTAAATAGCTATCTAAGCTGCTTGAGACAAATTTTGCTAACCCCAATTGGTAATAAGTTACATGGATGTGAAAGAACACCTGTATGGCCAAAATTTCAAACTTTGACCCTCCCAAACTCAGAAACTTTTTGACCGATCTTGTTGAAAATTTGTGTCTGAACTACTATTCAATGGGACTAACGGTGGTGCAAATTTCATCCAAATCGAAAGATTTCGATTTCAAAATTAGTTCACTTGACATTAAATCCCTCTTTTATATATATAAAACGTATATAAAATGTTTGGAATTTTGTTGTTATTTTCTTAATTATTTTCTTAAATATTAATTTTAGCAAAAAACTTTCTTCGAGGCTAATGTTGTTGACTAGAAGAGCTAAAATATTGCCATATACCATGTTCTTGTAAAATTTTGTTTTTAAGAGATAGTCATATGCAAACAAATTACATTTGAATAAATGGCTTGATGGCAAACTTTGAGGGGCCGACGCCCCCCCTAAAACACAACTTATCGCTACGAAATTTTTTTGTATTTTTTTTTACATAAAACTGAACCGATTTGGGGGGGGGGGGGGGGGGAGAATATAAGAAATCAAAAAAAAAAGTTCTCCATACAACTAACGGCCACGCTAATGTACATATTAAATAAAAGATTTAAAAAATAATTTTAATTAAGTCTTACTTTTGGTAAAAGTTAAAAAAAAAATAATTGTACTAAGATTGACTTCAGCGGAATTATCTCAAAACAAAAAAAAATTATCTCTTAACCCTGGAAGGTTACTTTTATTGGAGTACAAAAAGTTTAATATTCGGCGAATCGACGAACTATTTAAAAAAAAATTAAGCAGAACAATTTTTAAAGTAAAAAATTAAGAAACTTTTTTTTATTAAGTATTAACAAAAAAAGTATAAAAATTAAAAGTTCCTTTTCTTTCACAAAATTCGATTAAATAACTTTTTAAAGCTTACGTCATCAGCTTACTTTGTTGTTGTGGAAAAAAAAACAGCGTAATTTGGAAAGACATAATAAAGTTAAATGATAAAGAATAAAAGAGCTTTGTCGATACGATGAACAGTAGCCGTCCAGGGTTAAAATTCTGTACTTGTAAGGCCTCGAACAGAATAAAGAAGTTGTAGCAGTAGTTGAAGCTGACGAATTCATTGTAGCGCAACAAAAATTTTGGCCCATAATCATAGTCAAACGCTAAAGTCGGTTCTTTTGAAAAACAACTTTTAAAGAAAAACATTCTTTTAATTATTTTGCCATTATAGTCGAAATTAAAGTATGTTTTAAATTGAACCGACTTTAACTGGGTGCCACCTCAAATGTAAAACATTTTTTCATACAACATACAAGAAAATATAAGCAAGTGGCAACTCTAAGCAGCTGACATTGAAAAATTAAATATAAATAAAACACTGCATACCTTGTAGCGTTGTAAATTTTAAAAATGCAATGTGAATTTATGTAGAAAGCAACAACAAAATTACAAAATATTTTTGATTTGTTTTTGCTTGCATTGTAATTTTTGGCATTGCGTTTTACACAATTAGGGCCTAAACATACATATATGTATGTATTTTGTGTTAAAATATAAAAGATTTCCTCCAAATCAATAATAATTGCAAAATATCGACCAATATCTTGTAACACAAACATATTTTACTTTTTGCAAGAACTTTTTTATTTGTCGAAAACAGCTGATACTGTTGTTTAATTAGTTTAAAACAACTTCAGCTAGTTTTAAAATTAACACCGGTTTTAACGTGTAAATTATGCTTTTGCTTGTCTATAGTAGATCAAAAACATATTTTTATAAAAGTTTACTTTAGAACTCTTAAAGTATGCTTTGTTTATGACTATTGTTATGGTCCTTTGGATTTTGCGCTTCAACTTCAACTCCAAGACTACTAAAACTACGATTTTGTCGACACTTTTTTTAACTTTTGATAGCTTGCTGCGCTATTCGTAACGTTGTACTACAGCGACTATTCTGTTTCCCACTTAAAGCTGTGATCGGCAACCTATACTATTACATTTTGCAATTGCCCAGCGGGAAAATTCAGAAGAAATTCTTACCTTAAAATATAATAAGAACATTTAAAAAAAAAATTTTTAAGAAACGATTTTCTTAAAAAAGAACATTTAAAAAAAATTTTTAATTTATTTATAATTTTGTTGCACTCTACAGAAATTTATATTTTGGGTTTAAAATGTTAAACGTCACAAGAAATGCAGCGTTTGCAATTTTAAAACTCAATATAAATTTCTGTAGAAAGCAAAAACATAATTTCAAAATATTTTTGACTTTGTTTTTGCTTTCAATGTAATTTTTGTCGTTGCGTTTTATACAATTAGGACCTTTATTATAGTTGAGAGTTTTTGGCTTACTATTTATAGTTATATTACCAGAATATAAGACAATTTTAGAGCCTAAACCGAGGCGAGAAGTTCCAGAATATAATCCACAGTAATTTGGTCGTCACCAGTAACCATTCTAAGTTTTAAATGGTTCATCAACAGTAAATCGTCTGGGTATTATATGGTTCTCCACCAAGTCACATTGAGTTATTTATACCTTACAAATTTAATTGAAAAAAAAAACGATTCAAAACAGCAAACACTGTAACTCGGCATAGTTACGATGCCAAGTTATTAGCTTATGACAACGACACGCTAGCTGCTTGCACGCGCAGAGCAGTCTCACGAATGAAGAGATTATCTTGATACTATTACTTAAAAGCAATAAAATGTTATCACTGTTTAAATGTAGTTTTCTGTAATGCCAGACTAGTAAAAATGTTAAAACTCATATTGAAGATGAAAATGTAAATTTTTGTTTCTTGTCTTTAAATAATTTTTTGATTTCTTTTCACTTAAATGATGAAACAGAACTGGGGCTGAACGATGTTTTTCATACAGTTTGACATAAAATTATGCCAGAGAATGCGGTCGAGAAATAAAATCAATTTTATTTTGAGGACGTTTTTTTCTAATGCTCTCACATAAATACAATTATTCTCTTAACAATGCTACCATACTTTCATTCAATTTCATACATTTTGTTAACAAAGAAAAATAATATCAAAAGAAAACGAAAGAAATGAGAGAGAATTTGAAGTTACTGCCGACGTTTTAATTATGGGCTTTAAAATTTTTGCCTGAAGTTGAAGACTCATTTCTGTTTCATCATTAAGAAAGAGATTTCGCAGGATTTAGAGAATTAAATCTGTTATAACATCTCCAGTGTGTAATACGTTTTAAACTTCTCAAAAACCCCAAAATACTTGTTATACCAAAAATTTCATTCGTGTATCAATGTCACCTAATAATATTCGTAACATGTGATAAAATGTATACACAATTAAAAATTGTTTGTGTTATTGTTTTTTATAAAGCACCGGCTGTCAACATTATTTGGCATATTTTAAATAAATGCACGCTTTTAGCATGCCAAATAAAATTTTTGTATATAAAAAAAATTTAAACAAGATAAATAATGTCAAAAAAAAAATATACAAAAAAATTTTGTGTCCGGCCAAACGTTCGGTTTCGGTTACGGAGTTCAGCAATAATTGTTGTTCGGCCAAAGTTTGATGTTCGGTAAAATTTTTACAGAACTTTACAGAATACCGAACTTTTTTATAAAATTTCAATTTTTTTAACAAAAGGTTCGACCCGCCCGGTGATCGAAATTCGACATTTAACGTTAAAATAAATTTTCATTCTTTCTTTTTATTAGGGCTAATAGAATTAAGGAAAAATAGCAAGCTAAAGTGCTATATTCGGCTGTTACGAGTTATATGATAACTCCACAGACATTTCAAATATTTCAGGACCCACTATTGGCATTGTGCCCATTTATTCTCAAAATATTAATATGAATATTAAAATTGCCTTGCAAAATTTGATGGCTCTTGTCTAGATATACGAATTAAGAATTTAATTTATATGGGAGGTACTACGCCATTTATTCTAAAATTTTGTAGACTGTAGCTGTTATAGTTTCCAAGATATAAGAATTTAATTATTGACTTCATACAGTAGTTGCCCGTTCAAAATTTGATGACTTTAGCTGTTAAAGTTTCGCATATAAACTTTTGCTTATGCACTCGTTTCTTATCCAAATTAGATAGATGTTAAAGTTGCTCTGGCAATATTTGGGTACTCTAACTGTTATTGTTTTGCAGATATACGAATTTAAGTACTTAATTAATGTGGAAAATGCCACGCCTACTTTTGCGATTCCTTTTGCGATTCAAAAATGTTCGTGTGGATGTCAAAGTTTACCGTACTTAATTTGAAGACTCTAGCTGTATTAGTTTCGAGATAAAGAATTTTTAATAACTACTTATTCTTTGATTAGGCGTAACACCTCGCCTACTTGCAATTTCAAAACATAATAAAGCCTTTGTTTTCTTCCAGACATTCATTTTTATATACATATATAGAAGATAAATTGTAAGTAGTAATATATGTATGTATATACTCCTAGCGGTAATTATGGAAAGGACCGCAAGTGGTAGGCTTTTTGAAGGCCTCTAGACTCCTCTCTAAAAGATTCGCTTCGTATGATATCCTGCCTTCAGAAGTATGCCTTCTCGAATGTATAAATTTCTTTTTGAAAGACCTTCCAAAATATTCAGTACACATTCGTTAATCCCTTCTTTAGGAAGGAAGTTTTATTTTTTTTTTTTAAGTTACCTTCCTTACTCCCTTCTTTGGGAAGGGAACGAAGTTTTTATTAAAGAGAGTATGAAAGGTCTTGGTCCCTACACTGATAGAAAAATGCATCGTCATATTGATGATGCCCTAACATCAGAATTGTGACATCAATGTTACTTCAAATGGCAAAAAGTAACATCAATCCAACCAATGACTAACGTCTTCGTACAATTTTGTCATTTTTTACGTGTCATCTATTTTATGACTATAGTGACATCAATTCGATGCCACATTTTGTATATTATTAACATTATTTTCATGATAACAATGTATTATAACAAGCAAAAATTCCTATGTTCTATTTTTTTAAATTATTTAGTTAAATATGTACATCAAATTTTTAAAGTAGAATGATTACGAAACCCATATGGGGCATGGTGCTAGTGTCTTATTATTGAGAGTTCTGCTCTAAACAAAGGTCGTAATTCAACAAACGTTTTGTTAACAAAGAAAAATAATATCAAAAGAAAACGAAAGAAATGAGAGAGAATTTGAAGTTACTGCCGACGTTTTAATTATGGGCTTTAAAATTTTTGCCTGAAGTTGAAGACTCATTTCTGTTTCATCATTAAGAAAGAGATTTCGCAGGATTTAGAGAATTAAATCTGTTATAACATCTCCAGTGTGTAATACGTTTTAAACTTCTCAAAAACCCCAAAATACTTGTTATACCAAAAATTTCATTCGTGTATCAATGTCACCTAATAATATTCGTAACATGTGATAAAATGTATACACAATTAAAAATTGTTTGTGTTATTGTTTTTTATAAAGCACCGGCTGTCAACATTATTTGGCATATTTTAAATAAATGCACGCTTTTAGCATGCCAAATAAAATTTTTGTATATAAAAAAAATTTAAACAAGATAAATAATGTCAAAAAAAAAATATACAAAAAAATTTTGTGTCCGGCCAAACGTTCGGTTTCGGTTACGGAGTTCAGCAATAATTGTTGTTCGGCCAAAGTTTGATGTTCGGTAAAATTTTTACAGAACTTTACAGAATACCGAACTTTTTTATAAAATTTCAATTTTTTTAACAAAAGGTTCGACCCGCCCGGTGATCGAAATTCGACATTTAACGTTAAAATAAATTTTCATTCTTTCTTTTTATTAGGGCTAATAGAATTAAGGAAAAATAGCAAGCTAAAGTGCTATATTCGGCTGTTACGAGTTATATGATAACTCCACAGACATTTCAAATATTTCAGGACCCACTATTGGCATTGTGCCCATTTATTCTCAAAATATTAATATGAATATTAAAATTGCCTTGCAAAATTTGATGGCTCTTGTCTAGATATACGAATTAAGAATTTAATTTATATGGGAGGTACTACGCCATTTATTCTAAAATTTTGTAGACTGTAGCTGTTATAGTTTCCAAGATATAAGAATTTAATTATTGACTTCATACAGTAGTTGCCCGTTCAAAATTTGATGACTTTAGCTGTTAAAGTTTCGCATATAAACTTTTGCTTATGCACTCGTTTCTTATCCAAATTAGATAGATGTTAAAGTTGCTCTGGCAATATTTGGGTACTCTAACTGTTATTGTTTTGCAGATATACGAATTTAAGTACTTAATTAATGTGGAAAATGCCACGCCTACTTTTGCGATTCCTTTTGCGATTCAAAAATGTTCGTGTGGATGTCAAAGTTTACCGTACTTAATTTGAAGACTCTAGCTGTATTAGTTTCGAGATAAAGAATTTTTAATAACTACTTATTCTTTGATTAGGCGTAACACCTCGCCTACTTGCAATTTCAAAACATAATAAAGCCTTTGTTTTCTTCCAGACATTCATTTTTATATACATATATAGAAGATAAATTGTAAGTAGTAATATATGTATGTATATACTCCTAGCGGTAATTATGGAAAGGACCGCAAGTGGTAGGCTTTTTGAAGGCCTCTAGACTCCTCTCTAAAAGATTCGCTTCGTATGATATCCTGCCTTCAGAAGTATGCCTTCTCGAATGTATAAATTTCTTTTTGAAAGACCTTCCAAAATATTCAGTACACATTCGTTAATCCCTTCTTTAGGAAGGAAGTTTTATTTTTTTTTTTTAAGTTACCTTCCTTACTCCCTTCTTTGGGAAGGGAACGAAGTTTTTATTAAAGAGAGTATGAAAGGTCTTGGTCCCTACACTGATAGAAAAATGCATCGTCATATTGATGATGCCCTAACATCAGAATTGTGACATCAATGTTACTTCAAATGGCAAAAAGTAACATCAATCCAACCAATGACTAACGTCTTCGTACAATTTTGTCATTTTTTACGTGTCATCTATTTTATGACTATAGTGACATCAATTCGATGCCACATTTTGTATATTATTAACATTATTTTCATGATAACAATGTATTATAACAAGCAAAAATTCCTATGTTCTATTTTTTTAAATTATTTAGTTAAATATGTACATCAAATTTTTAAAGTAGAATGATTACGAAACCCATATGGGGCATGGTGCTAGTGTCTTATTATTGAGAGTTCTGCTCTAAACAAAGGTCGTAATTCAACAAACGTAAAACAAACATATGGGTAAATTTAAAGTGTTGAACGTGACAGTCAACAAAATTCAAATATTTTTACGTTCTCTTAACCCTTAAATTAAAGCACTATGAAAGTACTGTTATCTTTGCTAAAGTTTATGGTGGGCGCGATTCTAGGTCAACGATAATGGCAAAAGAAGTAGCGGTTCGAACGTGAAAAAAATAGAAGTAGTTTTTGTGGCCATGTATAAAAAGGCGTAATTCAGCGAAACCTGCCACAACTTTTTAGTCAAACTACTTTCAGAATTTTACGTAGCAATATAACATTAAAATGTCTTTGGCTTGATTCCAAAAGCTTCTGTATTTTTTTTTTAGGCCAAAATCTGGTTCGATACGTGACATTTCGAACGTGCAACTTTTTCCATAATAATTTAACTGAATAATGATTAAAACAAAATAAAAACTTACTTTTAAACCGAATAACATATTTCTTTTTATTTTTATCAAATGTCACCTATTTTAAGGAAGATAATATTAAAGAAAACATACAATTATACATTCTCACAAATAAGAAATTACGTTTGCACTACTTTGCAGTCTGATTGTTTATCTAAGTGAACAAATTTATGGGTAAAATAATAAAATTAGTAAAATCTAAATATTTCTCTATAACAATATCGTAAAATAATCAGCTTTAAATAATTTTTAAATTTTCAGTCACGGTGGACCTTTTGTCGGAAATGCCCATATGTAACGGGTAGGAAAATAATAATATTCTCTCACTTTGACTCAAGTCAATTCTAATGACTTTGACTTAATGACAAACTGTCATTAAATTGATGCTAATGTGTCCTTTTCCGATGTTACTGCGTCATCGCACTGAGGACATGTTCGTCATTTCTGTCATTCCGATGTGTCATCCCATTGATGACATAATTTCATTTTGACCCTGACGACACTTTGGCCAAGTGATGTTAAGGTTGCCATCACCATGATGAAAAGTGTCATGGAGTCAAAAACGAAGACACTTTTGATAGTACTGATGTCAAAATACATCAGCGTTATGACGCCTTTTCTATTAGTGTATGACAACCTGTGTGAAAAATAAATAAGTCTGCTAAATTAGTCCTTATATTATGACTTTTTACTCATTCTTGTTATCGCTGGGCTAAAATGAACTCCTCTATACTAAATCAAACTTTTTTATATTTTTAAATTAAACGGAGTACAATTGTTCAGATTTAATGAGAAAACTTTGCAAAATTAACCGAGGTTTGGGTTTGTGTTCGGGTTCGGTCTAAAAAAGAGAGTTCGGTCGGACACTTATAATAATAAACAAATAAAAAATTTCGCCATTTAACTCCAAGGGGTTCGTTAATAGTTTGGGTAAACCAAATCAAACATCACCTTGCTACATTAGGTAACAGTAGTAAGCTTTACACTACCGTTATAATAAGTTAGGTGCATTAAATGTGTTAATTTTATTAAAGCCGAAAAATATCATTAAGAGCGAAAGACACGTTAAGAAACTAAAAAAAAAATCAAGAAATACCCAAAAAAAAATGCAGACGTTTAAAAAACATATAAATATATAATAAATAAAAATTATAAATTAACAACATGAATACAAATAATTATACAGCCTACTATTATTTTATACATTAATATTTATGCATGCATGTCTGCCTGTGATCGCCTGCTTTGCTTCAAACCCTCTAATAAAATCGAAGACCTTGAAAATGTTCATTAGAAAAAATATATATAAAATACAATTTAAGCTTTAAGTTATATTATTAATGCATAACCACGAGTAAGAATAATAAATTGTTCTTATACGAAAAAAAGCATAATTGTTTATAAAAGTTTTAACGGAAATCTATTTCATTTCATGTTTACAACTCTTTAATTGTCACATGTATTTACAAGTTATTTAAATGTTTTCTTCAGTGTAAACATGGCTGCACTCTATTCTCCTTTTTTTCTCCACATATACTCTATTTCTCTCCTTTTTTACAATATGCCTTAAATAGAAATGTCACAAAATCGATAAAGTATTATTTATATATGACATTGAAAATATGTGTATTTTAAATCAGACTCAAAAAATCTGATACACAAGGAATAATTTTGAGGTGATAACGACTTTCATTTCGGAATATCAAGGATATTGGTACAGTAGAATCCCGATAATTCGTAATCGCAAGGGACAGCATATTTCTTACGAATCATAGGGGTTTTCGATTTAGCGGGGTTTCGATTTAACGGGGTTAAAATCAAATAAATACGAATTAAAGGGAGTTTTCAATTTATTTACTAAAACGATAAAAAAAAAACATAAAAATCAATTGTTAAAAATAAAATATATAATAAAAATTATTCATGTAACAAACTGATCTTAAGAAAATAAACACACACACGACCAAAAGCAAAACCCACGCAAAAAAACGGTTAACCAAAAATTAGCAAACAATTAGGATTTATAAGAGGTAAAGAAGATTTTATTTGAAAAAAAAAAATTACGAATTAGCGAGAGGACCAAAATGCATGAAAATTTTACGAATTAAAGAGACTTTTTCAAGGGACCGACAGTTTATTACGAATTATCGGGAATTACGATTTATCGGGGTACGAATTATCGGGATTTGACTGTACTACTTTTGTTTAACTTAATTTTTTTTGTTGCTGTTTAAGCAGGGTTGTCAGATTTATTTTGAGCTTTTTCAATGGCAAAAATCGCGAAAACCTCTAAAGCATTTTTTTTATTAGTTTTTGAGAACAAACTATACATTTTTTAAATTATTAAAAATATTTTTTATAAATCCCAAAAAAAAAATATTATTTTTTAATGTCGACTTTAACTATTATCAAAGCAAATTGATGGCTTATCAAAAATAGCCAACTATTTTATATATCGCCATTTCGACAAATTGACGCAAAACAAGTTTCAAAATCATCACGTTTGCGAGAAATCGCCACATCTGACAGCCATGTGGTACGATTTTCTAACTTTTAATGAACCGATAATCGTAATATTTATCGATATACTATGTATATATTCACTTGCAGTAACGATAGAGTGATTCTGTAATTTATATTTAACGAAAGTATACAGCTGTATTTTTGTATCCATTTAACTGAATATCATGTAACATTTCTATCTACAAAATGCCAAATAGTCAAAAGCCATTTTAACACAAAATACAAAATATTAATTTAATAACCGCTACGTGATTTTTTTTCGTTTTTAAATAACGAAAAAAATAATGCTTAAAGCAAATAGACAGCGAATATGGGTAAAAATTTTTCTGAATAACATATTTGATACATTTTCGTAATATTTATTTTAACGATACGATTATCGTTATAAAAGTGATTGAATCGTACTACTAGTGTTTAGTGCTTTCAAGACTTAACGTTATTTCTCTCGGTTGAAAGAGAGAGGAAGTGAAAAGAAACGGAAATTTTCATTTTATTGTTCAATGGAAGAAAATGTTTAAAATGTCCAAACAGTTTGAAATTTCTCTTACTTGCAAAGTATATCGACCCCTAACCGCGAAAATAACGTAAGCGACAAAAATCAAATTTTACAGGAGAGAGCTTTTTTATTTTATTTCATATTAATTTTGTATGAAATTTGTCGCTTACAATAAATTTGTTTTTGCTACAAAATCGTAACGGTACCTTTTGTGACCATGACATTTTAGGAGATGATGCAAGTGTTGCCAATAAAGTGATTTATTAAAAAAAAATCGAAAATTTAAAATCATGTCGCTTACGTTATTTTCGCGGTTAGGGCTCGATATGAAAAACGAGTTTTCAAACAAGAGAATAGAATTTAACTTAATTCTTAAGGCTCAGTTAGCCGGGAGTAACAGTAACGTTGAAAGTCAGCTGATTCATTTTGGTGTATGTAAAGCAATTAGAACGATTACAGTTAGCAGTAAGATGTTACGTCTCAATCTGTAAGAAATAGATTGGTCTTACTTTTTTACGGTAAGGTTACTTTTACTATTACTCCCGGCTAACTGAGCCTTTAATCACCCCTATCGCAATGTTATGGGTATATATAATATGGGAGCAAACCATTTAAAGTTAACAAAATTGCTCTCAAAATTACAGTGTTGCCATAACTGATATGTGAGAATATGACAAAACTTCAAAAATACACACATTTGCACAACACAACAACAAAATGTAAGTATGTGATTGCTCTATTTTACTTCGTTTGCACTTAAAAAACTATGAGCAAAATAAGTAGTGCATATTTGCTCAGTTGCAAACAAATGTAAACAATAACATTTGACATATTAAAATTTTCGTGGGTTTTAATATAAAAAAGAGAATTAAATTTAAATTAATTAAAGAGAAAAAAATTATTTTAATTTGCTTTTGTATATTTGTAAACAAATGCAGATTTTTTACAGTGCTGCCAGAAGTTTTTAGTGTTGCCGGAATAAATTTTTAGAAAAATAAACCTTTGCACAAAAAATAAAAGTGGTATGCTCACAACCAATCATAATATGCACTGCGAATTTACGATTGCAAACAATGACCATCGTAATTAGTCTTAATATTTTTAATTTTCTAAAAATATGTTTAATTTGTACAAAAAAATAATGCTAAAAATCTGCTAAATAAAAAGGAATTTCAATATGTATTTTATTAAAAATTTAATTTTTTTAAAAAGTATTATATTAATAATAATTAATGCAAAAACGATGATGAAGTAATAATTTGAATATGAAATCGTGTTAAATATGTAAAGTAAGTAAAAAAATTGCTTTTAGACAAGGAAATATGCTAAAAAGCAGCTTGCATATTTTATCAAAAAATTTCCCAACTCAATCTGCTAAATCTGCCCAATTACCCAAAGAAATAAATAAGCAAAAGAACGCTTTACCAGTCAAAAACTAGCAAATTAGGCATAACGACACTATTCAGCTGTAAGATACGAAATTATTTCTTAATAAATTCAATTGTTTTGAACAATATGTACATATTTCGTGTTATTGAAAAACTTTTAATTTAAAAAAAAATTATGAAAGAAATTATTTTTGTTTTGTGAACAAAAACATGAGACAGGTTGTTGAATAGTTCTTGCTAGTAAAAATTTTACTATCAGAAATTTTCAAGGTATGTACATCTACACAAGGTAGACGACTCATTAGGGACAGACATACCCCCAAATTTCGTATTTTTAAGGTAAAACATATGCATGTGTGCGTTAAATAGTTTTTGTTTTATATGGAGACAATTTTGACAAGTCGGGTTTTTTGTAATGTTCTCCCCAATGAGTCTACCTTGTGTTAATGCACCTTGAGAAATTTTCAAACAAAATTTCGTCTCTCAAATTTGTATGATTGTTCTAAAGACTTCGCAAAACTTGAAATAAAAGTTTTGTGTAATTGTTTCAAACTGAATTACTTCGTTATTTTTAATTGCACTGGTTTTTAAATATAGTTGTACTCATGTTGCAGTCAGTGCTTGTTCAAACTTTTATTTTGAAAAACAGCGGATGGGAAGTGTTATTTCACACGCATTATACCACAGGCCTTGTGCATAGCCTGACTTATCGGTTTCGATCGAGATCACAAAATTTCTCACATAAAGTGTGACAAACAAAATTCTATCGTGAGATAAAAAAAGAACACTTATTCGATTTATACTGGAATATTTCCAGTTATTTTGTTTCAAAGGCAAGCGAAACTTCAAGGAAAAAAAATAATTACACTGTGCTAGAATTTGACACTTTTTTTGAGACAAGCGGGGCACCTGGCGTTTTAACCTAATTCGCTACGCACTTGGTAGGTTAGTTCTTGTTTTCAAGACATGTCGCAATTTTATAATTCATTCATTTCATGCAACTTGATTCTTGGATAAAATAGGATTAACTTAAAGAAACCAAAAACTAGCTTAAATCATTTTTTTTTTTGCTTCAAATCGCTTCATTGCCAAACATTTTGAAAAAAAAATTGCGTCTACTTTGATTGGCACGAAAATTTAAATTTTGAATTTTGGAGAGAAAAAAAGCAGGAACTTGTTTAAAAACCCAACAAAAAGTTTTGTGCAAAAATAAGTTTTATTTTAAAATCACTAGCTGTAAGGTAACATTATACTCTCTTTGTTTTAGCAGTATTTATTTTTAAATATTTAAGTTATGCAAAGTATCTGCATGTACAAAAACACTAAAAACTATCACACACTCCATTTTGAGCACTTGATTTGCCTTTCACTCCTATACGCCTACAACAAAATGTTAAACTTGTTGATTTTTAGCTTTTCAGAGAAATAAACAAATTCTGTTCGTATTTTTTTTTTTTTTTAAGGATACACACATGATATTTTTCACATTTTAACAAGGCCTGCTGCAAATTTTAATAATATTTTCACTTAGGCAATACTTCAACATCTGTTGTTATCAATTTGCAAAAAAAAATCATTCGTTTCGAATGTTATCTTTCGATAAATATTAAAAAAAATCAGGTAAATAACACCTACAATTATTTATTAAAGCATTTATTACCTGAGAACGTTCAAAACCATCGGGATTCATGGTAGGCATTAGAAAAATATCAGTACTATTTATCAATTGAGCCACCTCCAAGTTACTGTAATAATTATACAATAGATACTGAGCCAAATAGATTAACAGCTGGCGTCCTATGGTCTCATCACCATGCATATTACCCACGTATTTAACCATGGGCGTTAAGATACCACGCTGACGCATGTTTTGACCTATTTGCAAGACAATCAAAGGTCTACCCTCCAGCGAATGACCTATTGTCTCTACACGGGCATTGTCGGGAAATTGTTTACTCAGGCGAGCAAAAATATCCTCCAAGTCGCCCTGTGAAGCATAATACGGACGCTGCAAAAAACTTTCATCTTCTTTAATAATGTAACCTTGACATAAACTTGGTGCACAGATTATAACGATAGTAATGAAGCAGCTTAATGCAAATATTAAAGATTGAAATGTCAACATATTGTTGGCTCCCTACTTGGCTGACTGACTGACGACTGGCTGGTTAGTTAGTGGGCTGGCAGGCTGGCTGGGATTGTTGTTAGTTAACAAGTGATTATGAGAAGCAGAAGTTTTAAGTAGAAATGACGTAGTTCCTTTTTTGTTGCTTTCTTTCTTGATACTGTGTTTCTACTGCGTTAATGTTGATGTTATTGATATTTATGTAGGTGTCTAAGAATTTTGTTCTATTTTTAGTAACAAATTTTCCTTTTTTTTCTTATTTTCTTTGGGTAACACAATGTTTGGTTGCAAACAAAAATCTTTGGTATACTAAAACAAATTTCTGATAAACGAACAAATAGTCTGGAAGTGGATGATTTTCAGATTGGAGATGTATTAATGGCCGTGCTCCACTTTTTCTGTTCGTGATTCCTTCTTAAATCTTTAATTAACACTTGAGTTAGAATTAATGTTAATTACTAAACGCAAATCACGTACTATTTGTTATTCTTTTTTTTTTTATATTAATTATTTAAAATTCTTTAAACATTTTTACTCCCAGTTTGATGAAGTTCTTCCCACTAGACTGTGGTTGACTTTTGTTTAAGTATTGATTTTTGTTTGCCGTTTATTCGCTTCTTGCTGTGCGCTTCTATCCGTGCTCATCCACTTTGCTTCTCTTTTCGACAAGTACAAAAGACTAACTGAAGCAATTTGCTGCTTTATAAATACGTGATATATTGTGTTTAATAAATAATTCACATAGTGTTTGTTGTTCGGCGGCGGACAACGAGCAGCATACAGCTCCAAAAAAGTGGTGCAAGCGCATGTAAAGTGGCTACGCTTTTTTTAATTTTTGACGAGTTTTGGTAAGATAGAGAGAGAAACTCTCAGCAACGTTTTAGGGGACTTTTTTTATTACTTTAATTTAAGGGTAAATTTTGTTGGTTTGGTTACGTAGATTGTTAGAAAAGTTTTAGGTTACAAAAGTATATATTAAACGATGCGTGGCCATCGTTAGATGCGACATTTTCATTTGGATTCCAGCCATGTTTGCTGCCATATTTATTCTTATTAATTTATCAGAGAATTTTTATTTACAGTTCATTTGCGGGAGTAGCCACATTTAACGGTTCATAGTAAAAATCACTAAATACAGAGTACAAAGATAGCACTGGCAAGCTTTTATGCGATTTGCTATTTGGGTGGCCGCAATATAGCGTGTATAAAGTTGTACCATTGAAGCATTGGGCCTGTTCGTAAATACATCACTGCAGTGCATCACACAACCAAACATTGCTTTGCACGCCCAATTTAAGTTTGCTGTTAATCTTTTTTGGCAGAAGCCATTTAAAACTTGGTTGTGCGTCATCTGCTTAAGCAAAGTTTTTTAGGGCATTTAAATTTTCATTTGCAGCGCAGTGATGCATTTACGAACAGGCCCATTATTTCCAATTTGAAAATTTAGCGTTCAAAAATTTTCAGTTTTTGTTTAAGTATCGTTGCATTTAAATACATATTTGCAAAATATTTCTACACATTTTCCAGGGAGTCTACTCTCTATTGCGATGCGAAAGCAAGTTCGATGCGAAACCTAAATGCCAACTTGGTACTCTCTATCACTTTCGCAAAATTTTTTGAAAATGAAGCAATACTGGCAATAAAAATGAAAGATGGCGCAGATTGACTGTAATGAAATGCTAAAATATGTAAAAATATTTGAAATTGAAAAATTTAAATAAAATAAATTGTGATGATTTGCGAAAAGAAAAAATTAATAGATGCGAAAGACACATGCGCATACGCATTATGGCTGGATTTGCTACCATTTTCATTCGCATCGCAATAGAGAGTATCCCCCAGTTTTAATTCAGAAAGCGTCAATTGAAGTTCAGATTAGTCAAGGCGAATTAACTACAGGTGGTGTCGAAATGGCATCTGATTTTGACAGTTCGAGCTTATTTGTTTTGATTTGTTAGTGTTTTGCTAATAATGGTTGATATTTCGAGCTAATGGCACTAACAATGCAATGGAAAACACCCTGTGTTGTTTCTGTTGTTTTTGGATTGTTGTAGTTCCGACACCACCTGTAGTTAAATTCGCCTTGAGATTAGTCAATTGTAATTCAGAAAGCGTAAATTGTAATTCAAATTAGTCAGTTGTAATTCAGAAAGCGTCCATTGTAATTCTGAAATTGTCAATTGTAATTCAGATATTGTTAATTGTAATTCAGAATATAATAAAAATACAAGGAAAGATATACAAATATATTTAGCTCTTTAGTGCACATATTTTTCTCATTTGCTATAATAAAATAAAACAAGTAAGAAAGTATAGTCGGTCAAGCCCGACCATATGATACCCTACACCACAGTATTTAAAAACACATCATGCTTATGTGTCCATGTAAATATGGATTTATCTATGTTTATACACTTCATGAAAATCGGTTTGAAAGTTTGTGAGAGGCAGAAATTGTCCCCTGCCTCCCCTTGTGGTGCTATTTTTTAAAAACTGTATAGCTAATGTGTTCAAATAGATATGGATCTATCTATGTTTTAAATTTCATTAAAATCGGTTTGAGAGGCAGAAACTGCCCCTATATCGTGGTCCGATTTTTTTTAAATTTTTACATTTTGTGTCCATATAAATATGGTTCTATCTATGTTTTAAATTTCATTAAAATCGGTTTGATAGTTTCTGAGAGGAAGAAATGTCCTCCTATCTTCCCTCGTGGTCCTACGATTCGGCCCATTTTCAATAGGCTTGGTCCTTGTGCCAATAAGAACCTATGACCCAAATTTTATCAAATAATCTCCAAAATTGCGACCTGTACTTTGCGCAGAAGGTTACATGGACAGCCAGCCTGCCTGCCAGCCAGCCGGACGGACATCGTTAGTTCGACTCAGAAATTGATTCTGAGTAGATCGGAATACTTTAAGGTGGGTCTAGGAGCACTATTTTAAGGCGTTACACACATCAGCACAAATGCATAATACCCTCTCCACTATTGTGGTGTGGGTATAAATAAATAGTTAATAAAATTTCTTTGCTTTCTGAATTTCAATTGACGATTTCTGATTTACAATTAACGCTTTCTGAATTTCAATTGATAATTTCTGATTTACAATTGACGCTTTCTGAATTACAATTGACTAATCTGAATAACAATTGACTAATCTAAATTACAACTGACTAATCTGAATTACAACTGACTAATCCGAATTACAATTGATGCTTTCTGAACAACAATTGGAAAAGGTGTGGAAGGTATGGGATTAAGCGACCAGTGTGCAAAAAGCGGTGTGGAGAATAACACATATTTTTTTTGCAGAGATCAACAGATCTGTCCTCTTTTAAAAGAGCAGCCGAAATAGTTTTCTGACCCCGAAGTCCACCCAGGGTTTGTAGGAGTGATCATCTTAAGGATATTTCACCTTAAGATGATTACATTTGAGCATTACATGCTATGGGGAAATCGGTTGCAGTCAATTTCTGAGACTCGGCAAAAATCTAAAACTGACAGATCTCAGAAGATCTTCACGATTTCTTGAGATCGCGACTGACCAGAGGTCTTATTTGGTACCACGGAAGTGAGTAGTCCCAGTAGCACGGTGCCGGACTGACTAGTAGTTGAGGCCTCCGTTAGTATGCTTCATGCGGGAAATGTTTTCTGCCTTTCAGGAAGATTGTCTTTGCGGAAGTTTCGCTTTTCCGTTTATAAGATACTTTCGGCGATCACGTAGTGTTTGCGGTTTATAAAACGGTTTAATAAACGGCTGATGTTTTACCACTTGTGGGAGAATTCGCCCAAGGGAAGGATCATTCTTAGGTGCTGTTGCTACTTGACAGATGCTGCTAACATTTTTCCAAAAGCAGCGCAGTTTAGATAGCTCCAGCTTCTAAGCAAGGGCGAGTGTTTAATTTTTGCCGGACTATGCACTATAATTGCTACATGTGTGTCTTGGTTGCGGTCACACTTATGCCCGTTATTGCTTCAAAATGAAAGCTGGTCGTGACGTACCTAACAGTTAACTTTACCTTTTTCAACGTTTATTTGGCCTACATGTATTTACCTTCAGTTTCCTTTTAAAATAAGGCAGTTTTTACACCAAAGATTTCTATACGCAGCTAGATTTATTTTTGTAGAAATTACGGACATTATGGGCGCTTGGTAAACGCACTGTCTATCACCCAATGGTTAAGATCCGCCGTTGAGTAGGCCTTTTGGCAGGTATCCATGTAAATCTTCTTTACAGTTCAACCCGAAGTGCCGGACAGTCGCTAGAGGTGTTGGACCAAGCTCTCTTTCTCAAAAACTTATGCAATATTTTTACAGAGATACGTCAAGTTGGACAGCGACACAATGTGATGGCAAAAAAAGATTTTATTGAGTCTATCCCTAAGGTTAAAACACCTTTTTGTTCTTTTAATTTAGAGAGGGATATGTAAGCATTACCACCACCTAAATGACATGCAATAACGCAATAAAGAAGCATATTTTTTCGAGCGTTTTATATCTAATGACGATTAACAACCTTTAAGTAACTGACTTAAACTTTCGGAACGCACTACCTACATTTACTTATTTACTCTTTTGTATATTTTGTTTGCATTTTATACTCACTTTCATAATATTCGCACTCAAAAACTCTCTGTTTACATTCTCCCATAAATCGATTTTTTAATTGTTGTTACTTTGTTTATGGTTGGTTGTTTTTTTTTTTGTGTTAATTTATTGCCTTGTAGCAAAACAAATGTTGTTTTAGGTTTTACATATTTTGCAATTTTGCAAATGGTACGAAATACTAAAACGGGTTTTGAACTTTTCAGTTTTTTAACTCTCTTTTTCAACACTCTACAAAGAGAATATAAAAGAGTATTGTGAATTCCTGTATGCAAAAAAAAATAAAATGTTCGCCTTAAAAAAGCTTATCAATACATTTTTACTATTATCTCAACAAGTAATCAATGAAAGGGCAGAGTTTTCAATAAAAGAAACTAGATTAATTCATACATTTTGTTATGAATAAAAATAAATGTTATCGGAAAAAGAAATACAAAATAAAATAGAATTAAATATAAAAATAGAAAAAGAAAACTATTTTGTTAACAAATTAGCAAATAAAAGAGAGAGTAGAGCATATTATTTTTCAAGATAACATTGCTTAGTTGAATGGTATTAAGTGTTGTTCGGGGGATGGAGAAGAAAAGCTTGTTTTTGAGTGTCAGTCATTTTAGCAAATAAATGTTAACAAAGCTTTAAATTAACTATGGTAGCTCATATAAATTTGAACTAATAGAAAAATACCTACAGCAACATGCAATAAATGGCTTTGTTGTTGCAGTTTTTTTTTTTTTTTGTGTATTCTTACACATGTACTTGTACTTATAGCATGTCTATTGGATTACATTGCAACACATTTATTTGTAAACATAAGCTGTAATTTATAGGTTAAAGGTAAGTATGTTTGAATACTGTCGGAATGTAAAACGTAATAATAAACGACGACACTCTTTTTTAAGTTAAGCGATAGTATTTTTGAGTACTTTTTTAAATAGTAGTTTTGAACATTATTTGAAATAAAATGTAGCAACTGAAGCTCAAATGTTGTGATTCAGTGTTGAAATCGTATTTCGGCTTATTGTGTTCTTAAATCTATTAAAAAAAACGACTCACGCGTAAACGTCAACGCCTTATACAAAAAGGCCGATATCTAGTTGTGACCTTTTTCCATCTTTCCTTGGTTTCCGCGCCAAAGAACTGCGCATGTTTAATGTTTTTTTTTATTAGATTATTAGCTCGCGGCTGACCAGAATGATAGACCCTACGCTGGAAGTTAGGTAGCTTCAGCCACCATGCATGGAGTTAAGTGCATTACCCAGACAACTTTGTTCTAAACTGTGAAAGCGTTGGTACCACTGTTGCCAGAAGTGCAGATTTCTCTGCATTTTGAAGATTTTTTGTTGCAAAAATGATGAAGTGAGATTTGCAGATTTTTGCTATCAAATTGCAGATTTTTTGAAATTGAAGAAATTGTAACAATTGGACTTTTATATTGAACTTTGTGACTAACTTTTTAAAAGATTGGATTTTGGAGATCAATTAAAATTTTTAAAAGGAATAAATCCAAATATTTTAGTAAAATCAATATTTGAAATATATACACAATTTCCAAATTTAATATGCAAAGAAGATATGCAAACAATTTACTCTTGATTTCCAATACTTGATAAATAAAAATATCAATTTATTAAAATTTTGGAAAAATAAATGTCAAATTAAAAATTTTGACTCAAGAATAATTTTCCCAAAATCGTGCCTTTTGGTTAAAAAAAATTTGTTTTGCCACATTCATCAGCTAATGTGGAACCAATATTAAGTAAATATACATAAATAAAACAAAGCAAAATCGTTCAGATAAAATATCGCTTGAAGGAATTTTGTACACAAAAGACTTCCTTAAATTAAATAAATCAAATTATTTTAATACTCTAATTCAAAATAAAATTTTAAGACAAACGACTTCTAAAATTTACAATAAATAAATGTATAAAATTATTTTAAATACGATGATATGATACTATGTATGCACAATGTTTTTGAATATACATTTAAGTATATATACACATGCATTCATATAATATATATTTTTTCTCTTTTGTATATATTAGCTTTAAATTTTAATGTACGAATCCGAAAATAAAAATAAAATCAACCCCAAAATAAGGTATTTTAAGTTCCCAGATTTTTTGCAGATTTTAACAATTTTTTTCCAGATTTTCCAGATTTTTTGGTCCAATTTTTCAGATTTTTTAGAAACAAATTCTGGCAACACTGGTTGGTACACTGAAAGAAAAACACTCGGGATAAATTAAATTTTTTATACTTACTTTAAGAGCGAGTCGTACTCAAAATTCAAGTACGAATTACCCTAAAACATACTCAAAACAATCCTTACTTTCGAAAATCAATCCCGGAATTTTTTAAAATAAGTATAAAATTCTTAAATCAAGTACATATAAAACAATATAACTTTTCGTTGGTAGCAGGGCTGCCAGATAAATTTGTGAGGAAATCGTCAGTTTCCTGAGAAAAAATGAAAAAATCGTCTTTATCGTTTCGAAAAATCGTCAAAAAAATCCGACAATTTAAAATTTAGTTTTTTTAAGCAATTTTTGTTTGATTTTATAAAAAAAAAAAAAAAACACTCAAACAAAAACATTAACTACTTCATACCCAGCTAGCATTTTCAATCGTGTAAGAGCTACTCAAGTCTCATGAAGAGCGTCTTCGATCGTCGATGACCGCATTTTTTAATCTTAGAAGATTCCTCACAAGGGAAAAACTGTAACACGAGTGAGATTCTTCGATAGCACAGCGAAATACGCTTCTTCAATCGTTGTGGGAATCGTTTAAGACGTGGGTAAAGTTAATCTAACGAGACTTTCATGTCATTAATTTAAAAAAAATTTCATCTGCAAAACCGGAAATGACCAATTTAAATCAAAATTTTTCTAAAGTTTAAAAGGCATGCAAATTTCTTTACACTCGTACATGTGGTTATTATAACGTTGTACCGTAAAAGACAGGAAAGAACGAGTTTAAATTGAAATTTTTCTAACTTCCACCTAATTTTTGATTCTATTTTTACCGAAATTATCCTTCGTTGCGAAACTATTATGTGCTCTTCTTTAGTTTGAAAACACTCATACATACGTATCGGCTATGCATACAAAAACACAAAATAAAACAAACTATAACGATTATATCAGTGATGCAAACTTGGTTTACTTTAAAAACGGGAAAAAAAGCTTTAAAAAACATCTAAAATTTCAAACACCGTAAAAATTTAAAAAAATCGTTAATTAAAAATCGCATAAGTTTGAATCCGCATAAAAAAAATGCGCATACAACGAGACCTGAGTGTAAAGTGTTACAAAAGTATGTCTCAACCCTTGAAGCTTTAAATTCTAACTTGAATACCAATTGTTTACAATTTGATTTCCCGCAAAATTACTTATTGGGATATTATTTTTATGTTTAAAAAGTAAAATTGAACTCTTGCTTCTTATTTGTTTATATTTTTAGTTAAATACATACATATGTACATAAGATTTTTAATTAAAACCCATATCGGACATGATGCTGGTGTTTTATTATTCTGTAAGGTGTAAAACGGGTTAGTAAATCAATCATAATAATATCCTCCTTCTAATTTCCTTTTTGGTTTTTTTCGTGATAAAATGAACTTTATATGATTCGCACTTCATTTTACTTTAATCGATCTCATTTTCGGATTATCTAAAGTAAGAATTCGGGATTGAATATGGATAAGTTAAGTACATATTTCGTAATTGAAAGTCCGTACTAGATTCAAAAAAATCCGAACTCACCGTACTATTGATGCCGCTTCGGTTTGATTTGAGTACGGATGGATTGATTTTTCTTTTGAGTGTAGATGCATTGTTTTCATTCGTTGCTAAGAGCTCCGTTAGTTTACTTCGTGGTTGTAGGTATACAATTTTCTGAAATATATCTGTAAGAATCTCAATCGTTGGCAACCTATGACAGTCATAAAATGCAAGGTCTGGGCTATTTTCTGGTACAGGAACTAAGATACCTTTATTATTTTTCATTGATTGTTTCATATAAATGCAGCAATGTTCTGAAAATCTAATTCGAGTGAAAGTGAAATCGAACAAATTTTGAAAACGATCCTGATTTTAAATTTAATACAAATATTCCCTTAAATATATTTCATATTTAAAAAACCACTTGTCTTTATCAGATCTACTCTTAAAATCAGGAAAAACGATCGTTTTAAGTTCTAATCGATTTCGAATTCCAAAACATGTTCGATAATAAAATTTCACCAAAAATCTGTGTATTACGAGTTTTTTCATGAAGGAAAAATATTTTGAGTCTCTGAGTCTCAATTTGTCTACTTGCTCTTTGATAAATGAAATGTTGCTTAAAAATAAATATTTTTCTAAAATTTAAAATTCGCTACAACTTTTGAACGGCTTGCTGTTTTCTATCTAGCGATAAGGTTTTTGTTATTCTGGACAATAAATTAAAAGCAGAAACTTTTAGAAATATTTTTTTTTAATTGACATTCAAATCGATCCAAAAATCTGATTTATCTAAGGGAAAGCTGATTGTAACAGAGTCTTGTAAGTTTTTGTAGTTCTACGTCATTTACTTTCTAAAATTTGGTTCTTGAATTTAATTCTAGGACTTGTTTTATTGAAATAATACTACTTTGTATTGAGATAATACTACATTGTAGTAACTGTCACTAAACACGTCAATTGAGAATAGATGTGTGACTGGTCAAATGGTGTCAATTGACCCTCTCCAATGACAACCCCATGTAAAAGTGATAGGTCTTATTCATAAAAAGTGTTAAAGCTAGAACCGGTCTCTACCACCAAAGACCTATCACGGGACTACTTTGGTGTCAGTTCGCTTCCCTCTAGCGACGTTATAGCACTCCAGACCATAACTCCTCCTTATCTGCTGTGGTTGCGTTTCAAAAATAGGTCCTCTTTTCTCGTATCCTGAAAATAATAATAGTCATCTGTGCAATCCAATTGAAATTTATTTTCGTCATTAAAAACCACAGTACTCTAACCATTAACACATGACCTCTTACTTGAATGTCCCATGTGCTAAACAAGTAGAGTTTGACGAAATTCTCAAGATTTTTCTCGTTTCAGTTGGAGTTAAAGCGGTTGGAATCCTTGCTTTGTTACAGTCTCCATAGTTTTCAATATCTTTAACAAAGTCTTGAACTAAAGCCTCCATACAACGAAGTTAAAATAAAGCAAAATTAAATTTTAAGCAAAACGGGGAAGTCCCTTTTAAAAACAACGAAAGGTACATAAATGTCTTTGCATATGTAAATCGTAAAGTGGTGACAAATTTAAGCAAGAAATTGCTAAACAATTTAATATACCGCCGAGTACTCTTTTCTACACCGCAAAATACATTCGACAGCTTAGCATCCGCGAAAAAAATATTGACGGTTGCTATAACGAAGTCTTTTTCGATCCCCTCTAGATTCGTTATATCGAAGTTTCACTGTACTACATAATCGTTTGCAATAAAGTAATCTTTATGTTTATCCCCTTTACCCTTATTGAAATGTGTTTTTTTTTAAACGTTCAACTGCATTGTTAGCATATTTCTAAAAGCCCTCTTAACATTGTCAAACCTTTTAAAATGTAAATTTTTTAATAAGAAACACCTTGTGTCCTTTAACAAAATCTGAATATCCTTGTATTTCTTAGAACTTTCTTTAATTTTTTTCCATTTTTATACTCAAGGTCGTCTATATTACAATTTATTATTTTAAAACGCAATACAGTACTAATTTATGCACAAATCTTATCTATAAATATTTATAATCAAATAATAAAACATCTTCTGCAATCTATAAATATTTATAAGCAAATAATAGAACATCTTCTGCAAAAACCTAAAAGCTTTCAAACCACATTACAGCAAAACCAAAAAAAGAAATCCTTTGAATTTGTTTGTACTTTTTGTACACTGTTTGGACGTCAATGAAAAATGATTATTATTTTAGTTAACGTCATCAACATTTTTTAATAATCATTTTTCGAATAGGAACAAATGAAGAACTCAACTAATAAAATAAATATTGTCTATTTATACATGTTCATGTACAGAGAAGAAAAGGATAAGATAATAGAAAAAACGTGGGCGTAATTGTAGCAGAAATAATTGGGTTGTTATAACAAAACAAACACATGGGAAGGGGTTGTATGTTAATAAATGAATGGTAGGAATTACTAATTTAGACATGTTGGGAATTTAAAGAAATGTTTTTATTTTCAAGGATAGGGTTTTGAATACAAATAAAAAATATTTTTTTTAATCCTTAAAACTAGTTGGTAGTGTCCGGCCGAACGCACTTTTTGAGACCGAACCCGAACCCGAACTTCGGTCAATTTTGACAAGTTCGGCCGAACCCGAACTTTTTGTTAATAAATCTGAACAATTGTACTTTTTTAATGTATTTGTTTTAAACAAAATAAAATTTCGGGATATTATTACATTGACACTTTTGAAAGGATGCAACATGAAAAGATAAATTGCACTTTATAGTAGTCAAAATTATTTTATAGTTAAAAAATAATTAGAAATTGCTTTTTTTTTTTAAGACAAAAAATAGGGCTATAACTTTTTCACACTTTTTGCGAAAATCAAAAACGGCATAGTATAGACGTGTAGAACATTTAAAGTTATGAATAAAAAATATGATAATTTGTTCGGATTGTTAAAAAAGTACGCGCAGGGATCTGGTTGAAGTTTGAAAACAACCATTTTATCTCACGGAAATTTTAAAAAATATACACCTCATATTTGTATATATTCCTATACGTATCACTTAAATGCTATTTTGGAATTTATCCACTGCTTTAGATTTAAAAATTTTCCTACGGTTTACAATTCATCGCGGTTCAAAATTTCTTAGAAAGTTTAAGAAATTTGCTTCCCTACGTGAGGTTTTTTTTCGCAAAACGACGGGAGACAGGTGTTTTCATTACTAAAACATTCTTGGCCACTCCGTCGTACTATGCCAATAATTTGGTTATAGCCCTAGTATACATATTAGTACTCAAAACTCTACAATGTATTTTTTGAATTCGTTGGGGTGTATTTTCTCTAAAGGTAGAAGTACATAACACGCGTTAGGGCGCGCGCGCTCTGTCGTCTTCTGTCAAAAAAAGTTAAGCTAGTGTATTTTCATAGAACAAACTACATGCAAAATATTTTGACGCGCTTGCGCCAGAAAGTTGGTTAACTTTGTACTTTTTAACGCGTTGCATATTTTTGACAAGTAATCAGCTGACAATAAAAGGAATAATTTAACAAATTTGTGAATCATGAAAGAAAAACTTATTGAATAGTTTAAAAAACATACAATATTTATATAAAAATAATAAATTCAATAAAATAACAAAATCTTGATATACTTTCGCACCCGTTTTTAATGCACAAATAAGTAAACAAATAAAAAACAGCTGACAGGAATGGCTTTTGTAACGCGTGTTGTGTAACTTGCAATTTTTTACGCGCTAAAGTTTTTAAACGCACGATACTCGTCGACGAACTAACGCGTGTTATGTACTTCCACCTTAAGTGGCGTTTAATATTTGCGGTAGTTTGTTTGCTTGGCAATGAAATCCCCATTGACATTTGTTTGGCGCAACATTTGCTTTGAGCGATTGCTCAATTTAAAAAAAAAAACTCCAAAATGCATTGGAAGACATTTTTATCAGGAAATATGTCTATATATATAAAAATGAAAAATGTTTGTATGTTTGTTTGTTTGTTTATATGTTTGTTTGTTGGCTTATAGACTCCTAAACTACTGAATAGATTTTCCGGAAATTTTTACAGTAACAATAAAATAAAAAATAAAATAGGCTACTTATTTTTTCGATAGGGGCAGGGGAATTGGTACCCCCATTGGATGCCAATATTAAATATCGCATATCTTAAGAGCCGCTGCACGCATTTTGTTGAACTTTTGGTAGTAGGATCTCCTAAGCCCCAAAATTTAAATAAAATAGTAGCGGGGAATGTGGTTCAACCCATAGGACGCCAATGTTTAATATAGCATATCTTAAGAACTTTTATAGTGAGAATGTTCAAACTTTGCAGAAGTCTCTCTTATGGTATACTACACTTTTGAAAATAAAAATAAAGCGGGTAGGCGCAAGGGGGGAAATACCTTCCATAGGATGCATAAATTAAATATCGCTCAACAGAAGAACTATTAAAGGGAGAGTCTTCAAACGTGGTTACAGCTACTACTATGGTAAACTATAAATTTCAATATAAAAATGGGCGGGGTTGACAGGGGAGGAGCAGTACCCCTCATAGATAGAAATATAATTAATTAGTAGGATCTTCAGAGCCCCAAAATTGAAATAAAATAGCAGCGGGGGAAGTGGTACCCACCATAGGACGCCAATGGTTAATATCGCATATCTTAAGAACTTTTATAGTGAGAATGTTCAAACATTGCAGAAGTTTCTCTTATGGTATACTACAGGTAAAGCGGGTAGACGCAAGGGGGGAAATACCTTCCATAGGATGCATAAATTAAATATCGCTCAACAGAAGAACTATTAAAGGGAGAGTCTTCAAACGTGGTTACATCCACTACTATGGTAAACTATAAATTTCAATATAAAAATGGGTGGGGTAGACAGAGGAGGAGCAGTACCCCTCATAGATAGCAATATTAATAAGAGCCGCTGCAAGCAATTTGTTGAACTTTTGGTAGTAGGATCTTCTGAGCCCCAAAATGTAAACAAAATAGCAGCGGGGGAAGTGTTACCCCCATAGATATCTTAAAAACTATTAAAGTTAGAATGTTCAAACTTTGTAGAAGTCACACTTATGGTATACTACACTTTTGAAAATAAAAGTAAAGCGGGAAGGCGCAGGGGGAAAATACCTTTCATAGGATGCATATATTAAATATCTCTCAACTGAAGAACTATTAAAGGGAGAGTCTTCAAACGTGGTTATAGCTACTATTATGGCAAACTCTAAATTACAATACAGAAATGGGCGACGTAGACAGAGGAGGAGCAGTACCCCTCATAGATAGAAATATAATTTAGAGCCGCTGCACTCATTTTATTAAACTTTTTGTAGTATGATCTTCTGAACCCCAAAATTGAAATAAACTAGCAGTGGGGAAATGTTACCCCCCATAGGACGCCAATGTTTAATATCACATATCTTAAGAACTGTTATAGTAAGAATGTTCAAACTTAGTAGAAGTCAAATCTATGGTATACTACACTTTTGAAAATAAAAATAAAGCGGGAAGGCGCAGGGGGGAAACCCTTCCAAAGGATGAATATATTAAATATCTCTCAACTGAAGAAGTGGTTTAAGCAGTGTAGCGTTTGTTTGTTTTGGTTTGTGTTCACCCAAAACTAAAGATTATCTTAACATTCGCAGATTATAAATAGAGAGTATTTTTTGCCAAGTAAAATTTAACCGTTTTTGTTTGTTTTGTTTTTTAACCGTCTTCTTAAAATTACACATATTAAGACACTTGTATACACTTAAGCATTTTATTAAGTCATCGCTGTATTTTTTCGAACTAATAATCATAGAGAAAAAAAATTGTATTGATTTCGTATTATTTTCAAAAACAATGAATAATAATTTGAAATTATAATAAATATGTTATTTCACAAAAAAGTTCGGTGTTCGGTAAAGCTCGGTAAAAATTTCGCCGAACACCGAACTTTGACCGAACATCATTTTTTGCCGAACTCCGTAACCGAACCCGAACGTTCGGTCGGACACTACTAGTTGGAAATGACTACACCGTTTCCAATTGTAATTCAGAAAGAGTAAATTGTAATTCAGATTAGTCAATTGTAATTCAGAAAGCGTCAATTTTAAATCAGAAATTGTCAATTGTTTTTCAGACAGCGTCAATTGTAAATCGTCAATTGTAATTTAGAAAACAAAAAATGTTATTAACTATTTATTTTTATTTTATTGTAACAAAAAAAAAAAAAGAATTTTCACTAAAGAGCTAAGTATATTGGTATATATTCGTATATATTTTGTCGTATTTTTATTATATTCCGAATAACAATGTTTTTCTCACTCAATTGTGTCTGTAACTTTTTTTTTTTGGCGAGTGTTGATGTCACGTAAGGAAATTACTCGCTAATTTAGAGAAAAAGTGTGTCTGTAACATTTGTGTGAGAAAATTTCCCGCATTGAACTGTCAAATAAACTCACGAATAAAAATGGAGCGAGAAAAAATTTTAACACTTAAAACAATTAAAAATGCATAATACAAAAAATAATAATAATAATATTTTGTTCTTGGCACATTTTTTATTGTTTAATTATTTTGCTTTAAACATTTATGTAAAAAATACGAATGTTTTCAAAGCTCGTTTGCAAACAACAAACATTAGAGTCACACTTTATATTATTTGGTATAGCCGTCGATTGTATTTTCTCCGCCGTCGTTGAAAAATTTTCAATTTTAGTAAATTTTGGTCGCCGTCAACGAGATGTGTTACTGGCGCTTTCAACGTCTGCAAAGTCACATAGGCTTCGAGTACAATGTTATGACATTTATATCGTAACGATGTAATCTCTTTTGAAAGTTTTCGACATGAGTTACAGACACACTTTTTTCTCACTTTACGAGAAACGATGGAGCATTTTGTTTCACATCTTTTCGATTCGAGAAGTTCTCACTATAGTTACAGAACATGGGTACTGAATTACAATTTACGCTTTCTGAATTACAACAGGAAAAAGTGTAGTTTAGTAACTATATTAAAAAGAAATAGGTTTAATATTCCTTTAAGTTAAATAGCTTCTTCAGTTTTAGATATTAAAATATTCGAGTTTGATCATTTAATTTGAGTCAGAATCGTTAAAACAAAGAGTTTTCTATTATTTTTTTTTTTTTTGTCAATTTAGTTCGATATATTTATAACTTCGAGATTTTGGTTTGTCTTTATTCGATTAAAGTAATGAATGAACTAGTTTGCAAAATGTCTTCTGGATTTGTTTTTCTAATTGTAAAGTTTTTCACCTTAAGACTGGTACTCGGTTCAACATTTCACATTTTAAATGCTGACAAAACTCATATAAGAAAAACTTTTGCGGAATATCTATGAAATATCTAATCTTTATAGAGTTGTACTCTGTTCATTTTATGAAAAAGATGCGAAATGTTTCTGGCAACATTAAATAGTGCGAAATAATATAAGCTTTACTTATTTCGCTTGGAATTTTAATCAAATGGAAAAAGTATAAGGTTAATATGTAATGAAAAAAGAAACATTTCAAAAACTCAACCGGTAAGGGGACATTAACACGATGTATTTTTAGGAATGTCTGTTTTCTTAATTCTCTTTTGAACATGCTACCAAAAACCTTTTGTATTGTCTCGATGTCTTCCCAAACATGTCTGTTTTCATGTCGAATTATCTAATTCGAAAACTCATTTCGTGTCTGTTTGGCAACCCTTCTTTCTTATCTAGCCCGTGTTTGTTAGACATGTCTGAAAAGACATAATGTAATTTGGCCTAAAAGTTTTTCATCAATAAACAAGTACGAAAGTATATTCGGTCAAGCCCGACCATGTGATACCCTACACCACAGTACTTAAAAACACATATTGCTTATATGTCCATATAAATATGGATTTATCTATGTTTAGAAACTTCATTAAAATTAGTTTGAAAGTTTGTGAGAGGCAGAAATTGCCCCCTACCTCCCCTTGTCATCCTATTTTTGAAAAACTGTATAGCTTATGTGTTTATGGTTTAAATTTCATTAAAATCTGTTTGAGAGGCAGAAATTGCTCCTATCTTCCTTCGTGGTCCTTTTTTTAAATGCATACCTATCTATGGTTTAAATTTCATTAAAATCGGTTTGATAGTTTCTGAGAGGAAGTTCTTTCCCCCTATCTTCCCTTGCGGTCCTACGATTTGGCCCAGTTTTAATAGGCTTGGTCCTTGTGCCAATAAGAACCTATGTCCCAAAATTTATTAAATTATGTCTAAAACTGCGACCTGTACTTTGCGCACAAGGTTGCATAGACTGGCTGGCTGGCAGGCCGCCGGACATCGTTAGTTCGACTCAGAAAGTGATTCTGAGTCAATCGGTATACTTTAAGGTGGGTCTAGCTAGGACCAATATTTTAAGGCGTTACACACATCAGCACAAATCCATAATACCCTCTCCACTATTGTGGTGTGGGTATAATAAAATACACTTTTAAGGAAAGCACATATGGGTTTTATTTAATCATAATTTACACTATGGACATTTATTGCCGGACAGACGAAGTTTGTGGGCAAGAGAGGAAAAAAGTAAAGTCTTTCACGCATACAGCCTCGCCCCTTTACCAACAAACTAGTCTGTCCGGCAAGAAATGTCCGTAGTGTAAATTGGGACTAACATACGCAAAACCATGTTTGAAAGAATTAAAACGTCAAATTATGCAAACTCGCGAGGTAGGTAGTCAAAGTTTTCGAATATAATAATTAAAGTTTCTCAACATTTTTTACAAATTTGAACCGAGTACTGACTTTAAGCTTTAAAACAACGCTTAATACAATAATTATAATAATAAAATTTAAAATCTACTTCTCTTAAATTTCTGCCTTACTAATAAAGACCTTATTATACCCTCCACCGCAATTAGTTGTGAAGAGGGTAAACTAAGTTTGTCATTCCATGTGAAACTTTTTTATTATTCATCTCAGACCCCATGAAGAATATATATTCTGGGTCCTTGAGTAATTCTAAGTCGATTTAGCCATGTCCGTCCGTCTGTCCGTCTGTTGAAAACACGCTCACTTTCGAACAACTCAAAAGAAATGAACAAACTTGGTGCCAAATTGCTTGTAGTTATCCTAAGCAGTTTGGATTGAAATCCAGCAAAATCGGTTCAGTAGGACCAGAGCTATGAATCAAAATGTGGAACCACCACCTAAAAAAATTGATAATTTTGTTACAAAAAATAACATAAATGCTCGAACAAGGCACGGAATGAGATAAAATTTTGCAAAAATTTGTTTTATTTGACTGGAAATCACGCCGTTAAATTTCGTGAAGATCCGTCCATAATTTACCCTAAGCCCCATATAAACACTACTCCCGGAAAACAGTTAAGTACGCCTAAAACCGTAAAAAATAATGCTAGCGTAACAAAATTTGGTACGTTACAGTTTTTTAGGACTAGAAATAACACTGTGAAATTTCGTGACGATCGGTCCATAATTTACCTTAGGCCCCATATAAACCCAACTACCGGAAAACAGTTTAGTACGCCTTAAACCATAATTAATAATGCTATCATAACAGAAATAAGTACGTCACAGTTTTAAAGCACTAGAAATGACGCTGTGAAATTTCGTGATGATCGGTCCATAATTTACTAGAGTTGTCAAAACCGGTTTCCGAACTATTCGAAAAACCGATTTTTTTTGGATTTTTCCGGTTTTTTAAAACCGGTTCCTTACAAAGGCCGGTTTTCGAAGTAATCGAGAAACCGGTTTTTTGGTCTCGAATAATCGACTTTTTCTTATATTTAATTTTTTTCATTATCTTGCATTCGATGACATTTTTTAGTAACCACTTTGTTAATTACAACAGTATTTTAATTTTTGTCATCATACATAACATATTCATTACAGTACCAAGCTATTGAACTTGCAGAAGAGTACTACAAAACAGAATTTTTTATAATTCCCAGCAGTATGAGTTAAGCCCAAGTTCTGACTTTGGCTTTGGTTTGTTTCTTTAAAGTATTAAAAATGGATAAAATTACTTTAATAAAGTTATCAAGAGATTATTTTAAACATATTAATGATGGATTATTTACCCTGCAGCCATACAATTAAGTCTTTCTTGATAGTCTTTTACTGTTTGCCAAAATTTCCAAACATTGAAAACTGTAATGTAGGCTTAACGCAATTTTTAAGCAAATTACTTTCAAGATGTCATCAAGAAAACAATTTATTAAGACAAACTTGTAATCAGCTGTTAAATTGAACGTAAAATTGCTAAACAAATGGAAAGTTGAAATCGAAAGCAATCTCGTGGTCAATTTAAAAGTGTGAGTGTGTTAGTAAAAAAGTGAGAGTGTATGTGGCCGATTCGACATCATACTGAGTTTGAGGTGTGTTCAGGGGATTCTTTGTGATTAATGAGATGACTTAGTGGTAATCATGTCAATTTAAAGTGGTTAACAAATCACTTCAATGTACGGTTAATTATCTTGATTTTGTATGATTAAAGCTTAATCACGTTCGAGATGCTTTAACGCGCTTAAAAACCCAAGTGTGAACATAGCATGACATTTTATGTAGTTATATAAGTAGCTTGTATTTTACGTTTTAGTTCTGAAGAACATACGTACAAATAGCTTGTTTTGTTTTACTTCTTTATTAAATAATTTAAAAAACCGAAAAACCGATTATTCGAAACCGGTTTTTAGTTGCAAAACCGAAAACCCGATTTTTTCAGAAGACGGTTTTTCGATGTATTCGAAAACCGGTTTTTGTAAATATACGAATATTTGACAACTCTAATAATTTACCCTAGGCCCCATATAAACCCTAATACCGGAAAACAGTTTAGTCGCCTAAAACCATAATTAATAACAAATCGTCACAGTTAAAGATAATAATAACATCATACAGATATTACTCCTTAAACATTCGAACTGTCGGTGGAGAGTATCAAAGATTCGGCACAGCCGAATATAGCACACTAACTTGTTCTTTTTTAACATCAACAATATTTAAAAAAAATACTAGAAACCACTTGAAACAAAAAATCAAATTTCAATTATTGATTTGAAGTACATATACTTGAACTAACATACTTTTAATTTTAGAATACATATTGCTAATACAACAAATAGCAATTGCTACCACAAGAGCACAGTAGATAAATATGTACGTACCTATACGTACTGTCGTCTGCCATACCGCAACATGGCCTTACCACCAACCAACTGCATTGGCAGTTTTCAAGTGTGCATCTTATAACTATACATAGATTGAAAAAATACGAAACGCAAACACCGCATTACACTTGCATCGACACAACCCAAGTGTCTCAAGTATACTTGGACTTGACCAATATAATGCAAGTGTAAGAAAAAATGTATGTATCTTCGCACGTTTTCTAACCTTATAAAAGACATGAGCAGTCACATCAACATTTTTACGCACATAATTGGTTAAATATAGTAAAGAAACGGAAGTTGCAACAACAACACTTCTTATTAAAATTTAAATAAAAAAAAAAGTTAATTAAAAAGCCATTGAACTGTAAAGTGCTCAATGAGCAGAGGGCCAGAATTTGAAAATTTTGAGAATTCCTAAACCTATAAAAATAAAACCACAAAAAAACAACTTTTTAAATTGATTAATAAAAAAAACATTTTTTAAATTTGTATTGTAAATGTTGATTATTTTGTTGGTCGCGAGAATGCCACCATTTATTTTTGATTTAAAAGTAAAAAAACGATAAGTTATAATTTATGTTTTGATCGCTGTTTAAAAGTCAATATTTTAATTGTAAGCATGTTTAGTAAAAATAAAACATAAAACATTTTTCTACCTATGTCCATTATAGACTCTGAAACCATCCAACCGATGTGGTCCAGATCGGTGGTCATTAGAAAGGCATCTAACTAGCAGATTTTAATGAAATTTAAAACTTAGACAGATGCCTAATTAGAGGGATACATTTACCATGTAAAATAGGACTACGAGGGTGCAATTTCTGCATCTCCAAAACGTTTAAACCAATTTAAATGAAACTTAAACCATAGATTGATCATTTTTATAGGACAATTAAACAAGGAATAGGGCAACTTTTGCCTATCCGAAACTATCTAACAGATTCTAATGAAGTTTTAAACATTGTTATATCCCTATTCAGATGGGTACATAGGCTACAACTGTTTTCAAAAATAGGGTCACAATGCAGGGTATGGGAAATTTCATTTAAAACATACATAGATAGACGGGCACATAAGCTTTGCCTTTTTATATCCTTCACCAATATTGACGTTAGACCCTATAAAGTATATATGTTCTGGGTCCTAATAAGTAGCAAAGTTGATTATCCTATGTCTGTCCATCTGTCTGTCCCTTGAAATGGGTTTTCCGAAGACCCTAGATGTGATGGGGACTTGGTAGTTATATATTTATATCACATATAGTCCGGAATGGTTTGCTTTTGAAATTCAGCCTGTTCATTCCCCAAATGGCTGAGATATGAGCAAATAACCTCTTATTTATCCAATATATTTTATTTGTATGTACGGCAGGAGCAAAAGTTGCCAAATTAAGAACAAACATCTTGGTTATCAAAACAAAACATCGGACAAAATGTGGGTGGGATCGGACAAGTGGGCGTGGCACTCCCCGTACAAACAGATTATAGATTTCTATATAAAGGTAGAAGAATCTTGGTTATCAATACACAACATCCGACAAAATTTGGGGGGGGAATGGACAAGTGGGAATAGCATTTCCCATATAAAGATATTGTAGAATTCTGTATATCTGGAGAACGGCTTGAGCAAAGTTTCCAAATAAGTAAAAAGCTTCTTGGTTATCAATTCACAACATCCGAGAAAAAGTGAGCGGGATTGGACAAGTGGTCGACACAAAGTTGAATTATGTACTTATATTTAAAGAATGGTATTTATATAACATACTGTTATTTTCGCACAATGATGAAGGGTATATAAGATTCGGCATAGACGAGGGAGATATGCGGAAATATCTGCCTAAGCGTTCTAACTTATTTTAAATCCCTACATGAATAAAATATCGAAGTATCAAACATCTTGTAACCGCTATTGTTTATTAAAATTCAATACTTTTTTTCATTTTTTTCATCTCGAAAACATAATGAAAAAGATAGCTACACATCCCAAAATCAGCCCCACAATGAATATTTTAACACATATTGAATTGTAACGTTACTGACTGACTGATTGATTGACTGACTTTCTGATTTATTATCACACAGCCTAAACGCCTGAAGCTAAAAGCTTGAAATTTGGATATGAGGTTGGTCTCTCCGCAAATCGATCCACTAAGACGAGATGTTAAGGGGTAAAAAGCGTAAATTCGGTAACCTTATATCTCCAAAATTAAAAAAAAATATTAAAAAAATGTAATACTTATCGTTGTTCTTTAGAATAATAATCGGAAAGGTGCCTGGTACTTTTATTGAAGTTTGGCTCTTTTAGGGAGAAAACGGGTAAGACATGTACTATTTTGATACCTTTTTTTGACCCCATCTATTTTTTAAACTAATAAACATGGAAATAAATGTTTCTCACATTCGAAACTTATCTAAAAAATACAAATCGTTAGCTAAAATTCAAAATAGCGTAACTATCAAAAATATAATTTTACAGGATAAGCAAAAAACTTTATAAAATGAAAACTATAAACATGTCAGAAAACATGCATTGATAGCTCATCCATGGAATTCTTCAAACAATTTTAAAAGGACCCCTTTGCGCGAAATTATGGTATGTTACAAAACCAAATTTAACAGGAGAGCCATTTTTTACTTTTCTCTGCTATCACTTGCAATATAAAAATGAAAATATACATTCAATTTTTGGAGCAACGAAGTGGAATTCGCCTACAATATTTTGTCAGGTGACGTCTTTTTGAATGTAGAACAAGATTGCATCAAAAACTCAAATTCAAAAAAATTGGCATATACGATAATTTCGCGCAAATGGGTCGATTTATTTCGTAATTTTGCATTTATAAAATAAACCATCTTTTAGTTACGTCCCTTTGTCAAGACATGTAGTTTAATGGCTTTCATAATAACCAATCAAAAACACGATTTTGAATTTTTTGTCAGTTACGCCCATTTGCATTTTAGCTAACGAAATACAAATATGGTACTTTTCCGAAATTCGAACCATTCTTAGTAACTTTTTCATAAAATATTTTTCTCCATTCGTTGACGTATACGGAATTTTTAAATAAGTATGTTTGTATGTATCTTTTTTCAAATGAGAAAATGAATAAGAAATTTAAAGCGGTTGTTAGGAAAATTAAATTTTTATATACATATGGGTAATTCCCAATGTGTTGAACGTGGCAGTCGTACGCATCAAAAATGCAATAACATTTAAAGCAAGAAATATTTTTACGTTTTCTTAACCGTTAAATTATAGCACTAAGAAAGCACTGTTATCTATGCTAAAGTTTATGGAGGGCGCGATTCTAGGTCAAAGATAATGGCAAAAGAAGTAGCGGTTCGAACGTGAAAAAACAGAAGTAATTTTTGTGGCCATGTATAAAAATGTGTAATTCAGCGAAACCTGGCAAAATTTTGCAAACTACTTTCAGAACTTTACGTAGCAATGTAACATCAAAATTTATTGGCTTGATTCCAAAATCTTCTGTATTTTCTTTTTTTTTAAGCCAAAATCCGGGTCGATACGTGACATTTCGAACGTGAAATTTTTTCCGTAATAATTTAACTGAATAATGATCAAAATAAAATAAAAATTTATCGTTAATCCGAACAACATATTTCTCTTTGAACTCTTGCTTAGATTACAAACCATGTAAGAAAATTTTTTTGGAATAATTTTTATCAAATATGTATCACCTATTTTAAGAAAGATAAATATTAAAGAAAACATACAATAAAACATTCTCACATATAAGAAATTACGTTTGCACATCTTTGGAGTCTGAATTTATGAGTAAATTTATAAAATTAGTAAAATCTAAACATTTCTCTATAACAATATCGTAGAATAATCAGCTTTTAATAACTTTTAAATTTTCGGTCACGGTGGACCTTTTGACCCTATGTATATTAGGGTGATAACTTTTTGTAGTTTTTGCAAAGATCAAGGCTATGCGGTGGTATAAGATTTATTTATTTTTTTATTAAAACAGTTACTCTTTTCTTAAAAAAGTTATTTTTTGTTAAAATTCTTATAAAATCGTTAATAGTTAAACACTTGTTATAAGTCTAATGCAAATGTATAATCAAATAGCGATAATTTGAGCAGAAAAAGTACCTTTCTTTAACTTGTTTAAACTTTTTTTTTCTTATTTGTTATACATAAAGTAAATCCTTAATAAACTTTACGAAAGCAAATGAATGTATCTTAAGGCACTGGGTAAGAGAACCGTCTAAGATTAAAGACCATCAGCGCAGCAATATATGCGCCTAGCGTGCGATCAAGGTGGATATATGGGCACTGTGTAAAACAATACCCACTTTAAGCTTAAAGCTTATGTCTTACAATTTCTAGTGATATATAACACGGAGACTTGTTTTATGAATCAGTTAATGTTGAAAATCGCTATTAAATGCCAAATATAAAAAAGTGACTAAATCTTTGAAACATTAGAGCGTTCCAAGATTATAATTTTAAAAAAGAATGGCATATTAAGGACAATCGAAATTGCACCATGAAGCAACCACAGAAATACTCTGACAAAGATTGTTAAACCAGAGAATAGGATGTGATCTTGATTATCGTAGGAGGCTGTATGTTGGGAAAATTTTAAACGTCTGTTAAAGCATAAATTTAAGGTACAATTTAATAGCTCGAGCTTATTTATTTCCACTGTATATGCTGACTTGTTAGATAACAACACCTCTGGTAATGCGCAATGTTTTAGCGATGTGGCACTGTTTTTTTTAGAAAATTAAGGTTATGTGAAAGGTGTAAAGAAATAGATTCAACTCGCCAGACTTCACCGCTTTTAAAACACATTTATGACATATGTATAAGGATTTATGTGATGAAATTTTCCTTTCTAACAAACCTTAAAGAGATTTGCTAAAAAAAAAAAACAGTAAAATCATTCAAAAGAGATAAAGAACGAGAAAGCATTTATAAATTTCTTAGTATTTTTTTTTATTTATAAATTGAAAATTTGTCAGTTTTAAGCCTTAAAAGCCTATTCACTAAAATATAATTAATCTACAATTATGACAGCTTTTTTATTAGCTTATTATAAATTTTATTAAAATAAAATAACTTCACTTTTATATGAATGTTTAATTTATTTATTTTTTAATATCAATACAAAGAAAGCCTCCAAGGCCAATTATTTATGTATTGTTGATAAATAACAAAGTTCACAAGTATACTAGTGCTGGGATACTATCGATATTTTCCACTATCGATATTTATCGATAGTTCAGATTTCACTATCGATATATCGATATTACTATCGACTAAATGTTTGTACGTGTGCAGGAAAACTTGAATTATTTTTGTATAAGGCTACAGCCCGTTGTTATCATCACTTTATTGAATGTAAGAGACGTATATATGTACGCACGTTATTTTAGATGGCAGTTTTTTAAAAGATTTTCTGAAGGAACCGAAGTAACAGGGACTATAAGATATTCCATTGCAACTTTAAAAAATTTTCTTAATTCTTAACCAAAAAAGGTAATCAATCTAGCGGACTTGTCCTCTAATGGTCGTTCATTGTTTTGTCCTATGCTTGCAATTGCATTTGGATTTGCAGTTTTTTTTACAACATCACAAAAATATTTGACATTTTAGTCCCGATATAAACATGTACAAATTGCGACTTAAAGGCCTTTAATTAGCAGTAAAAAGCACTGCTAAGCAATCCATACCACTTGCCATTCTTGTTGTTTGTATTCATTGCTGTACACTTAGGTCTCGTTTTATGCGATAGATGCGTTCCAAAAAAAATCTCATAAATTGAATTCGCATAAAACGATACTCTGCTTCATATAAAAACTAATGATTCGTTCCAAAGTTCTGAGAAACCGCATAAATTCAAATTTTAATTAAAAAATCAAAACAAAATCGCATAAAAAAATCAACAAATATAAAAACTAATCAAACAAAAAAAATGTTGGTGATCTTTAAATAAAGAAAAAATTTGTTCATCTGCAAAGCCGGAAATAACCAATTTAAATCAAAATTTTTCTAACTTAGTTCTAATTTTTTTTTTAATTTTTAATCTAAATTGGCCTTTAGTGTCCTTATCATATTGTAAAAGTTTTATTATGGGGCCTTGTAGCTTAAAAGTTTATTATGGGACCTTGTAGTTTAAAAGTTATGCAAACTTCTTTACACTCGTACATGCGGTTATAACAATGTTGTACCGGAAACGACAGGAAAGAACGAGTTTAAAATTGAAATTTTTCTAACTTCCACCTCATTTTTCATTATATTTCTACCGAAATTAGCCGTCGTTGTAAACTAATATTATGTATTTTTCATTAGTTTTAAAGCACTCATAATTACAAACGTATCGGCTATGCATATAAAAAACACAAAATAAAATAAACTATAACGAGTATGTCGTGATGCAAACTTGGTTTAATTTAAAAACGTCAAAAAAGCTTAAAAAACATCTAAAACTTTAAAAACCGCATAAATTTGAATCCGCATATAAAAAATCCGCATAAAGCGAGACCTGAGTGTAATTCAGCGAGAATTAATAATAGCAAGTAAAAATTTGCGACAAAAAACTGTGTGTGTATAGCTGCCATTAGATGTCTTCATATCTGTATTTTAAATACTAAAAATATCGATATTTATATTTTTCCTATCGATATTTTCGATATTTTCAGACTATCGATAATATCGATAGTCTATCGATAGTTTCCCAGCACTAAAGTATACCACTTAGAACTAAAAACTTAAAATAATATAGCAAGTTAGCCCCCCAGCCATATGAATATTGGAATATTAAAATCCAATAAAAGTAAAAAAAATTAAAACTAAAATTTTAGAAAGTGGCAAGAGACAGAAGAAAAAAACAGTTAAGTGCCAATATATAAGGTTATAATTCCATTAAAGAACTCAATAATTCTACGCTTGTATGTTAAAAATAAATAGGGAAAAGTTCAAGACTATTAGGTAGAACATTCCAAACTCGATAGACACGCCCCGGTAGGCTAGCTGGTAGTGAGCTAGTCTATCAGCACCGGTGTTGTGGGTTCGATTCCCACCAGAGACTCTGATTTCATTCCTGCAGACAAGCGAAAAGCTTCGCGGGATTAGCTTAGGATATTTAAAAAAAAAAAAAAAAAAAATACGATAGAGCGGTCAGATTTCGAAAGATGTCTAAACGGCTCATCAATCTGAATATTATATGTGGAGTTAATAAAAGAAAATTTATTCACTAAAAATCCGGTTGTCAAGTTTTCATAATTTTATAAAAACGAAGTAAAATACGTTATTACAGATCAGAATCATTTCAGAATCATTAAAACTACATTTTAAAAATTGTGGAACAAGTTCCCTACACTGAAAGAAAAATGCTTCATATATTTAATGAATCATTTTCATAAAAAAATTTTCCTTGGGTAAATGAAAATTTATATTGTCTAAATGGAATTCATAGTTATAATGAAATATTTTCGTTAAAATCGCTTCATTGGATTTCGCAATTACGTTAAAAATTTTCATTGGATATATGAAAACTTAAGTTTGTCCAAGTTAAACAAAAAATTTTAATTGGGAACATAAAAAACAATATACAAACATAACTATATTCATAAATTAATACAAAATTATAGTTTCCTTAAAAAAATGTTTTATTGTTAATTAAAAAATGTAAGATTTAATAATTTCATACATCGAATGTTACATGTATGCCAATAATTTATGAAACATATTTCAATAATTGCCTTCATAAATTTAAATTTTGATTATGACATTAAAAATGTCATTATAGTAATGGAACAAAAACTTACAATCCACTTTCAATCAACGTTGTTATTGTTATTATTGACAATTTAATCTCATATTTACGCTTTTAATTGAGTAAAAAACATAGTTTTTTTATCCAAAAACTACACTACCCAAGTAGACTAGCTGGTAGTGAGCTAGTCTATCAGCACCGAGGTTGCGCGATCGAATCCCGCCAGAGACAGAAAAAAAATAAAATAAAATAAAATAAAAAAAAAAAAAAATATAAAAAAAAAATTTTTTTTTACTTTTTTGAAAGTATTCATCCAATGAATAATATTCATAGATCTAATGTAATGTTTCATTAAATCCTTTTAATGAAACAGGTTTCATTGATCCAACGAAGCGCTGCATAGCTTCCTTTTTAATGCAATTTTTCATGGGATTAATGTCAAAATTCGTTGGTATTGCGAAGAAAATTCTTTCAGTGTAGTACGTCCATGCTAATAAAATTTTACACCAAAAACAAAACCTTTCTTATAATTCCACTAAGTATATCCACATTGTATAACCAAGAACCTGAAAAAACTTCAGGGCCGTAAATAAACTGAGGCATAATTAGGAAATGAGCTAATCGGTATCTTACATGTCTAGGTGTATATGGTTTTAGGGAGTATAACTTTCTCAAAGTGAGACAAACTCTATTAGACAGCGAATTAATATGATTATCGAAACTCAGGCCCGAATCCAAAATAACACCAAACATCTAAGAACATCAACATAGTCAACTATTTGTCCATTTACATAAATCCGAGGACCAAACCAATTTCGGCTCTGCAAATGAAAAGTCATAGCCTTATTCATAGTAGAATTAATCTCAAGAAAGTTAAGAGACATCCAGTTAGATATTGAGCCCAGGTGGTTGTTTAAACAGATCTCAAAAAGGTCAGTTTGAAGAGAATCAAATGTATGTAAGAGTAAAATATCATCCGCAAATATATATGACTGACAAAAACCGTTCTTCATAAGGGGGATACAATCATTCAGGTAAGTAATAAATAAAATAGGACCCAGTATAGATCCCTGAGGTACACCAAAAGTTACTGCATTTATAGAAGAATGTATCCCATTTATTGAAACAAACTGTGATCGTTCCAATAAACAATTATAAATCAATCTGCATGCCGATTTCTAAAAATTAAAGTTTTCTTGCAGTTTAACCTAAAAATATCTGTAATTTTTGTGTAAATTTTTTATAGATTACTTACAGATTTTGTGAATTATTATTGTGTTTTAAAAGTTTAAAAGTATTAAAAAGTATCATTGTTATCTTTGAAATAGTAGATTAATCAACCAAACAATGTTTGAAGCATTTTATTTAATTAGGTGAACACTACGTATTCACCTTTTTAAACGGAAGTAAGTCATGGAATCTAAGAGATCAAAAAAAAAAAACAAATAAAAAAAATAAAAATTATAAAAAAGTTAAATCAGAAAAGGTAATTGATAACAAACGTGGCAATTTCTTAAAAAACATTTAAGTTTGTTTTATATTTTTTTCTGCGCTTAATTGTGGATTGTAGTATAATAATGATGTTAATTTAAAAACGTTTTAATGAAAAATTAATTTTATTACTTTCTGAAAATATGTTATAAACTAGCGTTTAACCCGCTAATTCGTTAGCGTCTACATTTCTTTCGTGGATAATAATTTTTCGCTTTGTTTTTCTTTATATTGTGTATTAAATTCATCTTTATATCTTTTATACTTTCCCAGTTTGAAGAGAATGTGTCTTCTTTTTTTCTAAGTAGTTAGTGCAAATCAAAAACTTTAAATGCGTTTATCTCAAAATGGATTTGTTTGAGTTATGCCGGTCTTGCAGCAAATGAGCGATATATGTATGTCAATGGATGGAAAAAATCTTTTGAAAAATAATTTACAAAAACAGGTAAGGGGTTAGTTAACCCTTTAACGTTAAATGGACAAAAAAGTTTAAAAAAAAGAAAAGAAAAATAAGTACGATTTTCATCCCTTGGAAAAAGTTACACATTTAACTTACGGAAATTTAAAAAGTACCAGTTTTAGAATAAGTACCAAAAATACCTCTTACAGATTTTTATTCCTCAGGACATTGCATTTGAATTTTATGTTTCTAGGTCCAATACTAATGGAAATTCAAAAAGTACCAGTTTAAGAACAAAAAAAAAATACCATAAAGACTTCTCACATATTCTCATTCAGTCAAAAACTTGCATGTTTTATTTTATTTTCATAGCTCCAATATTAACGAAAATTTAAAGAAGTACCAGTTTAAGAATGAAAAAGTACAAAAAAAGGTCCAACTTATATGTTTTTAGGTCCAGTATTAATGATAATTAAAAAAAGCCCAATTATAGAACCGAAAAGCTATAGAAAGATATTGCATTTTCCGTATTTCCCATATTTGGTACTTTTTTCTTCCCATTGAAGTACCTATCAAACATTTTAATATTGTAGTTGGAGCCTATCATTTAGTACGTACGTGTATGTCAATGGTTGGAGTAACATGTTTTGTAAAAAAAGTTCTAAGAATAGTTAAGGTTTTCACCCATTTCACCCATAGTACGAATTTCGAAATATGTAGTACCATATTTGTATTTTTTAGAAAAGTTTTTTTTAATTCCCTAAGCTAATCCCGCGAAGCCCTACGTTTTCTGCAGTAAACCAGTCTCTGGCGGGAATCGAACCCGCAACCCCGGCGCTGATAGACTAGCTCACCACCAGCTAGCTTACAGAATGTTATAAAACATTTATTTCTATGCTTATTGGCTAAAAAGATAGATTGGGTTTATTCCCTAAAAGAGGCAAATTTCAAAAAAGTACCACACACCTGTTCGCTTATTTTTCTAAAGAACAACGATAGTTTTAGAGATAAACAACCCAATTATGAATAAAAATTCCCCGGGAGTTTTCTCCATTCTCCCATTTTACAAATGTAAATTCAATTGTAAAAAATGGGAAAAGAGAAATAACTGCCGGGGAATTTTTGTTTATAATTGGCCTCATAAGGTTACCGAGAACGGAAAAATTGTTACCCTTTTTTACAACCTTAACATTCGAATTTCCAAAAATCATGTCTTAGTGGAACGATTTGGGGGGAAAGAAACCTCATGTTCAAATTTTAAGCTTTTAGCTTCAGGCGTTTAGGCTGTGCAATGATGAATCAGTCAGTCAATCAATCAGTCAGTCAGTAACGTTACAATTTTATACATATAGATATATATACATACATACGTATATACAAAGGAGTAGTTTTAAAACTACTCCATGCTATATTGAAGAGGATTAGTTTTGATGTCGTTTAAACGAAAGCATGTTGTTAAAAAACGATGACATGTCGTCACACTACAGACACTTTTAATAGGCTAAAATCAAAATGGATCAGCTAGTCCAATATTATTTGCAGGGTGTTAAACATGAAATCGACTTATTAAAGTCGTCAATTTATTCATTTAACTTCTATATTAACTTACCTTAGCTGCCGCAAAGCCATCGGGATTACAACTGGGCAAAAAATGAATCTCTGTGGTATTTAATAGTGCTTGCACTTCTGGTACGGTAGCATAATTTAAAACTAAATATTGAGCCATATACAAAACCATTTGACGGCCCAAAGCTTCATCGCCATGTATATTGGCCACAACTTTTACCACCGGTTTTAATAAATCACCCACTAACACATCGCCCGGTGCACTAATGGCCAAAACATTCATTTCACGACTTTCCACTGTTTTACCGATAGTATACGCGCGAGCCAAATGGGGAAATTGACGCTGTAAGTCCGAGAAAAGACCACTAATCGCGATATTATCAAAATATTTCGTAGCATTAACAAACGATTCATTTTCTATCGTTTGCGCTTGCACTTTACAATCACATATCGACAGTAATAAAAATACAAAGACTGTGTAATATAACAAGAGAACGGCGGCTTTAAGTGACTCACTTTTAGGTGACGGCCAATTAAGCCACCCTTTTATTTGCAGCGCACCTGCGCGCATTTTATTTAATAAATTTTTTTACACACTAAAAAAGATTTAATTAGTAACAAATTGATTTCTTAGAATTTTGTTGGCAAATTCGTATTTATTTAATTTTCTTTTAACATTTATTTATTATAAAAACTTATTTACTTTGCTTTTTCTTGTATTTCTTTTTTATTTTTTACTTTGATGACGTTGTGTTATGATTTCTTTTGTTGCCTGACTGCCTTTTTTGAATTTTGCGATTTTCTTTTGTATTTTTCTTGCTAAAAACTTCTATTTTTATAGATTTCTGCAAAAATTAATAAAAGGCACTTTTATTGACTGTATTTAAATGAAATTTTTTGCCACAAAAGTAAATTAATATAATTTTACACACTCACTACCGTTTTTCTTGTTGTTTACTCGGTCGTCTACTGTGTCGTCTACTTTCTTTTGACACGAAACGTAAAGTCGTTTTAAAAAAAAAGTTGCCAGATGTAAAATATAAATAAAACCCGCTTAATTGAAGCTAAAACGCATTTATTCCAATTTATAATTTGAATTTTGAAAGTCCAGCAGAATATTGTATTTTAGGGCATTATAACTATAGTTATAAATAAGTTATAACTTACTAAACTCAGATGTCTATTAAATTAAATAAATAAAATACCCTTTAAAAAAATTTCGTAATTATATATTTCTAAAGCTAATAAATTAGTAAAAGTTCAAGCCTTTGTTAAGTCCCAATTTACACTAGGGACATTTCTTGTCGGACTGACGAAGTTTGAAGGCGAGGGGTCGAAAAGGTAGAGTGTGTAGTACATGACTATCTGTACTGGACATTTTTTTTATTTCTCTTTCTTACTTTTCGTAGTTTACATACAAGTATTAATTACTGTCTGACTTCGTATGTTTCATATGTAAACGCTTCAGGTAAGATTAAAAGAGAATTCAAAAAATGTCCGGCAAGAAATGTCCCTAGTGTAAATTGGGACTAAGGGTACGTTCGTAAATGCAGTTGATGCATTCCACCTGCACATTAATAAAGTTTGACGTTCGTAAAAGCATCACTTATAAGAAACTTGGCATAGCTCTCATATGTCAGCTCTGCAGCAAATTTTGGCAGAAAATTAACTGACGCAATAACTTTTGACATAAAAGAAATTTTTCTTTTTTGATGGTTTTTCTTGTAATTTATAAGAAAATTTTCACTTTTTGGTTCAATACTTTCAATAAAATTTGTAACCGCTATTGTTGATAAAATTTTTATTATCATTTTATGTTCGCTTATTAAACTTTTGAAATTTAGCTCGTGTTTAAAAATTCAAATTTTGCACAGCTGTTGTGTGGAATGTAATGGAAACAAAAATCAAAGCGTGCCGCTGAATGTGATGAAATAACTAGATTTTTCACCAATTTTTATCTCATTATTGTCAATATCTTATTAATTTTAATTTAAAATTATCAAAAACTTTAATAAAATACACAAAACGTGGACTTTTTTAAAATTCATGGTCCAATTAGTAGGTCTGCTCGAAACGCCTGCTGATTTTTTGAAGAGTTGTGTTTTCTCGTACAAGCAATTGTTTTCGACATTTCTACCATTTTTTACACAAACAATTGCTTTTGTTATTGACATCTTTATCATTTTTTACACAAACAAACTGCGTCTGGTTTTTTCTGTTGTTGGATTGTTGTAGTTGCGGTCAGACCTACTATTTGGGCCATGGTAAACATAACCCTGCACCACGATCAAGTTTTTCTTGATAGTCTTTTACATATACAGCTTGTCAAAATTTACCTAAACTGAAAGCTGTGATGCAATTTACTTTCAAGATGTCGTCAAAAAAACAATTTATACAGACGAACTTGTAATCAGCTGTTAAATTGAAAGTAAAATTGCCAAGCAATGGGAAAGGTGAAATTAAAAGCAAAATCTTAGGCAATTTAAAAAAACGCCTTGCCTCCAAGCAAACAAAACTTTGGCAATAGATTGGATAGGACCGGTTCATACACGTCAGGTGTTGAGCTTTTAGGAGAGAAGGGAAAAGAGAATGCCATTTATTTCCCTACTTTCCTAAAACCGCAAAACTTGACGTGTCAAACTGGCACATAAACAATGCAAGAGGCAAAAAATCGTCAACTGGCGTAGTGCTGCCACCTGTATTATTTCACCATGATCACAATTGCAACTGGTAGCCACGCGTCAGCAACAAAATTTTGCATCACTGCAGCAGTGATTCGCCAAAGGTATATTTATATCATGTAGCCGCGAGATTACAACAATTGTACAATAAAACAAACAACAGGGCTTTTTATTGTTGTTTTGTGATACGAACTGTCAAACAGCAAAGGGGTTGAAAAGAGAAAAAAAACAAAAGATAAAGACAAAAAACCTTGTTTACTTTTTTACTATACAACATTTGACAGTTTGTATCACAAAACAAGCAAATAAAAAATAACCAGCTGGCTTTCCGAGACTACCTGCTATAAATATACCTTGGATCCGTCTTTAACAGAACTAAGGCAAATTAAACTACAGGTGGTGTCGGAACTACAACAATCCAAAAACAACAGAAACAACACAGGGTTTTTTGCATTGCATTATAAGTGCTTATAGCTCGAAATGTCACCTATTCTTAGCAAAACACTAACAAATCAAAACAAATAAGCTCGAACAGTCAAAATCAGACGCCGTTTCGACACCACCTGTAGTTAATTCGCCTTGGACACAACGTTAAAATATTTTACAGTGCTGTAAACGTTTTCAAAATAAGACCACCTTGTATTAATTCGCCTTGCTTATAACAGAAACGATCAGCTGTTAACACTACATTTCCACATTTACGGTCGGCTAACGCGGCCTTAAGAAATTCTTTTCAGGCGAACATTGTTAAAGGTTTTTTCCTAATTCCTTTGTGTTATTATCTATTTGTTTACTTCGGTCTTGGCCAAATATTTGCATAAAAGCCCCCATTTACATTATACGATTTTTGTCGTTACGATTCTTAAGGTGGAAGTACATAACACGCGTTAGGTCGTCGACGAGTATCGTGAGTTTAAAAAATTTAGCGCGAAAAATATTTGCAAGTTACACAGTTACATTTTTTATTTGTTTACTTATTTGTGCATTAAAAACGGGTTCGAAAGTATATCAAGATTTTGTTATTTTATTGAATTTCACTATTTATATAAATATTGTATGTTTTTTAAGCTCTTCAATAAGTTTTTCTTTCATGATTCACAAATTTTTTAAATTATTCCTTTTATTATCAGCTGATTACTTGTCAAAAATACACAACGCGTTAAAAAGTTCAAAGTTAACCAACTTTCTGGCGCAAACGCGTCAAAATATTTTAACACGCGCGCACTAACGCGTGTTATGTACTTCTAATTTTACCTTATAGGCAAGAAGAGAGAGAGGAATTAAAAGGGGTACAAAAGCGAGTGTGCCAAGGCGAATTCAACAAGGTAAACTCAACTCGTCAGCCGTTCATCAGCTGTCTCCACGGCGAATTAAAAAAAATAGGGAAACGTCAAAATATAATTTTGTTTATGTTTTGCGTCAAAATAACCGAAAAAGTTTCTTAGAAAAACTGCGAATAATTAAAGTGAATTTAATAATCTCTTTTATTACCCAAACAAAATTTTTATTTTGTTTTTCAATCAATTTTTTTTGACAGCCGCCTATTAAATTGCAAAAAAATACATGGGGCTTTTTGTAGTTGCACTTACCTTGTTAAATTTGCTTTGGAGTGTACTCAAGGCGAATTCATTTTTCAGGTGGCTTTGAAAGCACAGCTGTGCTACTTTTTTTTAAATTAGAGAGAGGAATGTCAAAAGTTACTTGTGTTTTTGACTTATCGGCCAACGAAAGCAGCAACAAAATACATTGTTGTGTTTTTGGTGTTGTTAATTGTTGTAGTATCGACACCACCCAAGGCGAATTGACTAGAAGGTGAGGTCAACTCTACAACTACAATGCTTCTGTGGTCGGGTTGTCAAAAATATTGCTAGTAAGAAAAGGTTTGTTTACACAAAAAACTAGTTTGTATACAAACTTTGACAAGTCGACCACCGAAAAAAAACACCATATGTTGACTTGACCCCACCTTCTAGTCAATTCGCCTTGACACCACCGTTTACACGAATTCGCCTTGAGTGTACTCTTCGATTTGTTTTGTTCGCTCATTCGTTCTCTCATTGTTCTCTCTTTTGACAAAAAAATGTAAGTATTTTATTTCGGTTGCACCAAGCCGAATTCAACAAGGTAAACTCAACTCGTCAGCCGTTCGTCAGCTGTATCCACGGCGAATTAAAAAAATGGTGAAACGTCAAAATATTGTTTTGTTTCTATACTGAAATTTGACAAGTCAGAAAATTGCAAAAACAAAATACATGGGGCATACATGGGGCTTTTTGTAGTTGTAGAGTTGCACTTACCTGTTATAAATTCGCCTTGGGTTGCACAGAAAAAGTTGTAACGACAAAAATCGAACAATGAACTTGCGAAGCTCCAATTGGATTTTAAAGTCCCAATTCATACGTTGCAAGTCTTATCACATTGTCTTCTTTGAATCAGCTTCGGCGTTCACACAATGCTTGGCTTAGACACCTTTCACACTCGGCAAGTAACTTGCGCAACTCTTGGTTTGTAAACGTTAGCGGTAAGGTCGAGGTAAGGAAAAAAAATTTGTACAGACTTTGTTGTTCTCGGCAAGTAACTTGCGCAACTAACTTGCCTAGTCTGAAGGGGTATTATTGCTGAAATATTACTTTTTTTATGTATGAAGTACACAGATATGAGTGTTTTTTTACATTACGAATGAGAAAACAAAACGTATGGTCGAGTACATCAAGCTTAGTACTCGTTTATTTTCCCCTCGTCATTCTTGCACTTAATATATCAAGCTGATCAATAAGACATGCCCTACAAGAAATGAATAAGCGAGTAGTCACATTTTTCATTTTGGTGTTAAGAAAATGATAGAAAGAAATGACCGAAAGTGACCGAAAACTTTATTTCTTTCAATAATTTTCTTCCCTACAAGAAATAAATGAGCGAGTAGTCACATTTTTCATTTTGGTGTTAAGCAAATGATACAAAGAAATAACCGAAATAAAGTTTTCGGTCACATTTGGTCATTTCTTTCTATCATTTTCTTAACACCAAAATTAAAAATGTGACTACTCGCTCATTCATTTCTTGTAGGGTTAACACCCACCAAAATGAAAAATGTGACTACTCGCTCATTCATTTCTTGTAGGTTGCATGGTATGAATTTGGGAAATTATTTATTGCAATATCATATTATGGCTTCCAAACCATATTCCTAATATTATTGTGGCTTTCAAACTATGAAAAATATCCCTGTAGTTGTCAAAATTTTAATGGAAATTTTCCATTTTTACTGTCAAAATCAGGAAAAAGAACTTTTCATCATTTATATCATAGTTTTTTTTTTGCAAGAAAGTGATTAATATCTAAAGAAAATTTATAAAACTTAGATAAGTCTTAAGAATTTTACAAAAAAAAAAAATAAACAATAACGAATTTAAATGTGTGTGGATAGGAATTATCTACAAATTAATGCTCATTTCAAGAGCTTTATCGAGAAATAGTAAGAACACAAAACTTAAGTGAGACAAAGGTGGAAATAAGAAAAAACTACGACGACATATTAGAAACGGGAAGAAGCATAAGCAACACCCCATACAAGGGAGGAAACACAATAAAGATATATTGAGTTTATTACGGAAATACATTAAGACCTTGAAATTATTTGTGTAAAATTATTTAAAAATTGAAAAAATGCCTACCTCTAGATCTTCGGCAGCCGCAGAACTTGTGCACACTGGTTCTGGGCCACAGCCCTTAGTTAAAATTGGACATTATCTACTGGGAGCCACTTTGGGTACGGGTACTTTTGGCAAGGTCAAAATAGGAGAACATCAAATGACCAAACACAAGGTGGCGGTGAAAATTTTAAATCGCCAAAAGATTAAGTCTTTAGACGTGGTTGGAAAAATTCGCAGAGAAATTCAGAATTTAAAATTATTTCGTCATCCTCATATTATCAAATTGTATCAGGTTATTTCTACCCCTACCGATATTTTTATGATCATGGAATATGTCAGTGGCGGTGAGCTGTTTGATTATATTGTTAAACATGGCAAATTGCAGGAACATGAGGCACGCCGTTTCTTCCAACAGATTATATCAGGTGTTGACTATTGCCATCGCCATATGATTGTACATCGTGATTTGAAGCCAGAAAACTTATTACTGGACCACAATCGTCATGTCAAAATTGCCGATTTTGGCTTATCTAACATGATGTTAGATGGTGAGTTTTTGAGAACTTCATGTGGCTCTCCGAATTACGCTGCCCCTGAGGTTATTTCTGGTAAATTATATGCTGGCCCTGAGGTTGATATCTGGTCATGTGGTGTTATTTTATATGCTTTATTATGCGGCACCTTGCCTTTTGATGATGAACATGTTCCTACCTTGTTC